>CM014730.1:4616802-4750358 GCA_004329165.1 Spatholobus suberectus | reverse complement strand
ATCACACATATAATTAGAAGTAAAATAAATGCAAACCCGCTATTAATAATACAATATTTTTAACAAACAAACTATTAATATTTCATTTGAGTCTAAGAATAGATTCATTTAAGTTTACAATTTTTTTTCAAACTCAAATAAATAAAACCTCTTTCAAATGTTATTATAATTATATTTTTATAATTTCATCAATACTTGCAAGTATAAATATTAAAATTGTATCTAAAATACTAATAATTATGAAGATATTAATATCATTTATTTAATTATTTTAAAAAAACTAGGAAAAGAGAGGATGTTGCATTTCTCATTATCATTATCTCTACTATGATAATAAGTCTTTAGTTTTAATCAAAGACCATATCAAATCAACTATCTAATTAAATAGTAAAAATATGATAACGAAACCCAAAAATAATGCTTTACTATTAAAACATTGATTATATAAGGAATTGGATAATGAACGTACACATTTTTTCATAACATAAATATCCAAAAGACTGCAGTTGCAACAATGATGATGGTTATTGGAGCAATTATAGAAAACATTGTAGCCATAATTATATGAGAAATTGGATTTTGAATTCCTAACATAATACCCAAAAGATTGCAATTGCAAATATGATGATGGTTGTTACATAAGGAATTGGATCATAAAGGTACACATTTATTCCACAGTTTTTCTTTAATAGCTCCGATAGCCATCATTGCTATTGCAACTACGGTCACCCTATCATTAGCTTTTGACAACCACTGCCCCTTTGAAAATCATCAATGTTGTTGCTTTGTTCAACCTCCATCTAACAATTGTAATGTATTCGTGACCAACATTCACCATAATAAGAACATGCATATAATACAATAAACAATAAGATAAATGAAAGAAAATGCATAAAAAAATAAAAGTAAGACAAATGTTTCATGTGTGTGAACACCCAATTTTATCCAGGTAATTGTAACTTAAAATAAATAAATAATTGGGTTAAGTATGTTTATTTTTACTCTTGTTGGGCTAGTCTATAACTAAATTTCTTGTTAAATTAAAAGTTTTAAGCCCATGACTATACGTATTCATGCATAATGGTACTTTAATTCTTTAAGAGTTCATCATCATTATAGAAAATAAATACAAAATAAATAATAATAATGAAAGGAGAGAAGAGTCAGGACGGTTACAAAATTCTTATTAAAGATGGGGTAATAATAGAGAAAAGGAAGATGAAGGAAATGGGGGAAACTGTTACAAATTGATATTAGATTTTGGGTTTATAAATAAGGAAAAAAAAATAGAAGGGGCAAGGGGGTAGACAGAAAAATAGAGAAAGAAAAATGTGAAAAGAGTTGAATGAAGACGAAGAACTGATCAAGAAAAAAGTTGAAAAACGTGGGAAAAAAAAAGGGAAAAGGTTGTTGGATTGAGAGAAGATAAAATTAAATATTTTATGAAAATTCTAAAATTAAATATTTCACCTATAAATAAACTTAAATTACCATTTTACCTTTTTGGATGTCAAACCAATACTGGCTGGCTTATAGGACACCTAGGGGCATTTTGGTCATTTTACACAGGAACTCCAAAAAATTTCCAGAAAATTTATTAAATTATATTTTAATATATATGACATGATTCAAAGCTTAAATTGACATTTTAATGTTAATTAAATCTTTTCTCATGTCAGCCCTTAATATTGAGAAAAAGGGGCACCAAATCGTCATCTTTTTAATTTCTTGGGCTTCGGGTCGAAAAATTATTAAAAATCACGACTAGATAGCTCTTAAAATTTGAGCATGATGGTGGGAATTAGAATTTTGATAATTCTCTCCGATTTTTTCAGAATTAACTAGTCAATTATTAGAATACTGGTTGAAAAGCTGAAATAAGAGTGTTATATTTTTTACTATTCTCTGTCAAAATAAAATCTTTATAATTCAAATATACATAATATAAATTTTTCAAAATACTTGAAGTCAAAAAGTCTTTGGTTTGCTCTCGTAGTCAACTAGGAGTATTTTGGTCATTTCACAAAAATTATCTTAATAAATTTCTGAAAGATTTCTAAAATTATTATTAATTATTCTAAGTACATAAATGACTTAAAAATAAATTTTAGACACTTCTATCTATTTTTATCTATTTTCTCAATTATCTAGTCCTTTTAAGGGCAAAATAGTCATTGTATCTTTTTTCAAAAATAGGGGTGTTACATTGACCATCATATATGATTAACTACATATGTAAATATAGTTAATTTTGCCTCATAAGTAATTAATAGTATTATGAGGTTAGTGATTGTCAAAGATGTTTTCCATAATGGGGAATGGCATTTTGAAAGGTTTGGCTGCCAAATTCCAATTGACATTCAAATGCTTATGAAAAACCTCTTTATTTATGCTGACTCATGATTGTGTATGTGGGGGAACTTTGATTTAGGAACTTATTTTTCCAAAAATGCTTAACTACTTACCATTGGCTTACTCAAGAACAGGATACTTAGTGAGACTATGCAGAGAAATGGTGTTGGATTTGGAATTAAAATATCCTAGAGAATAACAAATTTCTTCTCTGTTTGATCTTCCATGATAGTTTCCCTACAATTTATTTCTTACATCCAGTAATGTCTCCCTTGATCCTTCATGTCATAGATGTGGCACCACTCATGAATCAATTCTTCATTCCCTACATGACTGTCAGGGGGCTAAAACCATTTGGAGAAATTGCAATGGAATTCACTGACAAGCTGCCTTCTTCACCTCTTATTGCAAGGATTTGACAAGCAAATATTAATTGCATCACCTAAAGGAACTCTATTTATGTGACCTATTGGGTTATATGGAAAACTAGAAACCCAGAGGTTTTTAATGATATCAATTGGGCTAATTGGAATGTTCTAAATCAAATTAACTCCTTACACGATACCACTCCTTAAAATGTTGAGCATATTCGGATGTTTGTGATTCTCAATCGACACTTATCGTTCCATCACACTCAAAGGGAAGGGAATATATGACAGATTGGTTGACCAAGAAAAGAGCTCTTTGAATCCTTCCTTTGTTTTTGGAGCCTATGTCCTCTTCAACTTAACTCATTAATTTTTGACTGATGCTTTGGTGTCATTAGAATTAGAGCTTAGTCTGTTCTTAAGATTTAGACCAATAAGGAAACTTTTTTTTTCAAAAATATGAAATAGTTTTTTAAAAACAGCAAACAAACAGCCCTAAACTTTTTTTTACTTTTTTAAAATTTATGTTTTTTAAATGTGTGTTGATTTAAAAAAATATTTTCTCAGGAATATATTTAGAAGTTAGGTAAAATTATATTTAGTAAAATTATTTTTTAACTATTAAATGTTATTAAAATGTATGTAAGCTTATCCTAATTATAAATTTTATATTATAAAGCATATCACGTTGGAAGTAGTTAATTTTGTGTATTCGTAATTGATCTTATTTGCTCTAGGTAGGGTGGTATTATTGTTTTGATCAAACTTGACTCTAAATTATTTTCAAGAAAGATCCAGCCTTTTTATTTAAGATAGAATACAAAAATTGTTAATAATATCTTGTATAGTTTATTTCAATTATTTTAATGTTCAATATTACATAATAATTATTTTCTTATTTTACCAAGAAGTATTACAATTTGAGTTTATTTATATGTACATTAAAACTTTTTTACACGAATATCTAATAGCAACTTACAATACATATAATTTAAGGAATTTAATTTAAATATATTGATAAGTGTATATTTTTTTTTACGTTATCATTCAATCACAAATTCTTTTGAATGGTAAAGATTGTTGACTTTTATAATAATTACTCTTAAAGTAATATTTATAGTGATTTATAATTAGCGGAGAGTGTAAAAAATTTTACATTGATAGTACAAGAAAACTAAACTCATAAACTAAATTCATGCAATTTCTTTTACATGGGGAAAAGTAGGTTGGACCTGATAGGTCAACTGCTTAACCCGACAAAAATGGAAAAATTCTAATCTTGCCAACCTAATGGCTCAAGGGAGAGTCGGAGTGAGTTAACCCCCTAGTTATTTTTTAAAATCTAATATTTGTTGTTATTTATATAATTCATTAAGACTAGACATACATCTTACTAATTTTAATATTTGTATGATGTTAGATTGATTGGATGAATTGTTATTTTTAATAGTTTTTATTTTTCATTTTTCCATTCTTTTGCGGATTGTGACAATCAACCCCGCATTTTATAATCATTTTTATTTATTTTTTATTTGTCAACTGGTTTAATTTGTCAACTCCCCTTTAAATGAGATGAATTATTTTTTTAATTCATTACTCTTCACCTTCATTAAAGCAATTTCAAAAATGGGCGAGTTGACTTGCTTTATCAATTGTGAGAACAACTCAAAAATGCTACTTGAAGTCATAGCATATGTCATTTGATTGAACATTCCGTTTCTAGGACTTATGCTAGAAAAACAATGGGGCTTCTCTAAATGTTAAAAACCCTAAACATTTTATCTATGAGTGAACTATAATTTGAGCCCTGAAATTGTCGGTTGCTGCCATAGTAGTTTCTAGAGTTAGAAAACTGTCAAATAAATATCTGAAAGTAAAATTCATTGGTCACATTAGTGCATGTCATTACCATAATGATAGTAAGTAATAAAATTTAAGGACTATATGATAATAAATTGTACATATCAAGGACTAAAATGACAATAATTTTAATTTTTAAAATTTTTTTTGGCATATTTCTAATTTTAGAAATTACTATGACAGCACCTTGCAATTTCAAGGACTAATAAGTAGTTTACTCTTTCATCTCCTAAACCAAAAGCTTTAATCTAAATAATCTGAGTGTCACTGGAGATAAGCTCCTTGAATCGAAGATACGAATAGAGGCATGACTAGAGTCATGAAAAAATATGCAATGAAGAATGTGGTTGAGGATGCAAAACGTGCAATGGAGAAGAAGATTGAAGCAGATGCTAAGGCTGGGGAGGGAGCAATAAAGAAAGCTTTGGTAGCTAGAACGATTGATGTGTCAGCAAACAATGCTTTGAGTTTAGTAGCAAATAGAGAAGAGAGTTGTCTGAATATGCCTCCCAAGATGGATGTTGTTAAAGTGCTTGATAGTTTTGAGATGACATTTGAGTTGCATCCATATTTGAATAGCTTGCCGAGGATTTTGAAGAGTAATTGGTAATTGAATACAATTTACTTCGATACTCCAAAGAGGTAGGCTTCTATTGTTGATTTATCGTGCAATAAATTGAACTAAATGAATGCTAGTGCTCGTGATCATGGATTATCCAATGATAATAAGTTATTGTTGGTGTAAACACCTAATTTTGTCTTTTTTTACTTTATTTCTTTTATTTTCTTCTTCTTCTTTTTTTAAATAAATTAATTATGTTCATTTATTTCTATTTAGATCACTTCCATTTTTAAAATGGGTCTCCTAAATCCAACACAATTCTTTGTCATTCACGTATTTTTATTTTCTTTATTTCATTTCCTAATTGGGCCTCTAGAGCTCAAATCCTTTAGTTCTTTGTACTTCTTCCTTTTTTTTTATTAAATATGTTTTGAGTCCCTAAACATTTCTCGATTTCCACTTTTAGTCGGTCTTAGTCCTTGTACTTTTCCTCTGTTAACATATTTAGCCCTATTATTAAGTCCCACCAGTTAAGTGATGATGTGGCAGCCACGTTGTGTAACACTCTTACTTTAATTTACTCGTTTGTTTTTCTAGTTATTCTATGATTAACTGTGAAAAATAAAATGGAAATCTCAAGGGTATGATTCTCATGGTTATATTCATATTAGTAAGTTCTATCTAGTTTAGAATTTTAATATTTTATTTGGGTTAGGATCTGGGAGTAAGAAAACAATTGATTCATCCCTAAAAACTTGCTTAATAGGATAAAGTAGTAAAATTTAGCTAGAGAGGTTTAAAAATTATTTTCAAATCATATTTATATTCAAAATATTTAACATAATTTTAGAGAAATTTTGGGAATTTATTAAGATAGTTTTTGTGAAATGACCGGTATACCCTTAGTTGATTCTAAAGGCTAGCAGGAGTTTTTTTAACCTCAATATTATTTTTAGGTAAAAATAGTGAAAAATCTGAAAAATATATTATTTGGCAAAAATTGGATTTATTGGCTTAATAAATGTCTTTTTAGTGAAAAAAATTATTATAAATAATATATACATGAGAAAAATATGAAAATTTTTGCAAGGCTCACAAAAAAATACTTGAAACGTGGTATGGCCAGATTTCTCCAGAAACCTACCCAAAATTTCTGTCTAATTTTGTCACATTAAATTAATATTTAATTATTTTTAATATCTAATAATTATATAAAATATTTTTTTTTAGTTTTTCAAACCTTTGACTAGTCTGGGGCATCACCCTTCAGCCTCATGGGAAAAGCACACATAAAAATGATATTCTATTGTTTTTGATTCAAAAATTAAATCTAAAAGTACCTAAATTTGTCCTATAAATAGAACCTCTTCAACCACTACACTATTACTCTCTTCACTTCAGAAATCAGAGCCTCTCTCTGCCTCCCAACTACTAGAAGCGTGAATCACTTCCCTCCCCAAGTTCTTGATTGTTTTTTTTTTTCTCCACCCTGGAAAGCTTTTCCATTAAGTTTAAGCTCTTAAACCTCCAAGCTTCCTCTCCTCTTCTATTCTTCCAGTTACAAACCATATTTGGAGGTAAGGGGGGGGGGGGGGGGGTGAGGCTTAGGCTCTATATTTGTTTCTTAATGGGTGTGTCTGTGTGGGTTATACCCTAAACCCAATTAGTTTACTAATCCTACTACTACTACTATATAATAATTTATATTCTTGTTCATTTAAATTCTTGCTTTATTAAGTCATTTACTTTAATGTCCGTTATTTTCTTGCCTTGTTATTATTATTTCCTTATGTTGCCATTTATTTTTATTTTGTGCTTTATTTATATTTTTGCCCATTTACCTTATGTCATTTACTTTATTGTTTAATTTTTGCTATTTAAACTCTTGCCCTTCAATTTCTTGCTTTACTTGTTGCCATTTAAATTATTGTCATTTATCTTATTATTGACTTAAAATTGTTATGTCTATTCTATTGTTATTTAATTAAGTTTTATTCTTATTGTTGGTATCATATCATAATTTAATATCCTATTATGAATAACTATCAATGAGCGTATTTTTATGCAAGCTAGCTATTTTCTTAAGAACCAATTTAAAGCCTTAAGATCACTTGGAGTAACAAATTTTGGGACCCATTTTCTCTTAAGGGCTCTCGGTCCACTTCATGAAAGAAAAAAATAAAGAATTTTTTTTATGTCAATTAAACTATTAGAATGAGTAAGATGGTTGAAAAATAATAATAACTTATAAAATCAATTTTGGACTACATAGAGAATGGATTCAATTTCTAGAAAGAAAAACAAATAATTGGGCTTTTTCTAAAAAAGGAATTCGGCCCATTAAAAATGAAGTAAGAAGAAAATTCTTTAAAAATTATTGATACAAAGTTTATTATAGTATACTAAAAATCTAAGTAACAAGGTAAAAATTCTCTTTTGTATACAAAATGGGCTCACGGCCCTTTTGAAAAAGGTAAAGAAGAAAATGAATTTCTTTTATTAAAATTAAGCATTTTTGACAATTACTTGAATTGATTCAAATTGGTGAAAATAGATCTTAGGAAAAGTTGAAGAAAAGGTTTTCTTGAAAAAGCAAGTTCTACTAAATTTTTGTGGATTAAATCTAAGAAATAAAGTTTTGTCAAAATTAACTAAATGGACTTTAGGCCCAAACTAGGAAGAATTTTTAGAAATAAAGACCTTATTAGACAAATTTTAATTTGTTACCATTTAACTATTATTTTGAACAAATTATGGCTAGTATGGAAATAAATAAATAATCTTGTTCAAATAAAGATAATAAATGTTTTGATAAAATGCATGCAATTACATGATTTTCTTCAAGAAATTAATTAGAAGTCTTGGTTTTGCAAGATGAACACCCTAAAGTTTAGTAAAAGGAAATAATTGGAGAGAAACTCTAAGTATGCTCTATGGTTGTAGCATAGTCTGACCTTCCACATCAAAAAAGAACTTCTCTTAAATTTATTACTATGTCCTAGTCATAATTGTATACAAAAGATTTTCCCTTTAAAATAGTCAAATTTGAAAAGTTAGAAAAGGATAAGGATAAATCAAAGTAATTAAAATAAGAACTATGATAAATGTATGAAGCTATGAGAATGAATATGTATATAACTTTGATTGTTGATATTTTCCTTCCCTATGATATTAATATTGAATTATCTCTATATTTTAAGTAAATGTGATGGATGAATGAAATCTCTGCAGTGAGTAACTTCAGAACTCTGCTGGATTATTAAAAGAGTATGTCTTGAAACTTAAAAAACAGAGTCATAGGAAAATCCCGATTGAGTTAGGACCATGCTGAGAAGTATGAGTGCCTGTGTCTGGAAAGTCACAGTTTGATACATTGTGAGATGAAAGGCAGGGACCATTGTTTGAGTCTTGAGGGTAAAGATGTTGAGTTGCGAACATCCCAATGGTCAGGTTAGCACCCTGAGCCAGGGTAAATCACGTAAACTGACTTGGTAACCCTGATGCCAGCTTAGCATCATCATGATTGGTGGAGTGTATATCCCTGATGGGCGTGTGGCCTTTTCTCGAGGATGATGATTATGACATGAATGTCTATACCTTATGAGGAATTATACGAACTCCCAATCGTTTCTTAATAATTCTTGATGGTTAAGGTGAATCATCAGAGATAGGTATGGATCTATACGTCAAGTAAAAGTTTGTAAGCGAGTGACAATAACATAGGTCGGACCTTAGGATTTTCCCTTGATTACTTGTTTAAATTGTTGTTTGTAGCCTATTCAAAAACAAATGAGGCTTTTATAAAACCCTTACTCCTTTCTTTTTGCTTCTTTTCATATACGATCGTGGTACGAGTAGATGGATCTCTTCCGCGGGATGGCGAACATCCATGTATCATACTACCCACTAGGACTCTGGGTCTATGGCCTGGTTACTTAGTACTTGACTTTTTAGGGGCAGGTGACTTTCACTTTTATGTCCCCTATCTCAGATGTTTTCCTACCTATACAACAGCTTACTTTACCTATGACCCTATCTACTACTGCTCCCGATGGTTATGTCAGAGGACCACAGGCCCCTCCACTATCACCTACAGACGTTTAGATGGATGACGCTCCATTTCCAGAGATGGATGTTACTCCAAACATCAACATCATGGCGATCCCTACACCGTACCTCTAGTACTATGAGCCACCAGTCGAGATCCCACCATCCTTGACACCACTGAGTCTTCATCTGGTCCTTCCTATCATCTGGGAGAGAACTAGAGATGGATCTCTTATTCTTCTGAGGTTAGCAGCGTCGATAGCTATGACAACCTTGGGCAATTACCCAATGGTCATGTAGCTCCTGATGATGAGGACGAGGATATGGTGGACTCAGAGGACACTGACATGATGGACTCTGAGGATTTGCTATGATGATGATTCTGCTTGTGATCTTTTTGCATAGGATGGGGTAGCCTAGTATAGGTTTGTATTGCTTTGACATAGACTTTTTTTGTATGGGTGGGTATTTAGGCTTTCTTTTGATGTACTTCTTTTCATGTATTTTCAATGTATGTACTTGACATCTAACCTTGTACAAAGGTTTGACACATACATATATATATGATGATGTTTATTTCACAGTTATGGTTCTTTATACGACGTCTCTTTATTTATTCCATAACTCCAAAAAAAAAGAAACATATATATATATATATATATATATATATATATTGTGGTAAAAGTTTTAAACATAATCTATGTTTCTAATAAAAAGATTAAGGAATAATTAAATCAATTAAATACTTGTCTTATTATAGTAGGTGTTACATGTTGGTAGTCACATGAGTTGCTATGTTATTAACTAATCTGAGGTGGATGGCACATGTAAAATTTTTTGCTAAATTATTTTTTTGTCCCTAATCTTTTCACAAATTTCACTTTTAGTCCCTCAACAATTTTTTGACCAGTCTTAGTCCTTCACCTTTTTATGAAATTCATTTTGGTCCCTTAACAATTTTTTATTTGGCCTTATTTCCTTAACTATTGTTCGTTATTAGTTTCTCCCATCAAGTATCACTGTTAAGCAAAGATGTGATAAACATGTTGACAGTTATGTGACTTACCATGTGGATTACTAGTTTGAGGTAGGCATGGCAATGAGGTGGGTCAAGCCAGATTTTGCTTTCCCCATCCCTATCGGGTTCGAGTAAACCTGTGAGGAACTCGTCACCTTTTTTGTCCCTACAATTTCAATTTAATTATAAACTTTTAAATAAATTGTACATTAAGTTATTAATTATATTTTAATTCAAACAATATATAAAAATTTATAAATAACAAAGAACTTAAAAATAAAAAAAATTTAAGAGGAAATGTGTAACACCCTCACTTTTACTTGCTTGAATTATTTTCTATTTTGTTCAAGAAAACCGGATTGGAATCTCAAAAATTGGATCCCCACAGTTGCGTTCGTACTAATAAATACTACTTAGTTTAGATTTTTTATAATTTTTCTGGGTTGAAGCCTAAAAAAAATAAAATGATCATTATATCCCTAAAATAATAATAATAAGAAAAAAGAGTAAAGGTAGATAGGAAGGTTTATTTATTTTTTAATTTAGAAATATGTCTAAAATAATAAAATGTAATTTTAGAATTTTTTGGGTGAAATGACCAAAATGCCCTTGGCTGACTGCAAAAGGTCAATCAAAGACTTTTTGGCTCAGAAAAAACGAAAAAAAATTTAAATCCATATGTCTATTTTGATTAATTTTTTTATTTAAAGGAAAAAAAATTAATTCTTGGAATTGAAAATTGTTTATCATTTCTTTACATAAAAGAATTATAAATAACTAAATAATAAATAAAAATTTATAAAAATAAAATAAAATAAAATATATATTTATATATATTATAAAAATCTATTATTTTCAATGGGTTGCATGTTGAAGCCTTAAGAAAAGCCCAACACATTTTTTTTCCAAGTCGAAAGTAAATGAACTTAATTAATTATTAATTAACTTATTTAACAACTAATATTTATAAATAAATAATAAAATCTTGCATAAATTCAGCTTACAATTCATGTAAGTTTCGGTTGTGCTGGCAGCCTAGAATTTTCTATCAGATAATAACAAAATTTTTCTTTTTACAAAAAATTATTTTTACACATGTTTATAAAAATCCTTTCTTATCTTTTTAACCACACTTATCCCCTATTTCACTCTACTGCGGAGTTGTTATTCCTCTCTCCCGCTCATTTTTATTTTTTTCCTCACTTAAACACTCACGTAGTAATATTAGAAAATCCAAAGGTGGTTTAGCTTGGTATTGTGTGCAACGATCCTCTGCCGCTACAGTACTACTTACATTCCTCATCATTTAACCATAGTTTAGTCATCAACATAATCATGATTATATCACCATTCATAACTATAAAATATTTAAGAATCCAATGCTATAATATACAATTCGAAATAGAAAGAAGTACACGAGAAGGGGGGGTTGAATTGTGCGTTTAAAAAGATTTTTTTAATAAATATAAACAATATTGAAAACGTTTTCAAGTTGAAGGAACAGAGAAGAAGAACACAGAGAATTTTTATATTGGTTCACTTAACATAAGCTACGTCCAGTCCCTTCACCCAGAAAGTATTTACTAACCAACTTTAGGTTGCACAAGTATTGTTTGCGGCCTCTTAGGCTTTACAAAGCAATCACCCTAGATTGCTTAACCCAAGTATTCTTTTCACTAAGCTTGTCTAGGCTTTCACAACACAAACAAGTGTACGTTTACAAAAAGTATCGACTCACATAGTGAGGGTATAAAGATTAAGCTCAAACACTCAGAAAATTTTTACAAAATTTTCAATTGTCGTCCAATGGACGCTTGATAAAATAGAGAGCGTTTTTGTTATACAGCTAAGATTGTCACTTGTTAGCACGTATCACTTCACTTGACTATGTTTCTTTTTTTGGCTCCATGTCTTCTTTCTCAGAATATATAGTCTTCAACGAAAAAGATTTGTTGAGGAGGACTTGACTTCAATCTTCAAGAAAGGGCATGCAAACCAAGCTTTCAGAATGATCAGGTGTGGCAGCTTTTAATCTTGCACTAAAATGGAAAGCATAGAGCTATGTTGGCAGTTTGCTTTTCTGAACATTTTTCATTCGGCTTGGCAGCTTGATAAGTTGACTTGCTTTATCTGTTTTGTTGCGCCTTTGCACTAGAATGAATCTGATTACCATTTAATGCTTCAAACAATTTGAACGTTAGATCACAAAAATGATAATATGTCAGTTTCGAAGAATACAAACATAAATAAACTAGATGTTTAAATAAACTTAGCCGTTGAAGATTTGTCATTGGAAGCTTTTGTCTGGATGCGTCTAATATTTGAAATTGTTCTAAGTGACAAGATTTGGCTTTCGATAGTCTTCTTTAGCATGTCTACTAGACAGTCTTCTTTAGCATGTCTACTGAATGGTCCATATAATAGTAACTATTTGACGTGACCTTATTTCTTATGCTTTGGATTCCATAGGTTTGGACACTGTGACAAGGTTAGTCCTTAGGCAGAAACTTAAATGTTAATAAGTTTGTTATCTTCAAAACTCAGAGGGTTTAGACACTTCAATGTCTTTGGTTGCAACAATCTCCCCTTTTTTGATGATGACAAACCTTATTAATTTTTTTTATGTTTTTGCGAGAATATAAAGAGGCGCATAAAGGAATTTTCGAAAGACTTACTATGCTCCCCCTGAGTCTGATATGTCTTGTGTAACACCTTGTTTTCCTAATGCATAATTAAGTGTTTTAATAATTAAAAAGTGGAAATTAGATATGTAATTTAGGTGATTAAAAGAAATAAATGAATTGTTGCTCCGTATGGTTTGTTGTATGTGATGATGGTTTGGTGTTGTCTATTTGAAATTTGAGTTTGATTCTAGGGAATTTGAGATATGTGCTTGAGCCAATCTGGATATGTTGTGAGAGTGATTTTGGGCTTTTGAGAGAAAATAGTTAAGTTAGACCAGTTTTGAGATAAGGGGAGTGGCTTGGTGAGGTTTGGGTCTCAGTTGGGCAAAAGTCCGTGTGAGAGCTCTAGGGAGTTCGAGTATATAAAGGAAGAGGAGGGAGGTTTCCCTCATTGTCTCATTTCCTTTCTCTCTCTTCACTTTCTCTCTCATCCTTCTCTCTCTTCTCTTCATCTCTCGAGATTTCTTAAGTTAGTTAAGGGTGTTAACGGTACCCTGATTTCATGTTCTTGAGTTGCAAAGGGTAGATTTCTTGGAAGATTGGCTCAAGAGTCCCTTTCACTCATATCCTCATCTTCCCAACTTTCAAATTTGGAAGCTTTAGAGGTAAGGGAAGCTTACTATTGCTTGATTTTGTGTTTGTGATCATGGATGTGTTGATTTCTTGCCTTGGAATGGATTGATTTTGGTGGAAACTTTGAGTATGAAAGTTTTGAAACAAATGGGCTTTGAAAGAAATTTGGAGATTTGAGGCTGTTTGATGGCTAAAATTGTTGTATAATCAGTTAGAAATGCAATAAAAGTGTTTAGAATTGATTTGGAATGCTTGTATAGCAATTAGAACCCAAGGAATTGAAGAATCGAAGCCCAAATACCCTTTCGCATTGCGAGTGGTGCCAGGCGACGACCCCTTCTCGTTGAGCGAGGTTCTTCTCGAGCCCAGAAGGTGGCTCCTGGAAGAACGTCGCCGGGTAACGTTTTTGTCCCGCCAAGCGGCAATTAACTTGAGGCAAAAAAATGGGTCTTGGGCAGTATGTCACCAGGCAGTAGTGATGTGCCACTGGGCAGTATGCTACTAAAAAAAGAAAAGATGTGATTTTGTTATTTTAGTTGAGTGAGACTTGGATCCAAGTAAGAATGTGAAAAGTAGTTGATTGCCTTAGATTTGATGTTTAGGTGTGATCCTTTAAAATATTGGAAAAATGTTTAACTTTAAAAGAAAGACATATTTGTCGTGTATGCTTGGGTTAAGAGGTTAGGTGTTGATATGAAATGAATGGTTATGAATGATGTTGATGGCTTATGATGTTGTTGGATATGTGTTGACGTGGAAGGTTGCTTAGATAGGACTTCCACATATTGTTGTTATTATTCCAAACTTGGTGATTTGTTTTCTTTATTATTGATATGGATTGGTTTGATAAAATGTTAGAAAATGGTAATTGAGTGGAAAGTTGCTCAGGTAGAGCCTCCACTAGTTGTAATATGTTGTGATGATGAGATATCTTACTTTTTGACCATGCAAGAGGCTAGATTGGCCCTGCATGGAGTTGGTAGTGACTGTTGGACCACAGGTGGTGCTGAGTAGGCCACGTGGTATTATGTTGGTACATATCTATATATGGATATTGATGAATGATTGTGTTTGAGTTATTGTGGTGAGTCATGCATTTGTATGCATATATTGTTGGCTGAGGTTATATGGGTCTCATGCCATATGCGGGCAGGCATGGAAGTTAGGGGTGAACGAAGCTGCGACTCAGCCTGGCCTCTAGCCTAGTGCCTAGATAAGAAGTGGGGTTTGAAAGATGGGCCTAGGGGATAAGTGGACGAGTAAATCCCACAGGGGACCAAGGCAGTGCAGGCCTTGTGTTGCGGTATACCACCACCCACATTCACTTATCCTGACAACTATAAGCTTATCCATTGATCAGAGTTTTGGCAATCCTTGAATGGTGCTTAGAGGGCCATGGTAAGGGATAAGACCTGATTGATCACCCGAAATGTAGTAAATCTCTTAAGAGTCGTGTCATTCATGTATTGATATGTTGATGTTGAAAGTATGGTATGTATGTAGTGATTTTGTGGAAACTCATTCATCTGTGATTTTAATTTCATGATTGCTGTAAGTGGAAGGTTTTATGAAATAAATCTTGTCTATTATATGTTTATTTATTACGTAAGCTTACCCTTACCTTGCTGTTCTGTTTTGTGTTGTCATGGTTGCTGTTGTTGCTGGTGTGGTTATGTGTGTTGCTATGACTGTGATGATCATATCATTTTGACATGGGAGCAGAGGGAGAGGCTTTAGCAGATCCGGCTTTCCACAGCTGAGGGTGGAGATTTCCAATTAGAGTTTAAAGGTCATTATGGGTGGATCTTTTGAAGAGATCCTTTTGGTTTTTCTTTTTTATTTTAATGTACATGTTGTATAGCTGACCAGCTATAGGGAGTATTGTTTTGTGTTTATATTTCTCCCTTGGTGATGTATATAAACTGACCTGTATATTATTTTGTTTTGTATAATGTATGTATATTCCATAGTATATATGGTGATGTAATGCTATTTAATGTGATCAATTGAATATCTTAGAAGAGTATGAAGTTGTAAGTAGTATTGTAGTGATAGAGGGTTGTTACATCTTGTTTTGTATGCTTTGAGACATAAAAGATATTAGTTTAAATCCATACCAAATGTTAGAACATACTAAGTATCGGAGCATATTATATCCAATAATCATAATATTCGATCAAACATAAATAAGGCATTAGAGCAAACACTTTGAAATATATCAGAACAATGCATGTATTTTATTGCACTGGAAGATCATTCACAACTTAAACTTAAAAACAAGAACTATAAAAACAAAAACTACTTTATTTCTCCCCCTTTTGTCATAAGCAAAAAGCAGACAAAAAGAAAAGGGAGCGTCATCATAGTCACTGCCGTGGTGGCGGTGGAGGAGGAGGTAGGGAAGGATGTAGAAGTGCTTGTCGGTTCTGGAGAATTTGGTGAAGAAGGGTGAAGATGGGTTAAAGTTGATTAGCAACATACTGTTGAACGGCGAGTTCAACAGTGGAGATAGGGGAAGGGGTAGATAGGGAGATGGGAAGGCTTGCGGAGGCTTGGGAGCTAGGAGTAGGTGGTGGTGGAGGTGTGGGTGACGACAGTTGGCAAGGAGTTGGTGGAAGAACTTCAGTGGGTGGAGGGGGTGCTTCCAGAAGTTTTAAGTTTGGTATTTCGAGTTGGAAAGGATGAGGAGTGGTCCATGGGTAGGGTGGTTGAAAGGTGTTGGGGTAGGAGAGGGTAGCAATCATAGTGTACAAAATTGAAGTTTCTGTACCAGAGAGTGGATGCTCATCTGCTAGATGTACGAAGGCAATTGAAGTGTCCGAAAAGTGAATGTTACTCTCATAGATACTATAGACTTTTAACTGATGCTTGATCCATAAAATTTGTGAGCAACAGGATGTTGCTGAGATATATTCTACTTCTGCTGTAGATAAGGCAATCGTTCCTTGTCTCTTGCTCGTCCAGGAGACTAGATATCCACCAATGAGGTGACATCCTCCACTGGTGTTTTTGTATTCTATTCTGTCCCCAGCATAGTCAGTATCACAAAAACCAACTAACTTGTATTCTTTGTTTGACTTAAAACACAAACCAAGGTTAGTAGTTCTTTTTAAGTATCTAAAGATTATTTTTACTGTTGTAAGATAAGTTTCTCTAGGGTCAAACTAAAAACGGGCACATAAGCATGCACTGAACATAATGTCAGGTCTGAACGCTATAAGATATAATAGAGATCCAATCATACCTCGGTATGTAGTTTGGTCTACCTTTTTAGATGTGTCGTCCAGGCCAAGTACTAACGATGGATGCATAAGTGTACTTATTTCCTTGGCATCATCCATCTTGTACTTCTTGAGAAGTTCTTTGGCATACTTTGTTTGATGTATGAATATGGATTTTTTAGTCTATTTTACTTGCAATCCCAGGAAGAATTTAAGTTCTCCCATTATGCTCATCTCAAACTCTATTGTCATTATCTTAGAAAAATCCTTGCATAATGCGTCATTAGTAGCATCAAATATAATATCATCCACGTATATTTGCGCAATAATAAAATGTGATTGAATGCCTTTGCGAAAGAGAGTGGTGTCTACATTTCCTCTAGTAAAACCATTTTCTAAAAGCAAGGAACTTAGCTTTTCATACCAAGCTCTTGGAGCTTTCTTAAGTCCATATAAAGCCTTTTTGAGTTTGAAAACATGTTCAAGATAAGTATCACACTCAAAACCATGAGGTTGTTTCACATAGACTTCCTCATTTATTATGCCATTTAAGAATGCACTTTTTACATCCATTTGATAGAGCTTTATATTACTATGAGCAGCAAATGAAAGTAAGATGCGAATGGCTTCGAATCTAGCTACTAGTGCAACAGTTTCGGTGAAATCTATACCTTCTTGCTGAGAGTAGCCTTGAGCTACAAGTCTAGCTTTATTTCTCACCACTTTACCAGTTTCGTCTAACTTGTTGCAAAAACACCCATTTTGTTCCAATGATAGACTTGTCCTTGGGTGCAGGAACTAGCTTCCAGACATCGTTTCGTTCAAATTGATTAAGTCCGTCCTTCATGGCACTGATCCAGCCATCGTCTAAGAGAGCTTCGTCCACTGTCTTTGGTTTTAGGTGAGAAATCAAAGCAGTTTGAGCTTGCTCCTTAAAGGTCGATCTTGTCCTGAGATGATCACGTATACTTCCAAGAATTTGATCATCTGGATGATATGTCTTCATTTGCTAATGTTGTCCAGTTGGTTCTTTTTCTTCTATTTTTGGATCGTCTAACTAAGTTATGGACAATAGAGGTTTGGTATCGTCCAGCTACATATCTGTAAATGAATTGTCTAGCTCTGATATTTCTCTGTCAGGCTTATTGTCATTGAACTTAATGTGGATAGCTTCTTCAACTGTTAAGGTTCTAGAGTTGTAAACTCTATAGGGCTTGGACGTTTCAGAATAGCCTAACAATATTCCATCATCACACTTAGAATCAAACTCTCCAAGATTGTCCTTAGTGTTTAAGATGAAACATTGACAACCAAAAGGATGAAGATATGATATATTGGGCTTTCATCCTTTTCACAATTCATAAGGAGTCTTTTTCAAAATGGGTCTAATATATATTCTGTTTTGTAAATAGCATGCAGTGTTTACGGCTTCAGCCCAGAAGTGCTTAGGAGTGGAGTTATCATTGAGCATGGTTTTGGCCATTTCTTACAATGACCTGTTCTTTCTCTCTACCACACCATTTTTTTGTGATGTTCATGGTACAAAGAAGTTGTGGAGAATTCCATTCTCCTCACAGAACCCTTGAAAACTTTTGTTTTCGAACTCCCCTCCATGATCACTTCTGATTGAGGCTATACAAACACCTTTTTTATTTTGAATTCTTTTTGCAAAAGATAGAAAAGGTTTTTAAGACTCATCCTTGTGTTTTAAGAACATAACCCATGTCCATCTAGAGTAGTCGTCCACTACGACTAATCCATATCGTTTTCCACTAAGGGAGGTTGTTCTAGTTGGACCAAACAAAATCAATATGTAGTAGCTCAAAAGGTCTAGTTGTGGAAACAATACTTTTTGAATCAAAAGAGCTTTTTACTTGTTTCCCTTTTTGGCATGCATCACAGAGAAAATCAGATTTGTAAGCAAGATTTGGAAGTCCTTTAACGAGTTTATGCTTATTTAGCTTTGAGATTAATCTCAAGTTTGCATGTCCAAGTTTCTTGTGCCAATTCCATTGATTCTCATTGATGGATACTAGACATGATACATTTTGATTTGTGAGATCATTTAGATCAATCTTGTAAAGATTGCTTTGCCTCTTAGCAGAGAATAATATAGATCTATCTAGATTCTTGATAGTACATTTGTCTTTGTCAAAGGAGACATTGTGTCCACTATCACGTAATTGACTTATGCTCAGTAGATTGTGTCTAAGTCCTTCAACATATAAAACATTTTCACCAAAAGGGAAAGGATGCTTACCGATCGTCTTTATGCCTGTGATTTTCCCTTTGTGATTTCCTCCAAAGGTGACCCATCCACCATTCTTTGGTTGGAGGTTTTGGAACATACACCTATCTCCTGTCATGTATCGTGAGTAACCACTGTCTAGGTGCCATGACTAGTGTCTTTTTCCTGTTGTCAAGCAGATTTGCAACAGGAATTATCATTGACTTTGGTACCTAAATGGACTTGGGTCCTTTTCTATTACTTTTGAAGGCATTGGACGTCTTCTTCACTAGACGATGTATACACTTTGTTGGTTTATGCCCACTCTTTCTACATTTTTTACAAAAAGTCATGTTTTTACTAGTTTTGTAATCTTTTTTCTTAACAAAACCAAGTCCAGATTTGTCACGAGGACTTTGTTTATAAGATAGAATTTTATTTAAGTTTTCAGTCACACTGACGAATTTGGATAAACTCTTTTTAGATGAGTAACTTCTTTTTGAAGTTCTAAGGCTTTATGAGATGGTGTCTCTTCGGAAATGTTCTTTGTTTTTAGAAACTCATTTTCTTTTAAAACTTTTTCATGCTCTTCTTTGAGCAAATTAAATTATTTTGTTATTTTTGAAAATTTCTTTTCTAGTTCTTTACATCCCATTGAGAGTTGAGGAGTTTGCAAGCAAATCATTATAGGCGTCTTGAAGAGAAATTAGGTTATTGAAATTTACCTCCTCGTCTTGCTCATTGTCTGAGCTATTAGAGCTGGTCTCTGCCATGAGACATAGGTTTGCTTCTTCCTCTCCTTCTTCTTCTGACGAAGATAGGGCTATGTCTTCCCTAGTAACCATGAAACTTTTCTTCTTTTTCTTGAAGGATGTCTTCTTCTTGTCCTTTTATAGGCTGGGACATTTAGCCTTGAAATGTCCAGGCTTCTTACATTCAAAACAAACTAGAGGACTCTTTTCTTTGGGTTCCTTGTTAAACTTCTTTGTGAATTTTTTTGGCTCTGGATCCTCCTTTCTTCCTCCACATAGCTTGTATCTTTCTAGAAATGAAAGATATCTTGTCCCCATCAGAGTCGTCTTCTTCGGACGCTTCCTTAGAAGACTTTTCCACGTTCAAGGCTTTAGACAATGATCCTCTGGGTGGATGCTGGACACTTAGGGCGATGGACTTTCTCTTTTGTCCTTTGTCTTGCTTTAGCTCCAGTTCATGGACTTTAAGAGTTCCAAGTAACTCTTCCATGGAGAGTGCTATAAGATCCTTGGTTGCTCAAAGCTGTAACCTATGGTCTCCATTGTCTAGGCAAACTTCTTAAGATTTTGTTAGTGTGATCATAGTTGTCATAGGTTTTGCCTAAAGATCTTAGGTTATTTATTATGGTTTGAAATCTACCAAACATGAGTTTGATAGTTTCATTTTCCTCCATAGTAAAGAGTTCATATTGTCTTACGAGTAAGCTCAACTTGGACCTCTTTACTTGTGATGTATCCTCGTAGGCAAGTGCGAGAGTATCCTACATTTTCTTAGCACTTTTAAATTGTGCACCTTTTCATATTCAGATTCAGATAAGGCAAACATCATAGCATTTCTAGCTTTTGAGTTTAAAAGATACCTCTGTTTGTGATTTTCTATCCATTAACCTCTAGGTAGCTCCATTCCATCTCGGTCAAGGGGCAGATAGTCGCCAGTTTCTACTACGTCCCATATGTCTATCTGACATGCATCGAAGAATGCTATCATTCTTTGTTTCCAATAATTGTAGTTCTGACCTTTAAAGAAAGGTGGTCTATTGATAGCTTGTCCCTCATTTTCCATTAGTGCTCAGGATTGTTTTACCCCTACAGTGTTAGATGCTCAACCTCAAGAGGGCGAGCTCTTATACCAATTGAAATAGAAAGAAGTGCACAAGAAGGGGGGTTGAATTGTGCATTTAAAACTATTGAAAACGCTTTCAAGCTGAAGGAAGAGAGAAAAAAAACACAGAGAATTTTTATACTAGTTCACTCAATGTGAATTACGTCTAGTCCCTTCACCCAAAAGGTATTTACTAACCAACCTTATGTTACACAAGTATTGTTCATAGCCTCTTCAGGCTTTACAAAGCAATCACCCTAGATTGCTTAACCTAAGTATTCTTTTTCACTAAGCCTCTCCAGGCTTTCACAACATAAACAAGTGTTTACAAAAAGTATTGACTCACACAGTGAGGATATAAAGACTAAGCTCAAACACTCAGAGAATTTTTACAAAATTTTCAACTATCGTCCAATGGACGCTTCTTGATAAAATAGAGAGTGTTTTTGTTATACAGAAAAGATTGTCATTTGTTAGCACGTATCACTTCACTTGACTATGTTTCTTTTTTTGGCTCCATGTCTTCTTTCTTAGAATATATAGTCTTAAACAAAAAGGATCCGTTGAGGAGGACTTGACTTCAATCTTCAAGAAAGGGCATGCAAACCAAGCTTTCAGAAAGATCAGGCGCGGCAGCTTTTAGTCTTGTACTAAAACAGAAAGCACAGAGCTGTGCTGGTAGTTTGCTTTTCTGAACATTCTTCATTTGGCTTGGCAGCTTGATAAGTTGACTTGCTTTATCTGTTTTGCTACGCCTTTGCACTAGAATGAATCTGATTACCATTTAATGCTTCAAACAATTTGAACGTTAGACCACAAAGATGGTAATATGTTAGTTTCGAAGAATACAAACATAAATAAACTGGATGTTTAAATAAACTTTGTTGTTGAAGATTTGTCGTTGGACGCTTTTGTCTGGATGCGTCTGATATTTGAAATTGTTCTAAGTGACAAGATTTAGCTTTAGACAGTCCTCTTTAGCATGTCTACTAGAGAATCTTCTTTAGCATGTCTACTAGACGGTCCATATAATAGTAACTATTTGACGCGGCCTTATTTCTTATGCTTTGGACCCCATAGGTCTGGACGCTGTGACAAGGTTAGTCGTTAGGTAGAAACTTAAACGTTAATAAGTTTGTTATCTTCAAAACTTAGAGGGTTTAGACACTTCAACGTCTTTGGTTACAACCCAATTAAGGCTACATACAATAACATAACTTCCTATAGTTGGTCAACTATACAACAACAAACATCGAAACCAAAACAAAAGAAAGGAGGTTCCAGAAGAGCTCCACCCAAAAGGGTCTCCAAAAAGTCTCCATTTGAGACCTCCTTCGTCAGCTTCGCACTACTACACGAAACGAATTTTAAAGTAGGAATTTAAATTGGTTAATATCAAATCGGTTTAAAAAAGAAATGCGGTGGCATTTTTAAAAGTATAACAAACTTTTTAAAATCGGTTCAAATCCAACCGATTTAAAAAGTCAATTTTAAAAATAAAATAATATTTGCACCAGCTTTTTAAAACGGTTCTAGCAGAATCAATTTAAAAAGTTAGACTTTTTAAACTGGTTCCAGCAGAATCGGTTTAAAAAGTGGGAGTTTTTAAATCGGTTCCAACTAAACCGGTTTAAAAAGGTATATTATTCGCACAAGAGTCAATAAAACCATGATTATGTCTTTGTTTGATTTACACTTTCCATAATCTAACAAAGTGTAAATATCCTCTACCCTTGGAATTAATATGTCTCACATTGATGATTTGCAAACTGTTGTTCTAAAATAGCAATTGTTTTTATAATATGTATTTATTAATATATGGCATAATATCTAATAGGAGGAGAAAGGAGAATTTATTTTTCACGTTACTGTATTAAGTAAAATTGCTATTAAAAAAATAATTATATTTTAGAAAAATAATTATATTACTCAATATAATATCTAGAAGGAAGGTGGGTAATTAATATATGAGTAAAATGCTATTATAAAAACAATTATATTTTAGAAAATATGCAATCTTAGTATGAAGTAATTTATAATGTCATATTACATATACTAAGATATATACTATATAAGTGGAAGATGAAAATATGCATAATGAAATAATGTATTTTATATTTTTTCGATAATAGTAAAATATAAAATTTATTAATTAATATGTCATTTCTATTGCGCAACACACATTTATGATGTTCACATGTAGTGGTAAGAAACATAAAAAGAACATGCCATTCAATTCCCGACTATGAACAAACTATATCAAAATCACATATTCCACATGCATGTACTTCAGCATGAGCATCCATATATTAATGTAAAATAAAAATTATTGGCTTCTTTGCTAAAGAAGTGAATTAGATAAATCTGCAGTGCAAGGATATATACATGTTAATACATTTTAGCATATTTTTGGTTCTATACTATATGTACGTTTTTTTGGTTCTATACTATTTTTAGTTTAATAATATATTTTTTTCAAATATATTTTTATCTATAAACTTTTTGCCTAAATTATTTATAGTAATTTACTATTTATTTTTGTACATTGCACTGAGCCCTATTTAAAATGCGACAACTTTTTCTTATTTATTGTCTTCTTTTCATAAATAAGGGAATTAAAACAAACTCTATGCTATTTACATGGATTAAAAACATATTTTGAAGTGTGAAAAGGGTGCACAAGAAGGGGGGTTGAATTGTGCGTTTTAAAAATTTACTAAAAACATATCAACAAGAACGTTTTTAAACGAAGGAGTAGAGAGAGGAAAAACACAAAAGATTTTATACTAGTTCACTCAAACTGAGCTACATCCAGTCCCTTCACCCAGAAGGTTTCTACTAACCAATCTTTGGTTACAAGTATTGTTCGTGGCCTCTTCAGGCTTTACAACGCAATCTACCCAGATTGCTTAACCCAAGTATTCTTTTTACACTAAGCCTCTCCAGGCTTTCACAACGCTCAAGTGTTTTATAGAGAAAAGATCAACTCACGTAGTGAGGATTTGAAAACTTAGACTCAGGATCACTTTGAGGATTTTTACAAAAAAAATTGCTATCGTCCACTGGACGCTCTTAACAGAATATCACAAAAGAATGTATACGTTGTTGTTTTAATAAATTTCGCCTATTTTAATTCTATCTCTTGCTTTCTGTTGATGCACGTATATATATGATCTTCAGGAAAGAGATCCATTACAGATAACTTGACTCTTCACGCAATGAGGTGCGTGCAGACTATCTTTTCAGAAAAGTCAGGCGTAGCAGTTGAAAACTTGCACTGCAATAGAAGTTTCAGGGTTGCGTTGACAGTCTGTTCTTCTGAACTTTCTTCATCTGTCTTGTCGGCTTGATAAGTTGACTTGCTTTATCCATTCTGCTGTGCTTTTGTACTGACTTGATGTTGATGTTTCAAACCGTTTTGAACGTTAGTTCACTAGAGTGGTACTGCTGTGCTTTACAGCAGTATTTTAGAACGGCTCATGTTCAACTAATTTAAAATAAGACACGGTGGCATTTTTGCAATTTTAATCGATAGTTTTTAACTTGGTTTTATTATAACTGATTTAAAATCTCCTTTCTAAATCGGTTATACATGTTACCGATTTAAAATCTTGTATTTTAAATCGGTTACACTAAACTAATTTAAAAAGGAGGCTTTTTAAATCGATTTAGGTAGAACCGATTTAAAAGGCATGCTTTTTAAACTGGTTCCACCTAGAACCGGTTTAAAAAGCTATTTCCATCCACTTCTTTTATTGAAATGCGAGCCTTAAGCTAGCTATGGTCTTCATCAAGCTTGCTCCCACCTCTTTGAAGCTCTCTCCATCTCCATCCAAACTCAAGTTCGAAGCTTTCTCCATCTCATTACGAAAACGGTGAGCTCCCTCACTCCCTCCCTCCCTCCCATTTCGAAAACGTTGAGCTCCCTCCCTCCCTCCCTACCATTTCGAAACTCCAGCTCTCCCTCCTTGCATCTTGGTCGATGTTGCGCTCCACCTCCATTGAAGAGCAAAATCTGCATTGCATAGGGGCGGTTTGAGCTTTGATCTTGCTTCACCTCTATTCAACACCACCAAGTTCAGCATTGCATAGGTGCGAGCTCCATTTTTGTAGTTTTTGTTTATGCATGTGCTGTCATTATTGCAGTTTTGCAATTAGATTTTCTTGCTATGGGAAATTAATTGCCAGAGGCTATGCTTGAATATATATGTTGATGAATACAAGTAAAATTTGGTTGATTTTACATATATGGATTTATGAATCTTTAAGGAAAAAGCTAGAAGTATTATTTAAGTTAGTCATAACTTATATGAATATATATTAAGGATTTTAAGTGTTGAGAATTGAATGACATAAGCTATACAATCAATTGAAGTCAATTATTTTAGTTAGTACTAATGTTGATGCTGCTTAGTAATGAGAAAGGATAAAAATTTGAAATTAATTTAAGGACAAGTAAGGAATTAATTGCTATAAAATACATTATGTTTTGTTTAAAATCTAAAGCTCTAGAGTTAGTGGATTACAAGAATCAAAGAATTTGCCTTATTGTAGATTGGGAACTTGTTATGAAATTAAAAGATAATAACATAAGTGAACTTTTATGGTAAGATACATTGTTAAGATAAAGTGAGCAAAAAGAGAGAATAAGTTTAAGAGTGAATTAGTATAAGAGTATAAAATTGAATAACTTAAGTACTAAAGTTTAAGAGATTAAGAAATTTAAATGTAATGATATAGGCCATGAGAGTCGATATGAGCCCTATTGTGGATTGGATTGTCTGAGAGGTTAACCTTTGGTATTGTGATTGAATACCTGTTAATAGGTCTCTAGGAAAGTACCAAAACATAGAGGAAACTTTGTTGGAATTTCTGTATAAATTATATTCATTATGTTATGTGTTTAATTTTTTTATTATTATTAAATTTATGCATTATGAGAAAACCTTAGTTTCTTGTTTTAGATTCAATACAATAATCAAAGTACTAATTGTTGTTTTGAATCTTGAATTGTCAGGTTGGATAGTTTGAAAAGATTCATTTTTTTATACTTGATTAATATGTAGTGGTTATGTCTCATCTTAAATTTGATTAAATTTTGGTTTAGCTCATTTTGTATTGTTTCTCTGGGTGCATACTTGATTGTGGTGAACTTAATGTCCCCACTTTCATTTCGTGTACTTGGAGAACAATACAAAATGCTGTCGAAATTTTGTCAAATTTAAGATACGAGACTAAACCTGTACATATTAATCAAGTTTAAGAAAATGTCTTTCTGAATGGGATAGGGCCACACCTTGTATAAAAAAGTGAGATTTACATGCATTAAATAGTTTGGTTTATGGATCACAGTATGAAGTTATGGATCGTAGTTGGATTAATTCTAGACGCACGACTGATGAGTATCAGAATGGAGTAGAAGAGTTTATCCAATTTGTGAAAAGAAATTTTTGTGATAGTGGTGGGTTCTTCTATTATCCTTGTGCTAATTGTTTGAAGGAGAGATTACTACAAATTGAGGAAATACGGGAGCATGTTCTTTGTGATGGCATGGTGAATTAGACATGCCGAGAGTGTCTCAAACAGATAAAGCAAGTTGATATACCTATGGACGATCGACTAGAGGGCATGATCCGCGATATTGGACTGGAGTCTTTTCAGCTAGCTCATGTGTGCAACACTTTGTGTAGTGATGCGGATAAAACTCTACATCTGGGGTGAACTAAATTCACACAGTTGTTAGCTGTTTTAAGATTGGTGAATGTGAAGGTAAGAAATGGGTGGAGTGATAAAAGTTGCACCGAATTACTTTAATTGTTGAACCAAACGCTTCTAGAAGATAATACGTTGTCGAGACGTAACTATGAGGCAAAGAAAATGTTGTGTCTGATGGGATTGGAATACAAGAAAAACATGTATGCTCTAATGATTGCATATTATACAAAGAAAAGTTTGAAGAGTTGCACAAGTGTCCCAGGTGTGGGATGTCACGATATAAAGTGAAGCATGATGATTGTAATAGTGATAAGAGCACAAAGGAGGGTCTTTGCAACATTCCAGGGGCTAACGATGGCAAGGAGTGATCGCTAATGCAAAAAAGATGAGTCACAGACAAGGAGCGGCTCCTGGCAGGCTTGCAGCAAGAGGGACACATGAATGAATTGAATACACATGCTATTTTGTACCATCAATGACGTTCCAGCATACAGAAACTTGAGCGAGTATAGTGTTAAAGGGCATAATGCTTGCCCTATCTATGAAGAAGACACATGTTACGTACAACTTAAACATGAAAAGAAAATAGTTTACATTGGTCATCGAAAATTTCTCAAGCCTAATCACCCATATCGTAGACTTTAAAAAACTTTTAATGGATGTCAGGAGGATGGTATTGCACCACCTATTTTAACTGGTGAGCAGGTTTATGAACAAGTGAAGGACATCAACGTCAACTTTGGAAAGACCCAAAAGAAAGGTACTAAGAAGAACTTGTGGAAGAAGAGGTCGATATTCATTGATCTTCCATATTGGTGTGATCTAGATGTTCGACATTGTTTAGATGTCATGCATGTTGAGAAAGATGAATGTGACAGTGTAATCGGCACTCTTCTTAACATTAAAGGCAAGACAAAGGATGGTTTGAATGCTCATCCATATCTGGTTGAGACAGGTATACATCTCCACTTTGGTCTGCAGACAGTGGGTAGGCAGACATATTTGCCCCCAACATGTCATACCTTGTCAAGAGAAGAGAAAACAAGTTTCTATAAGTGTCTACAGGGCGTGAAGGTGCCATAAGGGTACTCTTCAAATATCAAGAGCCTTGTGTCACTAAAAGATCTTGAATTAGTTGGGTTAAAGTCGCATGATTACCACATATTGATGCAACAACTCCTACCAAGGTATTCGTGACATATTGCCTAAAAAAGTTAGAAATGCCATTACGCAACTGTGCTTATTCTTCAATGCCATATACAGCAAAATCATTGACCCTATGAAGTTGCTATTATATTATGCCAGTTGGAGATGTACTTTCCTCCTTCATTTTTTAACATCATGGTTCACTTAATAGTTCATCTAGTGAGAGAGATTAGAATGTGTGGTCCAGTTCATTTAAGGTGGATGTATCCTGTTGATCGATATATGAAGATCTTGAAAGGGTACGTCAAGAACCTATACCATCTAGAAGCATTTATTGTTGAGAGGTACATTGCCTAAGAAGCCATTGAGTTTTGTATAGAATACTTGTCAGAAATTGAACTTGTAGACTTCTTAAATGTCATCATGAGGGAAGATTTTTCAGTAAAGGTACTTGTGGTGTAAATGTGAAATCAATGAGTCGGGAGGAAGTTTTGCAAGCACACTTGTATATATTGAATAATATTGATGAAGTTAAACCTTACTTTTCTGCTCACAAAAACATTGTCAGGAAAAAGAACCCTAGAATGCCGGAGAAATGGCAGTTGAATGAGTATAACAAAACATTCTTAAAGTGGTTTAAAGATCAAGTTTCGAATGATGATAATGCTTTTGATACATTAAGATGACTAGCATACGGACCTAACTTTGATGTCATATGTTGGACTAGATACGATATCAATAAGTTTTCCTTCTACACAAAGCCGTTGGATGAGAAGAGAACCATGCAAAACAGTGGAGTAATGGTTGTAGCTGAGTCCATGCACTTATCTAGTTCAAAAGATAAAAAAAACCCCGTTATGGTATCTATATGTTACTTTGGAGTTATTGAAGAGATATGAGAGGTTGACTACACAAAATTTAAAGTGCTGTTTTTAACTATAAGTGGGTTGACAGTAACACTAGTGTGCAAACCAATGAATTAGGGCTCACATTGGTGGATCTTAGCAAGGTAGGTTATAAGGAAGAGCCTTTCATTATGACATACCAAGCAAAGTAAGTTTTTTATGTTAGCAATCCTTCTAACAAGAGATGGTCAGTGGTTCTCCAAGGAAGAAGCGTGCATGCTGGTGATGAAAAAGAAGATTCAAATGTTGATCTTATTGAGATTCCTTTGTTCTCAACATGGATGCCCACTTTTATTGATGAAAATGAAGTGGATGATGTACATGCCACACGTGATGATCATCACGAAGGGATATGGGAGAACATTTGTACTTGACAATGTTAGTAACTTACTTATGTGTATGTTATTGTATATTCTTGGTGACATTTTTTTTATTTTATCGTTTAATTTTTTTGGTCAGTATGTTTATCTTTGAAAATTGCAAATTTTGTGGATGTGGTACTGACATGGGCTTTTTTTTTTTTTCCCTTTTCTAAATAGGCATATGGCTAATTCTTCTACTAACCCATCTTATGAGTTCACAAAAAAAAAAGGTAGATGAGGTACATGCCTAAAAGAACTAATTCTAAGTCAAGCTGGTGACCATGGAATACCAATTCAGTTTGACATGCTTAGTGGGGCACCTAAGGGGGAAAATGCCACAAAATTCATTAGTTTTGTTGGTGTCCTTGCTCGTAGTAAGGTCTCTATCCTTTATAAGGATTGGGAACATGTAGAAGAGAGCGTGAAGAATAAAATTTGGCAAACTATCACGGTATTTTACTTTTATAGTCTCAAATATATAAATTGTATTTAACCATATTATTGTCATACATTGACTATTCAATTTTATTTTGTAGTTAACCTATGATGTTCCATATAATGCCATGTTGAAAGAAAATTGCTATCACTTGCAGCTAAGCATTGGAGGGCATTTTAAACACAGACCATTGAGAGATACATACATGGAAAATTGAAATACACTTCTCCTTGTGAGAAGTATGCATTTTTGGATGAGGATATGTGGGCAAAGTTTGTAGAAAGCCAAGAGGATCCTGCCTTTTGGGTCTAGTTGGAAACATTTTTTTTTTTTGTAATTATACAACAACATCTGATTAAATTTTATTGAATTTAACAATGTCTTATTATTCACAAGAGAAGAGAAAAAGGGACAAATCATTGCATCAAACAATGTCCACCCCCACAGATTGTCTCGTGGGGGGTATAAGTTGCTTAAGCAGAATATGATAACCGATAAGGCGAGGCAAAGTCAACTAATTCTGCTCTAGATATTGCTCCTCCATCACCATCGCAATGATGGGATAAATAGAAGGTCACCTACATGCCAAAAGTGGGCGAGTATACATCTAAGGAGACACGGGTTATTGTTAAAAAGATTGTAAGTAATTTTTAGTTTGAATTGTAATTGTAACTTGCTATGTCATATTTCTTACACATCTCTTGAATTATATGTTGTAGGATTCACTAGTTGAGCATACCTCATAGAGAACATTTGTTCCTCATGGACGTGAGGATATATTAACTACTGCTATTGGGAAAGTAGAGCACTCTGGTAGGGTTCATGTTGCTGGATGAGGTGTTGGCATTCGTGATAACTATGGACCACCTTCATGTAGTGGGCCCACCTCAGGAGTTGTCACCAGGGAAGACATGGAGCGAATTAGGAAGGAGATTAGAAATAAACTTAAAGAGCAGTTGAGATGAGAGATTAGAGAGGAGCTAACATCTTTGGGTCTATCACAACAAAAAACAAATGTCCTTCCAGAATAAGCTCATATTCCTATACGTGTCAGCACAAAGGGAAGTTGTGCTACTACTGATCCTTTTAGGGAGGAGACTGACATTGATATCCATGAACAGTGTCACTTATATATTGATGGAGAGCTTGTTCGTTTAGTGGCCATTGGAAGAGTATATAATTTGGGGCCTACCATACATCATAGGACCGTTGACGATGATATGGCGAGGGTGGTGGTTGAACAAATATAAGATGCATATGCTGAAGTCCTTATGCCTACCGAGGAGGTTTAAATTGTGGGACAGGCCCCTAAACAGCTCATTCAATGACCCAAATGACTTATAAAGGTCATATTAGCCAAGGTATATTCAAATTTCATCTTAAATTATTTTTTTCTCTAATTAGAAATTGAAATAACTTCATTGTATTTTATAACGTTATTTAGATTTACTTTTTTTTATAGGATGTTCAACCATCTAAGAAAGATGTTCCACCTAAAAAATCGAAGCCCTAAGTTGATCCAATAACACACTTGTGGCAGGTGGCATCTAGTATGGGGACAAATGTTGTACAAATAGATTGGGAACTAACATTCCTTGGCAGATCCAGTGATGTTGACCTATGGATCACCCAGAAGGATGTACTAGAAATATGCATTGGCAATGACATGCTAAATATCTCAGTTCTACCTTTCTGTTTGCTGTTGGTTTAATTTTTTTGTAAATCTCTTAAATAAGCATTTCATTATTATAATTAACATTCAGTTGTATATTTTAGGTACATGCATCATCTCTGTCTATCAAAGGGCCAAGAGAACGTATATGGATTTATTGACCCGTTCCCCATTAGAAGATAGGGAATAAGGATGAGGATTCTTAGGCCTACATTCAAAATTGGATGTATAATGGACAAGAACGGTGTTACCTAGCATCGTACTTGCATTGGTAAGCATAAGCTATTTCTCACTCAATTGAATTTAAATGATATTTGAATCTCGTCACCTATATTATTTTCCAATGCAGCTCGCACTGGAAATTGCTAATTATTTGTCCTAGGGACTATGTTGTGGCCTTGTTGTGTTCATTGCACAAGAAACCCAACAAAGAATTGAAACAATTAATAGAAAGGTGAGTTGTTATTTATAATATATTTCATTTGTGCTTCGTATTATAATTTTGAAACCTATATAACATACTTTGCATGTCATTTTTTTTAATCAGAGTCATGATTGGATATCAAACATTGGTGGGTAGGCACGTGTCATTACGAAAGAAGCCTAGTTGGTTTTTCCCCTATGTAAGTAATTTACAACTACATATTCAATTACAGTTTCTAATAGTTTCTACAATCATTTATAAAAAAGAATTCTCATTGATAGGCTAACAAACAAGTAAGGAGCTATGAGTGTGGATATTATGTTATGAAACATATGTTGACCATAGTTTCAACACGTATTGTAGATTCATGAGACGAGGTAATATATTTTTCATCCAGTTACAATAATACTTATAGTTTTTATAGTTGGTTAGGTAATGATTTATCTTATGTTTTTTCATGTTGCAGTTATTTATTGATAGGGAACCATTCCTACATAAGGACTTGCTAGACATCCTCCGACATTAGGCAACATTTTTCCTTGAAATAAGTAATAGATAGTTTGTTTAGAATGACTTTAGATAGACAAAAGAATAACAGTTTTTTATTTTATATGTTTCAAAGTATATTATGAACTGCTGTTGGTTAATGTAAGTTATAAATTAATTTGTTGATATACTAACTATTTTTGTGGTATTTGTTTCTAAATATAAAATAGTAGATAATTATATAATTAAATATTAATTAAATTAAATAAGTTTTGGGCTTTTAAGATGATATTGGACTTCCTCCAGGATTCCATGTCAAAGCCCACGTAAAAACTAATTTTTTTACAGAAATTTTCATAATTTTTATTTATTATATAATTTTTTTATAATTATTTTATGTAAAAATGCTAAATAATTGTTTAATAAATCATTCTTATATCAAATAATTACCATTTTCAAAAATTTTAAAACTTTTACCTTTAAATAAAATTTTTCTAATTAAAATAGACATATTATAATTTTTTCGAAATTTTTTTGAGCCAAAAGTCTCAAATTGGCCTTTTATAGTCAATCAAGGACATTTTGGTTGTTTTACACAAACAAATTCAATTAATTTCCATAAATTTTTAATAATTATATTTTATTATTGTAAGCATTTTTATAAGTTAAAAATAAATTTAAAATTTTTTTATCTATTTTTATTAATTTTCTTCCTTGTTAGATTTTTACCAATTTTTATACATTTTATCATTTATTGGGCTCGAATCAGGAAATATTATTAAAATCTAAAGTAAAGTAAATTTGTCATTCTAAACATAATTATGTACTTAGAATTTCAGAATTCCTACCTAGATTCTTAAAACAATTATTGAATAAACAGAAAAATGATAAGCAGAAATGAGGGTGTTACATTGTGTACTAATACAAGATTCTTTAGACTTCATTTTCTTATGTTCATATTAATAAAACTCTTTTGATTTAATTTTTTATTTGTCACTAGAGTTATGTTTATTATAAGATATATTTTTGTTCTCTTCCTCCTTTTATTTGATGTAAACAAGCAAATATACTAGCCCTTAAATGTTGCCCATAGACCTAACATGCAAGGTGACAAAATCACATTATGCAACTCATTTCTATTTATGAAAAAATGTAACCCTTAGTATCTCATCATTCCTTTTACTCTCAATTCATGGGCCTCAAATCATTTTGTTGTTTTGGGGCCATTAAAGTTAGAAAATAACATTAGTATGAACTACTTTATATTTCTGATTAATTCTTCTAAATAAAAAATTTATATTTTTTATTCAATAAGCGTTAATCACACTTGGTTGGGTCATCAAAAAGACAAGATTCACGAGAAATCCAATTAAAAATACAACTTCTATTTTTTTTGTATTGTGTTTGTGACCTCCAAGCTATTGAGCTTTCAACTAATATCTCAAAATAAATAAATTAGATGACCAGGGATTGCCATGTGAGTGCATCACTATGAAACTACAAATTAGTGTAATCCAGCTGCCCTTAATGACCACTAGCTTCTCAGTAATGTACCAACATAAGTGTTCCACTAGTTTGTGAAGTTGGAATTATTAAATTCTTTTTTTGTGCTTTTGCATGAGTGTTCTTTGGTTTGTGTGGAAAATTTTCCTTTTCCCTGTATTGAACCATTAGAAACCAAGCGAGAGTTGGAATCTTATTTTGCCCTTATACTATAACATAGAGTTGAAGTCCAAGAGGGAAGCACTGGATGAAAATTACCATAGAGAAACCAAGCAATAAGAATGAAGATGATAACTAAAGATGTTTCCCAAAATGGAAATCGTATTTTGGAAATTCATTTCCTAGTACATAGAGGGAGAAGGCGTGAACTGTGAATGAGTTTGGGGGGTGATGTTTTGGACCGTAGGTGGTCTTGAAAGATCAGAGAAAAAAAAATGAACACAACATGGGCTAGGGTCTAAAATCGAATAACAAGCTAATTATAATAAAATCCATTAAGAAAGATACAAAATAAAATACAACAAAGGAATTACTATTTATGCTCTCCTTTTATTTTATTTTTTTCAATAATATTGTCATTCTAAAAACTAAACTCTAGAATTTACTTGACAAACTAATTTTCAAGATATTGTAGAAATTAATTTCTAGAAGTGTTAAAACTCCTTGTTTTCTATTGTTGCAACTAACTATTACAGGATAAGACAAGCTTTTCGCTCCAATTAGAATGCAAGCTTCTAAAGTTGAAAACAACCACTACTACAAAAAATTGATTTTAGAGCAGGATTTTAGAACGATTCATGTTCAACTGATTTAAAATAAGATACGGTGGCATTTTTGCAATTTTCGTCGAAAGTTTTTAAGCCGATTTTATTATAACTGATTTAAAAGCTCCTTTCTAAAGCAGTTATGCATGTAACCAATTTTAAATCTTGCATTTTAAATTGGTTAACTAAACCAATTTTAAAAGGAGGCTCTTTAAATCTATTCAGGTAGACCCGATTTAAAAGGCATGCTTTTTAAACTTGGAAATTAATTGCTAGAGGCTATGCTTGAATATATATGTTGATGGATACGAGTAAAATTTAGTTGATTTTACATATATGGATTTATGAATCTTTAAGGAAAAAGCTAGAAGCATTATTTAAGTTAGTCATAACTTATATGAATATATATTAAGGATTTTAAGTGTTGAGAATTGAATGACATAAGCTATACAATCAATTGAAGTCGATTATTTTAGTTAGTGCTTACGTTGATGCTGCTTAGTAATGAGAAAGGATAAAAATTTGAAATTAATTTAAGGATATGTAAGGAATTAATTGTCACAAAATGCATTATGTTTTCTTTAAAATCTAAAGCTCTAGAGTTAGTGGATTACAAGAATCAAAGAATTTGCCTTAATGTAGATTGGGAACTTGTTATGAAATTAAAAGATAATAACATAAGTGAACTTTTATGGTAAGATACATCGTTAAGATAAAGTGAGCAAAAAGAGAGAATTAGTTTAGGAGTGAATTAGTATAAGAATATAAAATTGAATAATTTAAGTACTAAAGTTAAGAGATTAAGAAATGTAAATGTAATGATATAGGCCATGAGAGTCGATATGATCCTTGTTGTGGATTGGATTGTTTGATAGGTTAACCTTTGGTATTATGATTGAATACCTATTAACAGGTCTCTAGGAAAGTACCAAAACATAGAGGAAACTTTGTTTGAATTTCTGTATAAATTATATTCATTATGTTGTGTGTTTTATTTTGTTTTTTTTTTATTAAATTTATGCATTACGAGCAAACTTTAGTTTCCTGTTTGAGAGTCAATACAATGATCAAAGTACTAATTGTTGTTTTGAATCTTGAATTGTCCGGTTGGATAGTTTGAAAAGATTCATTTTCTTATACTTGATTAATATGTAGTGGTTAAGTCTCTTCTTAAATTTGATTAAATTTTGGTTTAGTGCATTGCATATTGTTTCTCCGGGTGCATACTTGATTGTGGTGAACTTGATGTCACCACTTTCATTTCGTGTGCTTGGAGAACAATGTGAAATGCTGTCGAAATTTTGTCAAATTTAGGATATAAGACTAAACCTGTACATATTAATCATGTTTAAGAAAATGTCTTCCTAAATGGGATAGGGCTACACCTTGTATAAAAAAGTGAGATTTACATGCCTAAAAAAGTTTGGTTTATGGATCATAGTACTAAGTTATGGATTGTAGTTAGATTAATTCTAGACGCACAACTAATGAGTATCAAAATGGAGAGAGTTTATCCAATTTGTGAAAAGAAATCTTTCTAATAATGGTGGGTTCTTCTATTGTCCTTGTGTTAATTGTTTGAATGAGAGATGACTATAAATTAAGCAAATACGGGAGCATGTTCTTTGTGATGGGTTTTGCAAGAGTTATACAACATGGACACAGCATTGTGAATTAGACATGCTGAGAGTGTCTCAAATAGATAGAGCAAGTTGATGTACCTATGGACGATTGACTAGAGGACATGATTTGTGATATTGGGCCGGAGGCTTTTTAGCTAGCTCATGTGTATGACACTTTGTATAGAGATGCGGATAAGACTCTATATTTGGGGTGCACTAAATTCACATAGTTGTCAACAGTTTTAAGATTGGTGAATGTGAAGGCAAGAAATGGGTGGAGTGATAAAAGTTGCATTGAATTACTTGAATTGTTGAATGAAATGCTTCCAGAAGATAACACACTGTCAAGACATAACTGTGAGGCAAAGAAAGTGTTGTGTTTGATGGGATTAGAATACAAGAAAATACATTTATGCCTAATGATTGCATATTGTACATAGAAGAGTTTGAAAAGTTGCACAAGTGTCCCAGGTGTAGGGTGTCACGATATAAAGTGAAGGATGATGATTGTAATAGCGATGAGAGCACAAATGAGGGTCTTTGCAACATTGCAGGGACTGACAAGGGCGAGGAGTGATCGCCAGTGCAAAAAGATGAGTCACAGAGAAGGAGTGGCTCCTAGCAAGCTTGTAGCAGGAGGGACACATGAATGAATCAAATACACACCAGAATGAGAGGGATCCAGAGCCGTGTAGGTATGGAATTGTACAGTTGAGGATAACTTAAAAGAATTAATAAGTGCTACATATACCAACAAGATGCATCTATTTTTTGGTAGCCTATTGCTTAAGAACTACACAATTAAGCGTGCTTGACTTGGAATAATTTTAGGATGGGTGACCCCCTAGGAAGTTTCCTAAGAAGCATGTGAGTGAGGACAAAACAAGCTGAAAAGTCTTGTGTTTGTTTATGGGGACAGTCTTTAATCCTGAAAGCAGCTAGGCGTTATAGTCTCCCTACAAAGGTGTTATGGTATCTCCCAATAATTCCAAGGTTTAAGCAATTATTTGCTAATGTAGACGATGCGAAGAACCTTATATGACATGTAGAAGGCAGAAAATGTGATGGACAACTTCGCCGTCCTGCTGATTCTCTGTAATGGAAGAAAATTAATCATTTGTTTCCTTCCTATGGGATTGAGGCAAGAAACCTTAGGCTTAGACTCGCTATGAATGGAATGAATCCTTACGGTAACTTATCTAGTAAGCACAGTTCATGGCCTGTTCTTCTAGTTATTTACAATTTACCTCCTTGGTTGTGCATGAAGTGAAAATATGTTGTATATGATAATAGCGGGCTCAAGATAGCCAGGAAATGACATAGATGTCTACCTATGTCCCTTGATTGAAGATTTGAGAATGCTGTGAGATGAAGGTGTTGATGTGTATGACGGGTATCGTCATGAAAATTTCATGTTGCGTGCAATGTTATTCTGTACCATCAATGACTTTCCAACATACAAAAACTTGTGCGGGTATAGTGTTAAAGGGCATAATGCTTGCCCTATCTGTGAAGAAGACATATGCTACGTACAACTTAAACATGGAAAGAAAACAATTTACACTGGTCATCAAAAATTTCTCAAGCCTAATCACCCATATTGTATGCTTCAAAAAGCTTTTAATGGATGTCAGGAGGATGGTATTGTGCCACCTCTTGTAACTAGTGAGCAGGTTTATGAACAGGTGAAGGACATCAACATAGACTTTGGAAAGACTCAAAAGAAAGGTACTGAAAAAAACTTGTGGAAGAAAAGGTTGATATTCTTTGATCTTCCATATTGGTGCGATCTAGATGTTCGACATTGTTTAGATGTCATGCATGTTGAGAAAAATGTATGTGACAGTGCAATCGGCACTCTTCTTAACATTAAAGGCAAGACAAAGGATGGTTTGAATGCTCATCAAGATTTGGTGGAGATGGGTACACATCTCCACTTAGGTCCATAGACAGTGGGTTAGCGGACATATTTGCCGCTAACATGTCATACCTTGTCAAGAGAAGAGAAAACAAGTTTCTGTAAGTGTCTACAGGGCATGAAGGTGCCACAAGGATACTCTTCAAATATCAAGAGCCTTATGCCACTAAAAGATCTCAAATTAGTTGGTTTAAAGTCACATGATTGCCTCGTATTGATGCAACAACTCCTACCAGTGGCTATTCGTGACATATTGCCTAAAAAAGTTAGACATGCCATTACGCGACTGTGCTTATTCTTCAATGCCATATGCTGCAAAGTCATTCACCCTATAAAGTTAGATGAGTTGGAAAATGAAGTTGCCATTATATTGTGCCAATTGGAGATGTATTTTCCTCCTTCATTTTTTGACATCATGGTTCACTTAATAGTTCATCTAGTGAGAGAGATTAGAATGTGTGGTCCAGTTCATTTAAGGTGGATGTATCCTATTGAACGATATATGAAGATCTTGAAAGGGTACGTCAAGAACCCATACCATCCAGAAGCATCTATTGTTGAGAGGTACATTGCTAAAGAAGCCATTGAGTTTTGTACAGAATACTTGTCAGAAATTGAACCTGTAGGCTTCCTAAATCTCATCATGAGGGAAGATTTTCCGGTAAGGGTACTCGTGGTGTAAACATTAAATCAATGAGTTGGGAGGAAGTTTTGCAAGCACACTTGTATATATTAAATAACACTGATCAAGTTAAACTTTACTTTTCTGCTCACAAAAACATTGTCAAGAAAAAGAACCCTAGAATGCCAAAGAAATGGTAGTTGAACAAGCATAACAAAACATTCTTAAAGTGGTTTAAAGAACAAGTTTTGAATGATGATAATGCTTCTGACACATTAAGATGGCTAGCACACAGACCTAACTTTGATGTCATATGTTGGACTGGATACGATATCAACAAGTTTTCCTTCTATACAAAGCCATTGGATTAGAAAAGTACCGTGCAAAACAGTGGGGTAATGGTTATGGCTGAGTCCATGCACTTATCTAGTTCAAAAGATAAAAAAAACCCCATTATGGTATCTATGTGTTACTTTGGAGCTATTAAAGACATATAATAGGTTGACTACACAAAATTTAGAGTGCCTGTTGTTAAATTATGGGAACTACAGTGAAGTCAGTGTAGGGTCTGTTGCTGCAAATGAAAGTAGAGGCACTTACATCTCATTTGCAATATGTCAAATCACATGAGCCATGACTAAGAACTGGGGACCAATTATGGCCACAGTGTCACTCTCCATCAATCTTAATGTTGTAAAAATAAATCAATAAGGCCTCATTGTTATTAAGAAACATACATATTTTTTCAGAAAGAAAAATTGCAGAAATGTAGAGTGGAAAAATCAGATGTGTTTGACAAGGACGTACAGTCAATGATTCCTAGCTAGGAATCCAATTTTGAATTTTTCACACTCTGATTTTATAAGGACCTTATACTTGTCTCGCTGTCTTTAATCATCACATTTATTACTTAATTGTTTTGAAACCATACCTAGTCCATGTTACTAATTGTTCCAATGTAAATAATTATATTCACCCACCCATTTTTTTCCTTTCATATCATTTTTATCTTCATTGGTCTATCTCTTTACTTTTCCTTTTTGACCTTTTTCCCTTTATTTTTATCTCAATCCACTCCATTTATCACTGATTTCCAGAACTAGAGATCAAAGATTGCGTCCGTCCTTAGTTCCTTCACTATAAGTCAGGTTTGATTGATAGTCTGCTAGTTCTCATCAGTTTCTGCATATTTTTATTTATAACTTTATGTAATTACCTGATGGTTAGCAAGAAGGAAAAGCACGAATCATAAAAGCCACATGGTTGCTGGTTTTGTTATGCATTATAACAAAAGTACCTTGAATTTTAGTGGCATGGTAGAATATGTTAAAAAACCTTGAGCTGCAATCTACATACTTTGAAAGCCCATGCCAATCTGGCTTTTTACTTCATTTATGTTTAGTTTGATATGGTAAACAACAGTTAGAAAGATAAAATCTCACTTTTCTTTAACATAACCTTACGATTATAAAAGATAATATTAAAAAAAAAGAGTGAGAGATTATGTTCAAAGCTGTATTTTTTCTTGTTTCATTACTTAATAAATAGTTAATATCTGCATAACATCAGAAACGTGTAGGCTGGGGCTCGCTCTTATTATTAACTACTTCCAATTCTTAAATATCAAGGAAAAAATGTCAAACCATTTACGAACTAGATTTTATAATTTATGTCAAGCTAAACCTATAAATAAGTTAGGTATTTTTTAAAAGTTTATTTAATTAAAAATAATAATTTTTAATAAATTGATTTAATATCAAGAAATAATAATTACCTTTTGTATAAGTCAATAATGATCAAAATCAGCTAATGATGATCGGAGTGGTGCAGTATCTTATTGACTACTTCCAATTCTTAAATATCATGGAAAACATATCAAACCATTTACTAGATTTTATAATTTATGTCAAGCTAAACCCATTTAATAAAGGATATTTTTTAAAAGTTTATTTAACTAAAAATATTAAATTTTGAATCACTTAAAAAGCCTTTTAAGATTTAATAAATTGATTTATTTATTTAAATAAATTATAATTACAATTATAATAATATTGTTATGATACCGTATTTTTTTTAATAAATTTTTGAGATATATAATATATTTATTAGTTTGTTCGAACTCATTGACTGGTATATAAGTTTAAGTTTATTAATTTACTTAGAAGTAAAATTTTTTTTATCTATTTAAAAGATTTTGCTATAATATATAGTATTAAATAAAATTTCAAGTTAAATCAGACTTATAAAAACATTAGCCAAAGTTTTAAATAAAGAAAATGTCAGTTGCTTGATACCACTAGATGCACTTTCACATTCCTGAGTTAAAATGAAAATTTGAGAAACAAAGAGAAAATAAAATGAAAAACAGCAACCACTTGATGACAGTGCTTCCATAACTATTATTTTTCTTGTTTTCGATTAAGTATAATTGGTAAATCTTTTGATCTATTTTCTGGTGCTTGCTCATTGACTTTCATATTCTTGATTTAAAGTGCTACTGACTTGTTTGTTGCTATGTTTAGGATCTGTCAAATATTGTGCAAGGATACAACAAACATTTCTAGAAAGTGATTCAAAGTGCTAGGGAGCTGAACCAGTTTGAAAAAGTGATTGAAACCTTACCCACTCTTTTTCCTATGTGGGTGAGTCCATTTCTTCTTCAATACTATATGTGATTTTTTTTTCCTAATTTCTTACTTGGTTTTTAGTTTGAAAGTTTCCTAATTGACATGGGTAGGTCATCTTGGGGGCCATTGTATGTAATTATACAAAAGTCACAATTTCATTGGAGTTGAGGTAGGTTAAATACTCTCTTATTCTTTGTTATTTCTAGTGGTGTTAATTTAAAGACTTTTAACTAAAATATTTTTTCATTGTTAGATTAACTCATAAATGTAGGCATATGCATTTACCTTAGTTTCTTGTTCAAGAACAACTTGTATATTGTGTTGTTGGACATAGTATACCAGTCGTTCTTGAATTGTCCTTGTAGACAGTATAGGATTGCAAATTCGCATCTAGGACATTATTGTATTTCTCTATTCTTGATCTAATAATTATTTTGGTTTGAATTTCCAATAGGTCTCTGGGTTCATATTGAATCTGAGTGATTATACCACTTGGATTAAGTCGTGTGCTTGGAGAACCAATAGGAAATGCTGTCAAAATTTCATTAGATCAAGAATAAGAGTCATACAATAATGTAATGCGAATTTGACAATTTTGGATAGGATAGGATCCTCACCTTGTATAGGATGGAGTAGAAATCATACATGCATGTAGTCACTGCATGTTACGTCAATGTAATTGTTATTAGTGACTACTCTTATAGATCAAGAAAATATGGATCAGAAATGAATGTCTGCTAATCGATTGTCAAAAGAATATGAGGACGGAGTGAAAGAGTTTTGTAGATTTGTAGTTGAGCATGCAGAAAACTCTACTAGAATCATTTGTCCTTGCTTGGATTGTTGTTATTCAAGGGTAGTGAATGCGGAGCAATTGGAAGAGCATTTAGTGTGTAATGGAATTGACAAAAGCTATACATGTTGGACATGACATGGTGAAAAGAGACACAATGAGGCTCACAATGATCAACGGGATAGTGTGAGTTTTGCACCAAGTGAGCCTGACACAACATATGAATGGGACCTAGTTGAAGAGATTGCAAACGTAGTTGGAGAAGATCTTCGAGATTGTCCTGAGATGTTTGACAGATTGGTAAATGATGCAAAGATACACTGTATGATTCTTGTACTAAATTCACAAGACTGTCAGTGGTGTTGAAGTTATACAATTTGAAAGTGAGAAACAGATGGTCCAATAAAAGCTTCACAGAACTACTAGCCCTTTTAAAAGATATGCTACCACAAGCTAATGTGCTTCCTGGTCAAATGTATGAAGCCAAACAAATGTTAAGCTCTATTGGCATGAGTTACGAGATGATACATGCTTGTCCTAACGATTGCATTCTTTTTCGAAATGAATATGCATTGTTGGATAAATGTCCTAAATGTAATGCCTTGCGTTATAGAAAGAAAAATTCAACACCATTGAAGGTGGTATGGTACTTTCCTATAATACCAAGATTTAGGTGCATGTATCGTAGTGTGAAAGATGCAAAGAACTTAAGGTGGCATGCAAAAGGAAAGGTCAGTGATGGAAAGCCTCGATACCCTGCAAATTCACCTCAATGGGTCAAAATTGACCATGATTACCCTAATTTTGGGGAAGAACCAAGAAACCTACGTCTTGCATTATCTACTAATGGAATGAATCCACACAATATGTAGAGCAGCTCCCATAGCACATGGTTGGTGGTTATGATTATATATAACCTACCTCCATGGCTATGCATGAAGAGGAAGTTCATGATGTTGTCCATGTTAATTTCAGGTCCTAAACAACCAAGAAATGACATAGACATATAGTTGGCTCTTTTGATTGAAGACTTGAAGTATTTGTGCGACACAGGTGTAGAGGTTTATGATGGGTATATGGAAGAAAGTTTCAAGCTAAGGGCAATGTTGTTTGGCATGATTAATGATTTTCTAGCATATGATAATCTATCAGGATATAATATCAAAGGACAGTGTGCATGCCCTATATGTGAAGATAATACATATTAGATGTAGTTGGAACATGGGAAGAAAAATGTCTTTCTCGGCCACCGTAGATTTTTACCTTCAAAACATCATTATCAAGGGTGGAGAAAAGCGTTTAATGGGAAATCAGAAGAAGGCAAAGCTCCAGAATTGTTGTTCGGTGATAAGGTATTTGAAGAGGTAAAGGATATAACCAATAAATTTGGTAAACCTTTTGCGGGAGAGCTAGTCACAAGCGAGTGGAAAAAAAGGACAAATTTTTTTTAATTACCATATTGGAAGTCCTTGTATGTGAGACATTTCCTTGATGTGATGCATATAAAAAAAATGTTTGTGATAGTGTGGTTGGTACATTGCTGAATGTGGTAGGAAAGTCTAAGGTTGGCATCAATGCAAGGTTGGACTTTTTCAGTATGGGAATTAGAGCAGAATTGGGACTAGTGAAGAAGGGTAAACGTCAGTATCTACCTCCAGCAGCTCATACTCTATGTAGGAAGGAGAAAATTTCTTTTTGTAAAGTTTCTACATGATGTTAAAGTTCCAGAGGGATACTCTTCAAACATTAGGAACCTGGTATCTATGAAGGACTTAAAATTAAAAGGATTAAAGTCTCATGATTGTCATGTACTCATGGAGCATTTGCTACCAACAGGTATACGCTCTATTTTGCCTGAAAAAGTGCGATGGACCATAACTAAACTATGTTACTTCTTCAGAGCCATTTGCAGTAAGGTGATTGACCGTGGGAAATTGCCATACCTAGAAGGAGAAATTGTTGTCACTTTGTGTGAGCTTAAGATGTATTTTCCACCTTCTTTCTTTGACATAATGATTCATCTTACTGTTCACCTAGTTAAAGAGACACAATATTATGGGCCGGCTTATATGAGATGGATGTACCCAGTTAAGCGTTATATGAAGATATTAAAGCGGTATGTCAAGAATTGTGGAAAGATACATATTCAAAGAAGGTGTTGAATTTTGTTGTGAATATCTCTCTAATGTTGAATCAATAAGGCTTCCAAAGTCACGACACTCAGGGAGAACGGAAAGGGAAAGGATTATTGGAAATGCAATATTAACCATATTAAGGACAGAATGGGAGCAAGCACAGTTGTATGTCTTACATTGTAACACCCTAGGGGGTATTACCATAACTAGGTCTAGATTTCTAAGAACAAAAAATAAAAAATAAAAAGGTAGAAACAACATGCAAATGCTACTTATAAATATAATTAGATATTATATACGAACAATAGAATAAAAAAAAAAACACATACATGCCTAATACAACTCATCTATCACCCGAAAGTGTCATACAAAATATAAGGAAGAATACAAGAACACAACGTTAACTAGGCTACGTCTTCTTGCATGTGACTCCAAGCTCCATCTGCACATGCCTTCACCTATATTCTGAAAAAGGGGAAACTTAAAGGAGTGAGACATAATGTCTCAGTGAGTGCTCTTAAGGGTTCTACGGCTAGGTTAGACTCTTCCACTCAAACAACCTTCATTACTTATCTCTCATGGCTTTAGCCTCACTAGGCCTCTCATAATTATTCATACCTATGGTCGGGTCTACACCTTTCAATAATCAGTGTTTCTTGTTAACTCCTTTCTGATTCTCACAATTGTTATACAATCTTACTATCTCATTCTTAACCTAAGAACTCTTTCTTACCCAAAACCCTCTCTAGTATTTAAACCCTTCATGTTTAGATTTTACTGTTCTTCCTTTTGATATTTAAGGTTATTCTCTAGGGGTCAAGTCTAAGGTCACAGACTTTCTAAAATACTTTTGACACTCCCTTAACACTCACCTTAATATCCTCATTTTGTTCTCTCTTACTTGTCTTGTACCTTTCTATTACGTTGTGTGGGGATTCACTCTTCCTCTATTTCATTCACAACTATTATTATCCAACTAGAACCCTCACAACACTATCTTAGGGCCTAGCCTATCACTTATCCTTGAGGTAGCAAACACAATTCTAATTACAAACATACATTTATTTCACATCTTTTGCCTAGTAATTAGACATATGCATCGTTTTGTTTCATCAAACAAGCATAACATACAAGCATAACATGAGCACATATACATAATCTTGACACTTTATCACAATTACAATTTCATATGTGTGTACACATTACATCAATTGCTTATGTACAAGGTCACATACACTTCACATAATTACAACGTAGCATAGTTTAACATATCACACTATAACAAGATGCATATGCATGCTATGTTCCTAAACCACTACTCATGCACATGTGATACCAACCTAAACTTTTCGAAAAGTAGACTAGGAGTAAATACACGACCATAAGAAGTGTCATCGAGACTGATGCCTTCAGCTCTCGCACCCTCAACTAGTATGATATCCCTCGGTGACTAGTCAGAGTTACCTAGTTTTGCCAGTATGTGTAACATCCTGGGCGCTGATGAGGGCAGGGAGTGATTGCCGATGCAAAAGAGATGAGGCACGGACAATGAGCAACTCCTGGCAGGCTTCCAGCTGGAGGGGTACATGAATAAATCGAATACACACCCGAATGAGAGGGATCCAAAGGCTGTGCAGGTATGGGACTGTACAGTTGAGGATAGCTTAAAGGAATTAATAAATGCTACCTATACCAACAAGATGCATCTACTTTTCGGTAGCCCATCACTTAAGAACTCCATAGTTAAGCGTGCTTGACTTGGAGCAATTTAGGAATGGGTGACCTACTGGGAAGTTTCCCGGGGAAGCATGTGAGTGAGGAAAAAGCATGCTGAAAGTCTTGTGTTGGTTTGTGGGGACAATCACTGATCCTGAAAGCAGCCAGGCGTTACAGTATGCCCCGATTCCATGGGATCAACATGGACCATTGAAGTTTTCCCAATAGGATAACTCCCAAGGCTAGGGTTAGACAACCCATCATGGCCTCCACCAGCTAAATTCCTACATACTTTCCTCATCACATAACTCAAATGTTTTGATGCATGGTTACAAATAATGCTTACAACCTTTCATAGGCTTTTATCATGAAACACTGACATAAGTGCATATCACACTCAATTTTCTCAAGGTAAAGAACAATCACAAGTACAAACATAACTAGGCATAAGAAAAGAAACAATAATGAATTAATAACTGCAAAAAAAGAGTTCATAGGCACAAAAAATAGAATAATGAAGATCATATCCGCCTGGTAGGACAAGAGGTTTGCCTAGAGGTCACGCCAACAGTGAACCCGCCCAGCGAGTATTGAACACCGCCCAGCGAGTCCGTGTCAAGACCCAACTCACTCGATAGATGTTGCACCTTGCCCAACGGGTCTGCGCGCCTAATGCCAACGCGGAATCAATAAGTTGCCAAAAGACTATCTAATCTATAAACTTCTTACTCCCTCACAATCCCCTCAAAACCCATCAAATTTCTAATCTTAGGCATAAGGAAGGGGGAAAGGTAAATAAATGAACAAGAACAACATAAAGGACAAAGAAGAATATGGGGGAAAGCACTCACCTTTAGGAGCACGCAAAGCTGAGTTCTAGGGTTTGGGTTCTCCGGTTTGTAATCCTCCTCTTTCTCTTCCTCTTCTTCTTCCTTTTCTCCTCATTCTCTCTACCTTCTTTCTTCTTCTATTTTGTAACGGCTAAACCTAATCCTCCTTCTCTATTCTCTTCTTATAACATGTGGATGGGTATGTGGCTTAGTGGGCTTTAGTCTCCTATTGGACCCTAGATGCTCTTTTGGGTTTTATGATAATATTCCTACTAATTTCTAACACTAAGGTGTCAATAACAATAACACTAATAATAATAATAACAACAACAACAACAACAACAACAACAATAATAATAATAATAGCAACAACAAAAATAAATATAATATTAATAATAATAGGAATAGTAATAATAAGAAATATAACAACAATAACTCTTAAGACAGCTTTTGTCTAATAACACATGGGACGGGTCCTATTAAAAACTACCTCGTGGTTCAGTTCTAGTACTTAAAATTTGGGGTGTTGCATACACAATGATGATGAGGTACAACCATATGTTGAAAGACATAAAGACATCCTCAAGAGGTCAAATCCAACTAGGAATGACAATTGGATAACAAGAGAACATAATGCCACTTTTACACAGTGGCTAAAATCCCACATTTTTGCAAAGTTGGAAGCAAATTCCTCTTCAATTTCTGAAAGACTAAGATCGTTAGCCAATGGTCCAACTTTACACCTAGTACTTAAAATTTGGGGTGTTGCATACACAATGATGATGAGGTACATCAATATGTTGAGAGACATAAAGACATCCTCAAGAGGTCAAATCCAACTAAGAATGATAATTGGATAACAAGAGAACATAATGCCACTTTTACATAGTGGCTAAAAACCCACATTTTTGCAAAGTTGGAAGCAAATTCCTCTTCAATTTCTGAAAGACTAAGATGGTTGGCCAATGGTCCAACTTTACATGTCTTTTCTTACACTGGTTATATGATTAACGGGTACACATTTTATACAAAAGAACAGGATGATCAGAGTACTATGCAAAATAGCGGTGCCATTTTAGTGGCTGAATCTATGCATATCTCAAGTGCTAAAGATAAAAACCCCACATAAGCACATATGTCATATTTTGGGGTAATTGAACGTATATAGGAGTTGGATTACATAACATTTTGGGTGCCTATATTTGGTTGCAAGTGGGTTGATAACAACAAAGGAGTTTGACAAAATGGTGAAGGGTTCATGCAAGTGAGCCTGAATAGGGTTGGATACAAAGATGAACCATTTATCTTAGCATCACAAGCTCAACAAGTGTTCTACATCATTGATCCTACTAATGTCAATTAGTCTATTGTGTTGTTGACCAATAAAATAAATGATGGTCATAATCAAGTTATAGGAGATGAAGATACATATACTGAGGATGATGCTTTCTGTGAGATATCGCATTCGCTTGATAGTGATCCAACCACAGATGATGTCTTGTATAGAAGAGATGACCATGATGAAGGGATTTGGGTTAATCCATCAATTTGTGTCAATAAAAGACATAAAAGTTTAAATCTGACTTGGAAAAGGAAAAGGTCAGCTTAGACATGTTTTTTATGTTATATTTATAATTTAATTTATTTGTATATCTTTCTTTTATATCAATACTAACATTTATTTTATCTTTTCTTGCAGGTAAATGGCATCTCCTAGTCATGATGGTAGTCCTCCCCCCAAGGGAGGTAAAGGGAAGAAAGGACTAGTTGTTATGAAGAGTGTCATTCGAGCTAGAAGTGGTGGAAAGAGATTGTCGATAATGTATTTACTACTTGCTTTGGAATCTTAACTATGTTTCATTTTTAAAAACTAATGTGTACTTGTTCATTTTATTAGGTCACATTTAATAGTCGTGGTCAACCTATTGAACCTAGCGGTGTAAAGTTTATTAGTTATCTCGGGTCCATTGTCCGGTTTAATATTCCCATTACATGTGATAATTGGTTAAATCTGGATATGAATATATATAAGAATAACATTTGGCTGGATATATAGGTATACGCTACTTCTGTCCATTTGTTCAAATTATTGTTACTTTAATCAACTTAACATTTTTGTGCTAACATTCTTTTGACAGTCGACTTTTGATGTTGTTGAATCTCACAAGAAGTTTGTACTTAAGGAGGCGGGAAGGTTGCATAGACACTTTAAAGCTAGCATAGCCACTCGTTTTCTAAAAGACAAGGATGGGAATTATTTAGATAATCTTCCTGCACAATATGCATCCACAATCCACGAGGATGTTTGGAAACAATTTGTGGCAAAACGTGTAGATCCATCTTTTCAGGTAATCCATAATCCATATATATTATTATTAGCCTTTGATTCATAATATGCACTTATTGTCCATTACCTAATATGTTTACCACACAGGAACAAAGCAAAAAAAACAAGGAAAGAGCATCACAATCTAAGTACCCATATAGGGCCTCACGCAAGGGGTATGCATGCCTTGAGCAAGAAATGGTAAGGGTATAAATGCGAACACACATATATAATATACAACTTGCTAATAATGAATTCTAATTGGTATGATTGTTTTCTTAATAATTAGATAAAGGAATTAAGACCGAATGTTAAGAGTGTTGCTCATTAAGAATTGTGGAGGCGTGCTCGTGCAAACAAGGCTGGGGAGATTGAAGACGAAAATGTTCAACAAGTTTAGAATGAATGTGTGAGTACAATAATTACCTTAAACTTTGTTTCTTATATAAAGTACAACAAGTTTGGCTTCAAGTATGTTTGATTTTTATATGTTTCAGGAGGTGCTATCACAGTCTTTACCTACAAAGGAACAAGACCCTCGTTTGGACATTCTTTCTTAGGCTTTATGTGTCCCAGAGTATCCGGGTTGTGTTAGGGCAGTGGGATTTGGAGTCACACATAAAGATTATTTCCCACCTCAAAAGCGACACACACAACAGGAGCATGATTTATTGTCTGCTGAAGTGAGAGAGATAAAAGCGAGACTAAAGTGGATCGAAAGTATGGTTGTGTTTTTCCAACCAAAGGATACGTCGGACCCCATGCAGCAACCTAATGTTGGGATTTGCAGTGGCAAAGGGAGTTGCACTATTCCATCTAATAGTTTTCCTGAGGTAATTGATTTTGTCTATATTAGCTTAAATGGTAGTATTAATTTGCTTACTACAAATATTTGTATAATAACATTATGTTTTTATCATGTAGGGTATTTCTTCCTGTAAATTGTTTTTATCATCACTGTCACTTCGATTGGTTGCCCACGAAAAAATGCATAACCATTTGAGTGATACACTACATGGGCATTCTTTACTTGATGGTCATGTAAAAGTTACTGTGGATGTTGCTATAGAGCCAAATGCCCAATTGCCATGTCCTAATCATGATGCTGAGATAATGACCATAGAACAAGCAATAGGTACATTTGTGGCATGGCCAATTACCCTATTAGAGGTCACTGCTGTGGTATGCTTAAACAACCATATTAATTGATAATTATTTATCATAATGTTTTATCCACTAGTTACATAATTTAATTGATTATTTTTAGGTTTCCTCCGTGTCCAACAAGAAAAAGACCCAGAATACAAATGAGTCTGTTGCACTAAGAGGAAAGAGTCAGGGAAATGAAGTGCTTCAACATCCCCTTCTTCCTAAATGTTGTCACTATCTTCAAATGCACCTAAAACTGAAGCCAAAGGACTCACTTGCCCCAATAGAAATGGAGAAAGATGTATTTGGGATACCTGAACATAAGGAAATTGTTGATGCAGAGGTTATTGGAGAAATTATCGGGCATGAATAGCTTGGCTCAACTGCTATTTCCATATATATTGGGTACATTAAATAACTTTGTCTCATTAACTTTTTAACTTTGATGAATATCTTGTTTATGCTATTTACTATTTCATTCTTATATTTTATATCACAAGGTACTTATATGACACTTTTCTAAAGCCAAATTATAAGGTGTTCTTCTTCTTATCCTCCCAAATAATAGCACACCAATTAAGTATGAAAGAGCGAGTGCAAAAAATTGTTGATATTTTTGTCCATAAAAAGGTGATTGAGAAGTTTATTCTTGCACCGATCAATATAGGGTAAGACTTTTTCACTTAACTTTATTAGCAATTTAGAATGTTAGATGCAATTAATTTGGATTTCCTGACTCACTTGTCATTTTTTTAGTGATCATTGGGTCTTGGTCGGAATCAATCTTAAGATAGAGATAATATATTATCTAGATCTATTGGAGAAGGACATTAGTAGGAGGCAAGATTTGAAGAAGTTATTTGACACATAAGAATATAAGCGCCATGACATTATATGTGTGTGTGTTGATGTATAATTTTTACTTATATATGCGTTGTTTGTCTTTACTAATTAGGGTTTTACAAACTTATCGGGCTCAAATAGGAGCTAAGGTTTCAAAGACAAAGTCAAGCAACATCAAATGGATAACAATTAAGGTAGTTTACAATTTTTATGTGAAAATCAATTGATCATGTTAATCTTTAATTAGTTATATTGATGTTTGTGATTTTGCTTCTATAGTGCCCGAAGCAACCTAATAGTAATGATTGTGGATATTATGTTTGCTGATATATGAAGGAAATCATTACCCACTGTGAAGGGGAGAGAATCTCAGAAGATGTATGTGATATTAGTCTCATATCTCATTCCTTTTAAGTATATTCTCACTTGGTGATAATTTCATTTTTATTGTTGTAGTACTTCCCTAATTGTAGCAAGAAGCAATATTCTGATAATCAAATCACTAAAGTTAGGGAAGATTGGTGTCAGTATGTTATCTAGAAATGCTTATAGGTGAGCCTTTGATTCATGATGTCTAATATACGTAGTTAATGAAGCTATTTTAATGCTTTTAGAATGCATATGTGTAGAGACTCCCTTGGTCTCTTTGAATTTGGAAGTGTACGAAAGCTATATTTATGCATATTATGTTGTTTTTGCTATGGAAACCCCCTGCTGGATCAAATCAGTGACTACACCTTTTATTTTTGTGAATTGAAACTGATTCATGGTCTTAAATTACTCCTATTTTATGCCCTAAATGATGAACAATGAAAGTCCTAACTTGTTTGTGCATCAGGGTGCTTTAATTGTTTGAATTTGGCAATTGAAGAACCATGACTCTGTTAATTTCGTGGTGACTGTTTCAGACTTGCAATCATGCATAAATTAATCAAATTAACTTGCTTTTGGCTGTAATTTAATGTTACAAAATTTTCCAAGTCATTACCCTACTTGTATGGAGCCAAACCATGCATAACTATGTGAATTTAACATGAATTGAGTACATTTTTCTGCATAATTCTACAGTCCAGACCAGCAGCATTTTAGGACCATAAAATCATGTTTTTATTGAGTTAAAAGTTTTTTAATTAATGCATTGTGGTTTGCATATGATCCCTACAAAATTTGGTAAGCTTTGGACACCATTTGAGTGAGTTATACCACTTGAACTTACCATATGAACAGTAATTTCTTGCATAAATGACACTGTTTTTATGCTTAAATCATGTTTAATAAGTTAACAATGGATGCCCTAACATTAAAGACCATATAGGAAAAAGTTCAAAAGGATTTGGATGTAAATAGTCACAAAAGAGCATGTTTAGTATCATTATAAGCTTGTTGTCCTGTTTATATTTCTATGATAGCAGAATCATTTTCAAAGTATTATTTTTGTGCATTTGAGTGTTAAACTTATTGGTTACTTTTTGCCTTGCACTGCAGGAACATGCAGCAATAGCTCGAAAGTATCATTTTTTTTGTCTTGCATTGCAAGAGTACGTATGCAACAATAGCTCTACAGTAGCTAAACTTATTAGTTGTGGTAATTGTAAATAGTTCAAGTACCTAATGTCATGTTTAGATTGTTTGCAATGATTGTAGATAGTTCAACTAGCCTTTTTGTAGAGTAGCTAAACTTAGTAGTTAATTTAACTATAAATAGTTCAAGTAGCTAATGTCATGTTTAGATTGTACATAGTTCAAGTATATATTTTGTATTTGTTATATAATAGAATCACATTTGGCAAGATCATTTAATGCATTTTGGTGGATTCAATCTGTATAGTTGTTGGACTATTTCTGTTTGTACAGGTTTTGGAAAAAATGAGAATGAATTAAAATAGTAAAAAAAAAGGAAATAGATGGCGCTTTTTGAAAAAAGCGCCATCTCTTTCAACCAAATAGATGGTGCTTTCTAGAAAAAGCGCCATCTATTTCAAGTCTGATATACTACACTTTTTTAAAAAAGCACCATCTATTCTCATAGATATATAGCACTTTTTTGAAAAAGTGCCTTCTATTTTATACAGATAATACAACGCTTTTTTGAATAAGCACCATCTATTTATAACCAAATATACAACACTTTCTTGAATAAGCCTCGTTTATTTGCTAACACATATACTGCGCCTTTTTAAAAGCGCCATCTATAAATATACTGTGGCTAAATAGATGACACTTCAAAAGCGCCATCTATATGCAAAATAAGCGCCGTATAATAACATTTTTGGCATAGTGCCTCCTCTCTTGGATCTAGATGATCCCCTACTCAGAGTCCTCACCACCCGAGTGCCAGACTCTAGTCTCTCCACCGTCTTTGCCTTCTCTACTAGAATAGGAAACTCTCTGATAGTCATAGGGATAATCATCCTTTTTAGCTCATGTCTCAATCCTTCTTCAAACTTACGGCACCTCCACTCCTTTGTAGTCGCCTGTGAGTAAAACCAGGCCAAGTACTCAAACTTGTCGACGTACTTACTCACTAACATGTTCCCTTGATATAATCTCAGGAACTCTATCTCTTTCACATGCCTTGTGCTTGCTGGAAAATATGTCTCCAAGAAACGCTCTTGAAAGCTTGCCCAAGTGACAACCTCGCCTCAACCCCCTATCGACTATTGATTTCCTTACCACCAATATTCTGCCTCATCAACAAGCATATAAGTGGTATAAACAACCTTCTTTTCATCAAGGCAAGCCATCCCCCTAAAAATCTTCTCCATATCTTGCATCCACTAGTTAGCTGCATCAGGATCGAACTTACCCTTCAACTAAGGTGGGTCACTTTTCCTAAACTCAGCTAACCCTTGAAACTCGGGAGGCATAGCAACACGAGCTGTAACAGCTCGAGACATCTCTATTTGAGCCATAGCAGCCTGATGCTACTAAGCCATGGCAATCTGTTATTTGGCTACAATATTTTATTGTTGGGTCATAGCAATAATCATCCCTTCCATAGCTCTGGCTATCTGGGAGAAATCAACTGGAGGTGGTGGTGGTGGCTGGTTATACCTCCTCATCAGGATTCTATAAAACCAACCACAACTACAGCTTATCAACTAGTCAAACATGATCACTTCACTCATGGAAGGATCCACACCAAACAACAACCCATAAGCAAATCACACGAAACAACATGTCATATACACACAACATAAGCATACCGGACCTATTTCCCACGGGTCATCCCAAAAGACACGACTAGCTTTGATACCAAAATATGTAACAATCCTCTATCATTACAATACTACTCGCAACTCATACCTTTCTCAAAATATTCAATCATTAACACTAAATGTCATTTTATCACCATACGTGTTATGAAATATATATATATATATATATATATATATATATTATATAAGACAATATAATATACAAGTTAGTGTATATATAACCCCAAGGGAGAGATACGAAAACAAAACTCTCTACAGTTGGTCAACTATACAACCAATGCAAAAGAAAACATCAAAAAGATCTTCCCAAAGGATCCACCCCAAAAGGCCCTTTAAACTTTCATTGGATCCTCCACCATCAACTGTGGGAAGCCGGATTTGCTGAAGCCTCTTCCTCTGCTCCCATGTCAAAATGATGTGATCATCACAGTCACAACAACATACAACAAAAGTAGCAACCACAACAACCATACCAAAACAAAACAGCAAGGCAAGGATAAGCTTACAAATCAAAAACTAACATACAATATACAACTCATATCATCAAACCATTAACATACTCATTTGGAATCCAATGCATCAAGAAAAGGTTTAAATACATCACAACACAACATAACATGGTTTCAACCCCTTACATGTCAATGAATGAATGACACAGCTCTCGGGAGATTTTCTACATTCTAGGTGATCAGCCAAGTCTTATCCCCTACCATGGACTTCTAAGCACCATTCAGGGATTGCTAAAACTCTAATCAATGGATAAGCTTATGGTTGTCAGGATAAGTGAATGTGGGTAGTGGTATACCATGACACAAAAGCCTACACTACCTTGGCCCTCTATGGGATTACCCATCTACTCATCCCCTAGGTCTAGCTTTTAGACTTCACTTCTTATCCAGGTACTAGGTTGGAGGACTGTCTGAACCGTAGCTTCATTCACCCCCAACTTCCATGCCTACACGCACACAGCTTGAGGCCCACACAACCTCAGCCAACAACATATGCATGTATGCATAATCCACAACAACAACAACAACAACAACAACTCAACCATAATTATTCATCAATATATATATATATATATATATATATATTTCGTCACACGATGTGGCCTACTCAGCACCACCTATGGTCCAACAGTTACCATCAACCCCATGTAGGCCCAATCCAACCTCTTGCATAGTCAACAGATAAGATATCTCATCATCACAACACTCTACAACTAATGGAGGTTCCTACTTAGGTAATTTTCAACCCAACTACCTCTTTCTTACAAATTCTCACACAAAAAAACAGAATTACACGCTCACTCAGGGAGTACCTTTTGTGCTGAGAATACACTTTGCCTTTCAAAGGTTCTCGCTCAACGAGTATAAGTCTCGCTCAGTAAACGCAATTCTAGAGATGACCCTCTTTTTTGTGACTAGGGTTTTTGCTTAGCGAACATGAGTATCTCTCAGCGAATAGCCACTTCAGAGAGTAGCCAAGTTTCAAGTATAATTCTCGCTCAGTGAACATATGTTTTGCTGAACGAGACACTTACAACTTATCAAACAAATCCCCAATAATAATAAAGAAAAACCAAAAACTAGTTTAGAAAACCATTTTAACATCCGATTATCTTAAAATATACATTTTACATCCATAGGAGTCAATAAAATCATCAACTAACAACAACAATACTTAGAAAGTAAAGAAAATCCTGATACTCTCTTGCTGAGTGAGAATTTCGTTGCTAAGCGAATGACTTACAGAGAGTCATCAGTATTTCGTCGTGAAGCGAATGACAGACTTCCAGTGACCTCAAAATCTTTGCTAAGCAAGCATTTCCATCGCTAAGCAAGCTATCCATCGTTGGGTGCGATTTTTTATCGTTTCTTCACAAATCAATCACCAACACCCATTTTTGATAAAAACAAACAATACCAAGCATCACAAAACAATTTTAACTATTTCTAATACCTTTCTAAGTGATTACATAACAATTTTATTCATAAATCATCAACAAATCTCAAATCCCCTTTCTAAACCCATTTTGTGTCAAAATCCACATACCTCAAAATATTCACAGAAATCAACCAATTTCAAAACATTAAATTGATATATCAACAACCTTTCCTTACCTCTAGAAGTTCCTGGACTGATTTTAGCTTCCTTAAGAATCTTCTGTCTTGAGTCAAATCTATCTAAAATTGTTCCTTTTCTTACCAGAAGCATTAAATTAAGCTTACAACTCCTTTACAGCCTCACAAACTCAAGAAATCTTAAAGAGAGATAAAGAGAGAATGAAGAGAAGAGAGAGAATGAGAATGTGAAAAATGAAGAAAATTATTCCTCCTCTCCTCCTTTTATACTCGACCTCCTAGAGCTCTCACACGGACTTTTGCCCAATTGAAGCTTAAATCTCACCAAGCCACTCCCCTTATCTCGAAATTGGTTTAACTCAACTATTTTCTCTTAAGAACCTAAAATCACACTCACAATACACCCACATTGGTTCAAGCACATATCTTAAGTTTCCTAAGCTCAAACTAGAATTTCAAACAAATAACACACAACTATCACCACATACTACATACCATACATGATTACACTCCATTTATTTCTTTTAATCACCTAGATTACCTATCAATTTTTTTTACTTTTTAGTTATTAAAACACTTAATCATGCATAGGAAAAAAAAAGATGTTATAGTATCACTACATTAGGGACCAGACAAAGTCTAGCAACATCCCCAAAACTATAACTTCCTCCTCCTTCTATAGCTCTAAGCCTTTCTTCCAAAATATCAAACTTTTCCTTAGCCTCAAAATTCTCTACTGATGCCCCAGGTATGATGGTATGGGCTGGGTTCATAATATGAAAGTTTTCCCCCATAACCAATTGTAGGGTTTAAGGTTGGACAATATTCTGAAGATCAGTAGCGACAGGTATCTCAGTTGCATTTCTATTTATGACATGGGTTGTACAGCTGGCTGGTGTATAGGTAGGGAAAGGTAATGGGACCTATAGTGGTTCACATATACTCAGTTGAGGTTAGGGGACATATGTAACATTTGTGGTAGGGGCGACGAGATCAGTGTTTGGTGGGTTAGCAGTTGTTAGTGGAATATAGTTTAGGGGTAGGCCATACAATGGAAAAGCTTGGGATTGAAACCCCTAAGAATGCATAAGATGGGGAGAATATACTGCAGTAGACATCATATTTCCTTGAACGTTACATCCTTGTGATTGTACTACATAGAAACCAGAAGGATAAGGAGGGGTTGCCTCTGTGTTTTCTGTAGAACCACTTCCCTCAGTATTCTTCAAGGATTTCAGGGCTTCCATTATCTAAGCCATTTGCTCCTTCAACTAATTCAGGTCAAACCTCCTTGATTCCTGACCTTACTCTAAGTCCTCCATGAGTTTTGCTTTAGCATGTGTCCTATAAGGGTGCTGTAGAGTTGCGTTTTTATCTTGAGGAATTATTTTTTCTCTTCATAAAAAAACAAAAGTATGAGTAAAAGAAAATCATTTTGTATGCATTTATTTATTTATTTGTTCGTTGCACTCATATATTATTATTATTATTACTATGTTGCTAAAGAATTGTGGATCTTATCTAATCATAATTACCTTTGGTATTACGGATCAACAATGGGATCAAGTAAACGAAATTCATGTCATTAAAAGAATACTGAGTACAAGATTTCCAACTAACTACTTCTTTGAATGACATATTCCTTCTCTTTATTTTTTTTCTTTACATTGCAATACTTATTATCTTTCTAGCTACTCTCTGTCCCTATCATTATGCCTTTGTGAACTTTTTCATCTCTTCCAATATCCGCTTGCAATAGTCAATGAATTCACAAATCCCTCCTAGTGTCGCAAGAAGGTTAATCATTCCTTCTGCCCTTGTTAGCATTGTTGGGAGATCATTAGCGGTCCAAAGGGCTTGGCTAACCTAATTCATCCAAAAAAGGAATTCCTATTGTAACCATTCAATCACCTTAGCTTTCTCCTCCATGTCTTCATTTGTCTTGGATGTAGCTTCTTGCTCTTTTTTGAGGGCATTTTTGTGTGTTTCTTCTAAGTTTGCCCTAGCCTACTTTTTAGCTTTGATTCTTGCTTCATATATTTCTTTCACATCATGTAGTCGTAGCACCAAATCCCCAATTTGTTTTTCCTTGTTTGCTTTAATCATCCTAGACTCTTTCAATACTTCCCTCAACTGCCCATTTTTTGCTAACACTTCATCCCTTTCCTTTCTTCTTAAACTCAGTTCTTTGTTTATAGCCCATAAACAATCTCGAGTTTTTAGCTTTCTTCCTCTTCGAATCTTATCTTCTTGTTTGCTTTGTGCAAAGAATGTGCCTTCTGAGTGATCTCCTTTCTCGCTATTTTGCATGCTTGTTTAGCATCCTCCAATTCTTTCTTCAAATTCTTTTTTTCCTTTTCAATTCTTGTTAAATCCTTTTAAAGTTTCTCCACTCCTCACTACTTAAAGGTACATCTATCTATGGTTCTTCCATTATTGGGGTCGAACTACGAAAAGGTAAAGCTATTTGCTAAACCCTCTCCTTAAGCCATAAACGACAACTTTCTTTTGCTTCATAGCATCTAGCCCCTAGCTCTCACCCTTTCTTAATGACTCGATTCCAAGCCTAATTCACCTTTCTGAAAATTTCAAAATTCTACCGATCTATCCCATAAGTAATAAGAGGAATTACTAGATCTTCATTTGGCGGGCCAATCATTAGATAGCCAAGCTGTCTTAGTGCTATTAAGGGATTATAGTTAATGTAACCCCTAGTTCCCATGAGTGGTACGTTAGGAAAGTTTCCACATTGGCAAATAATCTCTTGCTTAAGTACCATCAAATGTTTTCTCATTAAGATCTACTAGATGCTAAACCCAGTCCTTTCTAGTCTTCCTTTTTATGTAATACATGAAAATCTTTTATTGGGCATCTTGTCTGCATCCCATTGTGAATGTGTGGGTGACAAGCCAAATAAAAAGTGTTGGCAAACAATAAACAATTTTCTTCCCTTTTTTCTCATGGCCATAAATGAGAGTATAATAAGTGTCTGCAAGAACAGTTGTCACTGGATTACTTCCTCTATCTCTATATGCTAAGAACACATCGATAGTAGGAAAGTCCATATATCCTTCAAGATATGGAAAGAGAATAACCCGTAAATGATAAGGGCTAAAACTTCCATAAAACTAGTCCAATCCTTTTCTTGGGACAACAACTTCATCCTTTGTTCTGGGAAACTTTGTGGGAACCCATCAATGCCATTTCTGCTCAACTTTTGCTTTGCTAACTCTGGTTCAAGAATTCTTAGTAATTTAGCAACAAAACTCATAGAAGGGTAATGTCCTTGGTATTGGTAAGGTTTTTATTCTTCCAGTGAGTACCCCATAATCTTCTCATATTCTTCCAATGTAGGGGCTAATTAGAAGTCTCAAAAAGTGAAATACCTCATGGCAGAATCATAGTATTGCATCAAAGCAGTGATAGCTTCCTCCTGGACATCTATTTTCAACAAATCTAATATATTGTTGTATCTATTCACAAAAGACATATGTCAAACACCTTTTAGTTGACTAGCAAAGGCTTTTAGTGTCTGGGTTTTAGTTATTTTGGCTTTCACAAGTGCAATCCTTTTTTGTGGGATTGAAATTGTTTCGATGCTTGATCCCATATTTACCAAAGGCAATTGAAACTATATTCAATCTCTCAAAATTCTTCAACAACCTACCTAAAAGAACGAAAAAGATTATGAGAAAGAAATAAAACACATGTATAAAAGAAAAAATCTACAACCCCGATGCTTATATATTTTGTGATGTAAGGAGGAAAAGAAACGCGTATGGATGTGTGTGTAAAAAGAAAGAAAATGAATTTTCCTAAACAATGAATTTGGATTAAATTTTTGGTTATTATATATATATATATATATATATATTTCATGAAGTATGAACGTATGATATATATGAAAGTAAGAAATTGAGAAAAAGAAAAAAGATGATGCATTAGATGAGCACGTTGTGCAAAAGGATACATGCTAGTGACGATGTAATATGATCCAACTATTTTGATGATGCAAAAATGTATGCAGGTCAATTTTAATGAGATTTATGTGAAAATGTGAGATGAAATGAGTGCATGCACTAAGGTGGCTACTTTATTTGTTGGTAGAAGTGATTTTTATTTATTTATTGGGTGGGATGCAATGAGAATGATTTTATTAATTTTATTTTGAGATATTGAATGAAATGGTTATGTTACATAAATGGTGCCTAAAATGGGATGATACTACTATATTTATTTTGCAAAAGAAACAGTGAATGAGTTGTGAGACATATTTTTTTTTGAATGAGTGAAATGGAATTAATGAATGAAATGTGATGCTGTATTTATTTATTTATTTATGATGAATGTGGAATTTTTATGAATAGTAAGAATACATATATTTTCTTAGAAATAATGAATGAAATGAGAATAATATGGATGAAAATGATGATATATTTTTTGAGATGGTGAATTTCATAAGAATGATATTTTTATTTATGAAATGGATGGAAATAATGATGTCATTTTTTTTTAAAACATACCAAGATGTTTATATGCAAGGGATAGGAAATGCTCTATTTGTGTCCTAATTGGGTATACCTTATACAAAGGGTCTATGGTTTTCTCTAGTATGTGAGTGGGTAGTCACGATTTTTGGCTTTTAGAGCTAAGGACTCATTTCGGAATGTGACCACAAACAAGAAGTACATCCAAAGTGTGGCATTCGCGAAAGAGACATGCTTTAGATGAGGCTTTCATGATAACCAAATAGAAATTACATCCAAAGTGGCTATCACTAATCACCTCTCACTCCTTATGCTACGCTCTAGGTTTGAGTATAGGACCCCACTCATAAGTGTGTGAAGAACTGTAGGTGTAGTGTGTGGAAGGAGCAAAAAAAATGAATTGCAGATATAATGTACAAGGTCATCTACCCTAAGGTTCAATCCAAACAAGAATAGATACAATCATTAACAATTATAATAAACAAGTAATAGAAATAAAATAAGCAAACAAAGGGGTGAAACAAATAATGAAAAAGCTATCAATTTTGCACATCTAATCATGTTGAGCTTGACTCTCTAAACTTCCCTAGTGGAGTCACCAACGGTTGCAATCAGGGTCACACTGGATGGCAAAAAAAGAATTAATAACAGAGGAGTCGCTACTAAAGTTTATTAAGGAAAATCTTGGAAAAACCCTTTAAAAAAGAGAAATAGTCTTTGAAACCAAATATGGGTTCAGAAGTCAGTTACGTGTAGGGAAGGTGCTAGCACCCTACGAATTCCGTCATAAAGACGATCACCTCTAATTAAATGTGCAAGATTAGATTGTTTCAAAAATATTTATTTTACCCCTAACAAAATTTTACTTATTTACAAATTTTATTATTTTTATTTATCAAAAGAATTTTAATTAAGAAGGGAATATTTTATTTTTGAAAAGAAATTAATTTTATTAATTTTTAGACCAATAGGAGTAGTTCCTTGCTCCTAGTATCCTCTGGTGCAATATTTTATTTCAGACCCACGTAGTTCTTTGTAGGAAATCATGTTTTGTTGATTGTTTTTTTAATTGTTATATTTTGTGTTGTTACTAAATTTGACATCACCAAGCTGTACTACTTAGATGAGTCAAATTTACTGAATGACCAAATAGGCAGTACATCCAAAGTGGTCATTATTTAAATTTTAAGATAATTTTCATATACATATTATTTAAGAAGAGAGTATTTTTAATTTTTATTTTTCATAAAATTCTGTTAGTCACGAAATAATAATTCAAAGGATATTAATATTTGCCTAAATTATTTTAACGAAAAAGGATTAAAAAAAAAGAAGAAGATTAAGTTTCTAATATTGGTTGAACGGAAAAAAGACTTGGTTTATTATGCACCCCTTTTTTAAAAAAATGAAACCAACACTAGGAGATGTGGATGAAATCAAATGGCCTTATTAACTGTGTTTTACTTTTTTAATTAATTTTAGTTAGTTCTAAAAAAAAACAGATCTAGATTTTGTAATCATCTTATGCGTTCAGAGGGAAGAAGGGACCCTTTTGAAATTTATGACATTGTTGGGCTACGCCAGTCTCGTCTACGTATAGCTAAAAAGGACGCAAGCGGTCTAGCCCATGCAATGCTAGGTTCTAAAAGAATGCACATCAGAGTGCTCAATATGCAAGACGCATCTCCCTCTACAGATCCCATTCGTGACATTGGCTCCTTCCTAAGTGGCAACTTCTCCAGCGACTATGTGGGTGCTTCATCACGCAATAGGGAGCTAGGTGTCCTATCAGTTTGTGATGACGAAACTTCCAATCCTTTTGAGTATTGCGACAAGTATTCTCCTCAAGAGAGATATTGCTGAATTAATGCGACACCTCAGCATCGTCATCCACAAACGAGTCCCAATCACAAAGAACATCGCGATTTGGATATAGTGAGATGTAAAAGAACGACGCAAGAGGAATCCGCATTCGCAGTGATTCAGAATTTAAATCGCTCATGTTTACAATTACTTTGTTGTTATTTTATATAATTTTTGCTTTGATTTTATTCATGGAAATTGGAACTCTGTTAAGATTTCTTGCCGAAATACATGTTGTTTGTATATTTGAGATAGGAAGGGTGAATGGTGATAATGTTTGAGTGTTATGAAGCTAATAAAAAATGTTGAGACATTTTCATATGGCGGATCTATGATATTCAAGGGAATATGTGAATTATCGTACTGAGAAGAGAAACAGGACGCATAGCATAGAAAAGAAAATCATCTACACAGGACTATTATCATGAATTAAGATAGATGATAGAAATTAATGACATCAAAGCCAACTACAAATCAATATTAGGAACAAAATCAAAAACCATAAGCCAAAACAAGCATATAAGTGCTTTACAGATTCAAAGTATTCAAGAACCAAAAATATTCATGAGACATGGATCAGATTATGCATGATAAATACTGTATTATTGTTCAGCTCAACAAACTAAGCTTGGCAGAAGCAAAGTGACGAACATAGAGAAGAGAGATACCTCCAAGAAGCTTCAACGTTTTGAGAATATGATCTCTCTTACGTATGAACCCTTTTTTTGTGATCCTTTTTTTTTCTTAAGGCTTTCTGTAACATCTCGGGCGCTGACGAGGGCGAGGAGTGATTGTTGGTGCAAAAAGAGATGAGGCACGGACAATGAGCGGCTCTTGGCAAGCTTCTAGCGGGAGGGGTACATGAATGAATCGAATACACACCCGAAGGAGAGGGATCCAGAGGCTACGCGGGTATGGGACTGTACAGTTGAGGATAGCTTAAAGGAATTAATAAATGCTACCTATACCAACAAGATGCATCTACTTTTCAGTAGCTCATCACTTAAGAACTTCATAATTAAGCATGCTTGACTTAGAGCAATTTAAGGATGGGTGACCTACTGGGAAGTTTCCCAGGAAGCATGTGAGTGAGGACAAAGCACGCTGAAAAGTCTTGTGTTGGTTTGTGGGGACAGTCATTCATCCTGAAAGCAGCCAGGCGTTATACTTTCTCCTTTCTATTTATAAGTTGCAAGAGACTTGATTTGCAAGTCTCTTCAACCAGCCTCCTTCACGTTTCTCTTCTACTTTTTTCATTATTTATTTTTGCTTTCTTTCACTAATAATGAGCCAGGCCCAATGTTTTTTTTTATTCTTTGGAATAAAACTCTCTAAAATTTTCATTTTTAAATCTTGATTTTTCTTTCTTATTATTTTTCTTTTTAATTATGGTCTTAAAATGAATTATTATAATTTTCTTTTTATTTTTATCTTTCACTTTATATTTTATTTTTCTAATTACCCAAATAAAATTGAGTGTTCACAATAACCAAATAGACCAAATACCAACTAACCAAGTGAAAATCCAAATTCTCCTAGTATTATGCCCAAGAGTTACGTAAAATGAGATTTAAAGTCTAGAGATTGACCATTAATAAGGTCCAGCCATAAAGTAAGGATTAGACCGAATTTGTCTAAAGAAAGCACAAGAAAAAAAAGAGTATGAAGATGACTCTTGCATATCATTGCATATATAACGAATAGAGTAGTAAAGGAAGATTTAAATAGAAATTTCTTTTAACTAAATTGATCCTATTGTGTATCCTGTCTAAAATCACCAACCATAGGAAAGCAAAAACCTTAAAGGGAGCTAAGCATCGCCTATTAAAATGGAAGGTCATCGTACCTTAATGTCAAAAGCATCTTTCACGTAGGATTATCTTCTATAAATATTCTTCAATGCCATTTTCCCAACAAGGAAACATTGAACAACTCCACATACTTTGATGCCAAAACTTCCATTCTTCTTTGGCCTTTAGGTACCTCTCTAGTTGATCCATGCTATCTTTCTCTTGTCCAAGGTTTGTAAAAATGGTCTGTGATGGCAATTTTAGTTGCAATGTCGAGATGATTTTAGTTACTACATTGCAATTACAATTGTAACGATCCTCTACCGCTACAATACTACTCACATTCCTCATCATTTAACCATATGTTTAGTCATTAACATAAACATGATTATATAACCATTCATAACTATAAAATATATACAAATCCAATGGTATAATATACGATTAAGGTTATATATAACAACATAACTTCCTATAGCTGGTCAACTATACAACAACAAACATCGAAACCAAAATAAAAGAAAGGAGCTTCCAGAAGAGCTCCACCCAAAAAGGGTCTCCAAAAAGTCTCCGTCTGAGACTTCTTCATCAGCTTCGAGAAGCTAGATCTGCGAATGCTTCTCTCTCTACTCCACATTAAACAATGTGATCAACAGAGTCATAGCACCATACAACAACAACAACAACAACCATAACAAAACAAAACAACAAGGCAAGGGTAAGCTTATGTAATAAAACCAATGTATGATATAAAATCCAACATAATCAAAACATCAATCACACCAATGTGGAAATCGACTTCGTTAGTAACGAGTTTACAGACATTACAATATAGCACACACACATAATGCATCATGCTTTCAACCTCTACATGTCCAATCCACAAACCCAACGGCCTGAAGTCCATCGTCAGCTACCTCAGTATCCATATAATGACATGAGGTCCATCGTCAGCTACCTCAGTTGTCAATCCACACAACGGCATAATGTCCATCATCAACTACCTCAGCTGCCTACTCACACCACGGCATGAGGTCCATCGTCAGCTACCTCAGCCACCAATATATGCATTCCAATGCATGTATCATCACAATAATCAAGTCTGCCACAACAATCATCATATATATATATATATATATATATATATATATATATATATATATATATGTATGTTTCAACATATTACCATAATTCATCAACTCAACCACAACGATCATCAGATCATATATGTATATATGTATCAACATATCACCATAATCCATCAACTCAACCACAATGATAGTCAGATCATATATATTAATATCAACGTATCACTACGTGGTCTACTCAGCACCACCTGTGGTCCAACAATCACCATCAACCCCATGCAGGCCCAATCTAGCCTCTTGCATGGTCAGCAAGTAAGAAATCTCATTATCACAACACTCTACTCAGCACCACCTGTGGTCCAACAATCACCATAAACCCCATGCAAGTCCAATCTAGCCTCTTGCATGGTCAGCAAGTAAGAAATCTCATTATCACAACACTCTACAACTAGTGGAGGTTCCTACCTGGGTAACCTTCAACCCAACTACCACTTTCCAACAATTTATCAAACAAATCCACAACAATAATAAAGTAAACAAAGGGCCAAGTTTGGAATGGTAACAACAACAAATGGAGGTTTTATCTAAGCAACCTTCCACTTTAACAACATATCAAAATTTGAAAATCCTCTAGAACAACAACAACACCAAACCTGATAAATCAAGCATACATTGTAACACTCCTTTAATTTTAAATATAATTTATATTAATTTAATTATTAAGCTAAGTTGATGAAAATGCTAGTAAATTATTTTTTTTATTTTAAGATAGGGAAAATTATAAAATTTAACAAAATTTGTAAATAGAAGTGAATTGATAAAAACTGCTTATATATATATATATATATATATATCAAACTGAACATCATGATTTGAGTAATACATAATAGTCAAAACGAAAATAAAAATACATTAAAAGACATATACTACCTAGCCCAATATATACATAAAGATCCTATACAGAGCAGTATTTATCTACCCTATCCCTTAAGGAAAATATTATAAACTATGTATACAAATCTAGATAAGTATCCTCTGACTTGTCCTCAACATCATCAAGCATCGCTATCATCTTCAAAAATCACGATCGAACACGCATAACAAAAAAATAATGGAGTGAGGTGTTTGTTCTAAATCACTTTCACAAGTATGGTAGGAATTAGAATACAATTAACGAAGGGAACCTAGGGTTTATTCTAAGTTATACTACAATACCCTTGACTTAGTATGGATCCATACTTTTCATTAATGAGTAATAGTTCTCAACAGAACCTAGGAAGTGACTGGGAGTACATATACCTCATCAACATCATCACATAGTATAGTCCTCATCATTATTGAGGAAAATAACAGTCAGGATATCCATTTATAGAGGTATACTCTCAACCAATCCTGGAATGCTGGGCAGTTGTCAGGGTTATCGAGTTTGGTCAAGCGAATATCCCAGCTCAAGGGTGTTACCCTGGCCATTAGGACCTTCACCACTCGATGCCTACCCCCAAGACCTCCGCAAGTGGGTCCCTGCCTTTTATTCCTCAGCGTACCAAACTGTAGCTTCCCTAGTGTAACACCCTCACTTTTACTTAATTAATTGTTTTATTTATTTATTTATTCTATATTTAATTCTGAAAAAATGGGAAGGACTCTAAAAATTATGATCCCCACGATTAAACTCAGAATAGCGAAAACTATCTAATCGTGATTTTCAATAATTTTTCTAAGTTGAAGCCCGGAGAAATTAGAAAATGACGATTTTGTTCTTATTTGTTAATATTAAGGGTTGACATGAGAAAAATATTCAATTGATATTAAAATGTCAAATTGAGTTTAAAATCGTGTCATATGTATTAGAATATAATTTTGGAAATTTTCTAGGAATTTTCTGAAATTCCTGTATAAAATGACCAAAATACCCCTAGTTGTCAAATAACCAACTCAGTATTGGTTTGACATCAAAAAATGATAAAAATGATATTTTAGTACATTTCTACGTAAAATATGTAATTTTAGAATTTTCATAAAAATTTGAGCATTTATTGATGTTACAGAAACTGTGTGTTTTTAACCCATACACTAGTAGGTTTATTTATAATCACAGAATTACAGAAAAATAAGGAAACGGGTTCAAGATCCCTAAGAATCAGCTATGGGATAATTACCCTATTTACAGTGAATAAAATCAGACCTATATAGTTTCCTAGTTACTCTATTTACAATGAATCAGATCTTTAACACTCCCCTCAAGCTAGAGCATATATGTCATATGTGCCAAGCTTGTTACAAATATAATCAACGCGAGTCCCCTTGAGAGATTTAGTAAAAATATCTGCTAGTTGGTCACTGGAGTTGACAAAATCAGTGGTAATTTGTCCTGAGAGTACTTTTTCTCTCACAAAGTGACAATCTATCTCGATGTGTTTAGTCTGTTCATGGAAGACCGGATTAGATGCAATGTGGAGAGCGGCTTGATTGTCGCAGATAAGCTTAGTGTCCTTAGTATCTCCAAACTATAACTATTGGAGAAGTTGCCTAAGCCATGTAATTTCGCATACAGCTGCTGCCATGGCTTGGTATTCAGCTTCGGCACTGGATCTAGCAATAGTATTTTGCTTCTTGCTTCTCCATGAAATTAAATTCCCTCCAATGAGAACACAATAGCCAGAGGTGGACCTCCTGTCTGATGGAGATCCTGCCCAATCAGCATCAGAGTAACAGACAATTTTGGTGCTGCCTTTATCTTCATATAAGAGTCTGCGGCCTGGTGCATTCTTGATATATCTAAGGATGCGCATGACAGCATCCCAATGACCATCACAAGGGGCGTTAAGGAACTGACTTACCACACTCACTGCAAATGTGATGTTTGGCCTAGTGACAGTGAGGTAGTTGAGTCTACCAACAAGTCTGCGATATCTTCCCGGGTCTTCAAGTGGCTCCCCCTGACCTGAAAGAAGCTTGGCGTTAGGGTCCATAGGAGTGTCACTAGGACGATAGTCAAGCATACCCGTCTCGGTGAGAATATCTAGAGCATATTTTCGCTGGGAAATGGCAATGCGGAAGTGGATTGAGCAACCTTGATGCCCAAAAAATATTTGAGCGGACCCAGATCCTTAGTCTAAAACTGAAGCTAAAGGTGAGATTTGAGCTGGCGGATATCGTCAAAGTCATCACCCGTGATGACAATGTCATCAACATAGACCACCAAATAAATGCACAAGCCAGATAGAGAGTGAAGGGTAAAAACAGAGTGGTCTGCCTCGCAACGAGTCATGACAAACTCAAGTAAGGCAGAGCTAAAGCAGCCAAACCAAGCACGGGAAGACTGTTTCAGGCCATAAAGAGAATGGCGAAGACGACAAACAAGGTGAGCTCCACCAGAAACAGTAAAACCAGGGGGTTGGTCCATGTAAATCTCTTCTTGCAACTCACCATGCAAGAAGGCATTTTTAATATCCAATTGGTGAAGTAGCCAATGGTGGATGGCAGCCATAGCAATGAATAGTCGAACAGAAGTGATCTTGGCCACAGGGGAAAAGGTGTCCCCATAGTCGAGGCCAAAGATCTGAGTATAGCCCTTAGCTACCAAGCGAGCTTTGAATCGATCAATAGTGCCATCCGGTCCAACCTTCACTGTATAAACCCAAGGACAACCAACAGTAGTCTTGTCAGGAGGTAAGGGAACAAGCTCCCATGTTCCACTTGCTTCCAAAGCATCCATTTCATCCAACATCGCCTACTGCCAACGGGGATTAGTCATGGCTTCTCCTGTAGACTTAGGAATAGACACAGAATCCAAAAGAGAAATAGGAAGGAGATAAACGGTTATAATGAAGAGTACAAGCATATAATGGATGAGGATTGTGAGAGGACCGAATACCTTTACGCAGGGCAATGGGAAGCTCATGTGCAGGAGACATTGGTGGAGGGGCGGTTGGAGCAGGAGATGATGCTGGCGGATCAGTAGGTGGGGCCACTGAGGGAAGTCGTGGGCAACGCTGATAGGTAATCAGTGGTGGTGGAGTAGAGATAACGGCTGGCGTTGGAACAGGTAGAGTATCTAAAGGAGCGACGCTGGTGGTGGGTATTGAGAAGAATGGAGTAGACTCAAAGAAAGTGACATCAGCAGAAATAAGATACCATTGAAGTTGAGGGCAGAAGCAACGATATCCTTTCTAGAGGCAAGAGTAACCCAGAAAAACACATTTGCGGTGAGGAACATGATAGTGAAGGAAGAGGGTACGAGCGGTGTCAACGAGGTGACGATTTTTCCGTTCAGCAACACCATTTTGTTGTGGTGTGTGAGCACAGGACGTTTGATGAATAATTCCCTGCGAGGTTAGAAAGGATTGAAACTGGAAAGACAAGTATTCTCTGGCATTATCAATGCGTAAAATTTTAATGGAAGTCCCAAATTGATTTTGAATTTCATGCGAGAATCCTTGAAATACAGGGAAAACATCAGAACGATTTTTAATTAAGAAAACCCAAGTACAACGGGAAAAATCATCAATAAACGTGACAAAGTAATAATATCCTAAAGTTGAACAAATGCGACTAGGACCCCAAATATCAGAGTGAACCAAAGTAAAAGGTGACGCAACACTTTTATTGACACGAGGATTGTAGGAATGACGAACATGTTTTCCTAACTGCCATGACTCACATTCTAAGGACTTAAGAGAAGAGAGGGTAGGAACCAAAAGGCGTAATTTGTCCAAACTAGGATGACCGAGGCGCTGATGAGTAAGTTCTGGTGAGGGCATGGAGACACAAGCAACTGGTGGTGAGAGCTGATACAATCTCCCAGACTCATGTCCTGCTCCAATCGTCTGTCCGGTACGTCGATCCTGAACAAAGACAAAATTATTAACAAATAGGACAGAGAAATCAAGTGTGCAGGTGAGCTTGCTAATTGAAATTAAATTGAAGGGACAACCAGGAACAAACAAAACAGAATTTAAAGAAAGATTAGGAAGGGGATGGGTTTGACCAATACCACGAACTGGAATGTGAGAGCCGTCTGTAAGAGTTACAGATGGCAAGGTGTTGGAAAAAGACAACTGAGAGAAAAGAGAGTGGTTACCAGTCATGTGATCTGAGGCATCGGAGTCAAGGATCTAGGGGCCAAGGGAGGAGGATTGAGAGATAAAGGCAACAGGATTACCAGACTGAGCCACGGCAGTAACAAGCGAGGCAGGTTGCTAGGCTGCTCGGAACTAGAGGAAATCATGATACTCAGCGGCTGAAATAGTAACATCTATTGGTGGAGTAGGTTCGGCAACTTGAGCCACATTTGTTGATTTCCATTGTTCTCGAACTTTGGTGCGACAGTCTGCTTCAATGTGGCCAAAGCGGTGACAATAAGTGCAACGAGGATGACTTTTGCCACCACGTCCCCCGCCACGACCACCACGGTGAGAGGAGTGGGAGACAAGGGCGGAGGAATCAGCAAAAGGGGTAGATGGATGTCCAAAAGCATGCGGAGTGGAGAGACGCAACAGCTATTCACTAATCATGTCATAGGTAGGAATAGTAGAGCTAGAGAGGATTTGGTTATGCACTGAGTCAAGGTCAAGTGGGAGACCAGCGAGGGCGAGAACCATGAAGAACTGATTACTCTACCATAAAAAGGTCTCTACATCACTAGTGAAGGGCATTAGATTATTAAAATCAACAATCAAACGATCAAGCTTACCAAGATACGTCTGCATGTCCATATTCTCAAGTTTGCTGGATATCATGGCGGTCACCACACTGTAGAGATGATGGACATCATTGGAGTAGACTTTCTTGGCTTTGGTCCAAACCTTATAACAGGTGGGGAATGCCTGGTATTGAGGTTGAAGGTTGGGAGCAATAGAGAACCACAAGACACTGCATAAAGAGGCATCAATCTGTTGCCAACGAGCGCGATCCTTGTCGGGAATATCCGTGGCGTTAGTGGTCAAGTGGTCAGCACGGCCTTGACCATGGAACCACAGCCGGATAGCAGTAGCCCAAGTGCTGTAATTAGCTATTCCAGTTAATTTTTTGCAAGGAATTAACGAAACAGTGGTAAAAGTCACTACAGAGGCGAAAACGGAAGAGGAACCAGGAGAGGCCATGAAGAAGAGAGCCAAACAGGAGTGGAAAGGGGCGCCGGGGGCAGAGGAAGGTGGTGGGGGGGGCGTCGGCCAGTGGGTGTCGCCGGAAAAGGCGTCACGCGTCGATCTAGGCAGATCGCGTGAGATGCACACGCCGGTGCGTGGGGGCGCGTGAGTGGTGGTGCATCTGCACGCACGGTGGTCGCCGGAGGGTGGCGACTCTGGTGGAAGGGTCGCGTCGGAGAAAGGCGGGTGCAGCGGTGGCCAACAAAGCGTCACAGCTATGCGCGGTACTGTTCATGTGTACCAAACAGTGGGGGAACACTGCGACGAAGAGAGGAATCGAACCGGAACTCCTGATACCATGTTATAGAAACTGTGTGTTTTTAACCCACACACTAGTAGGTTTATTTATAATCACAGAATTACAGAAAAATAAGGAAACGGGTTCAAGATCCCTAAGAATTAGCTATGGGATAATTACCCTATTTACAGTGAATAAAATCAAACCTATATAGTTTCCTAGTTACTCTATTTACAATGAATCAGATCTTTAACAATTGAATTAAAATGAATTTAATATGAATTTTCTAACCTTAAAATATATAATATATATATTTATAATTCGAAAAAAATTAAAATTTATTTTTAGAAATTATTTTTGATGAAAAATATTACATTTGTTCAGATTTATATCTAAATTAATTATTTTGGTATTAAAAGTCAATTTTTTCAAGTTTAGGCGATTTTATCGGTACGGACTAATCTAATTACAGGTAAAATTTAGACTGGAAAATGTTGGGATAGCTGTTATCCCACGTTTCTGATCTACCAAGAGGTGATTCACCACCTACTTATATATGTGTCCCTAATTTTCAATTAAACATAAACCAAAAATTACATTTTTGACATCATGGATGATCTCATCAATGGACACCTAAGCTTTTTTTTTTCCTATAAATAGGCATGACCTTGAATTGAGTTTCTCATCCCTCTTCTCAGCCGTGAGTCTCCATAGAGAAATTCTCTCTCTTTAAAAAATTTTCTTTTACTTTGTTTTTATGCTAAAATTCTACTAGTTTTCCAATAACTAGTAAAAATCCTCTTCCTAGGAGCTTTGCACCAATGACTTCACCAACTCTTTGAGGTAATGGGGGGAGTGGGGTTGGTTCTAAATTTCAATTACTTTGCATGTTGGTAGGAAGGGTTTTCCCCTAAACCCGTTTAGGCTCTAGTTTTATTATTAATATTATTGTTATATTGTTTAATGTTAAACTTTAATTTTTGCTAAGCTATTATTTTGCTCAAATTTAAATTATTAAATTATACCAGGCTGTTACCCTGTTCAATTTTAGAAAATTAAAATGCACTTGCCAAGCTGTTACTCTGCTCATTTTTAGAAAATTAAAATGCAATTCCTAAGATGTTACTCTACTCAATTTTAGATAATTAAAATACTCTTATTAAGTAGTTATGCTGCTCAAATTTAGACAACTATAGTATAATTATTAAGTTGTTATACTGCTCGAATTCAAACAATTATAGTAGAATTACTAAGCTGTTATACTGCCCAAATTTAGAAAAAAAATATTTTTAGCTATTATGATAAATAATTAAATTATTAAATTTTGGTAATACTCAATTAGTTTAGCAAAAACCGTAGAAGAAATAAACCATAAATCTCATAATATGAAACTAAAGATAGAAATTATTTTATGAGCTATTTATGAATTATTTTTAGAAAACTACTATAGAAATTTCAGTTTAAGTTCTTATCATTCAGGTAAGGTCTAGACACACTAATAGACCATCTATAAAAATTTCATAAATTTTAAAGCTTATTTAGTATTTCTAATTATGCTCTATAAGTGCCTGTGGACACATTTTTCTTAGAAATACTAAATTTTAAAAAGTTTTGAAAAAATTCTAAAAATTCATGATAAAATTCTAATTATTTTTCTAAGTTTAAAAATTATTTTTATGGAATTTTTTGACCATTCTATGATTTATTTCTTAATTATCACTCTTTATTTTAATTTGTATATCTTTATTTTTATTGAATTATTGCTTATGTGCTTTAATTTGAATTATGAATTATGTGAATGATATGTATGGATCAAATCTCTGTAATATAAGGCAGAGATAGTAGTAGAAATTATACTGGTGCTCAAATACTTGAGACTAGAATGAACCTTTAGAAATTAATATATTAGTGAGTAATGTAAAGCAAGGGACATGCAGTGGCATGACACCCTGTTAGGGAAGCTACAATTTGGTACGCTGAGGAATGAAAGGCAGGGACCCAGTTGGGGAGGCCTCGGGGGTAGGCATCGAGTGGTGAAAGTCCTAATAGCCAGGGTAGCGCCCGTGAGCTGAGATATTCACTTGACCAAGCTCGATAACCCCAACAACTACTCAGCATTCCAGGATTGGTTTGAGAGTATACCTCTATAAATGGATGTCCTGACTGATATTTGTTCCTCATTAATGATAAGGACTATACCATGTGATGATGTTGATGAGGTACATGTACTCCCAGTTACTTCCTTGGTTCTGTTGAGAACTTATTCACTGATGGGAAGTATGGATCCATACCAAGTCAAGGGTAGTGTAGTATAACTTAGAATAAACCTTAGGTTCCCTTCATTAATTGTATTTAAATTCCTACCATACATGTGAAAGTGATTTAGAACAAATCACCTCACTCCATTATTTTTGCTATGCATGTTCAATCGTGATTGTTGAAGATGACGACAATGCCTGATGTTGCTGAGGACGAGTCAGAGGATATTCCTCCAGATTTGAAAACCTAGTTTATAATATTTTCTTAAGGGATAGGGTAGATAAATACTGCTCTGTATAGGATCCTTTTTTATGTATATATTAGGTTAGGTAGTATATGTCTTTTAATGTACTTTTGTTTTCTCTTTAACTATTATGTATTACTCAAACCATGATGTACAGTTGGATATATATATATATAAACAATTTTTATCATTTCACTTCTATTTCTAAATTCTGTTTTGCTAGTATCAAAAAAAAAAATTACTCACATTTTCATAAACTTAAAGTAATAATTAAATTAATATGAATTATATTTAGAATTAAAGGAGCGTTACACCTAGTAGGGTGCCATGCCACTGCATGTCACTCGCTTTACATTACTCACTAAACTATCAATTTTTAACTTCTCAAACAGAGGTTTCCCTGGTCTCATTTGATTTAAGTACCAATACAATCAACATTTCTGCCTTGCAGAAATTGTATAATACCAAAATTTTAACGGAATAACAATTTAGTAATCATATAAAATTTTAGCAGAATAACAATATAGTAATTATAATTTAATTACTAAAATTTTGGCAGAATAACAACTAAATAAATGTATTTTGATTTTCTAAATTTGAGTAGAGTAACAGCTTAGCAAATGCATTTTTATTTTCTAAAATTGAACAGAATAACAGCTTAGCAAGTAAAATTTAATAATTTAAATTTGAGCAGAGTAACAATTTAATAATTATGATTTAATAATCTAAATTTGGGCAGAGTAACAGCCTAAAAAAAATTAAAGTTTAACATTAAACAATAATAAAACTTAAGCCTAAACGGGTTTAGGGGAAAAACCCTTCCTACCAACATGCAAAGTGACAATAATTTAGAACCAACCCCACTGCCCCCATTACCTCTAAGGTGGTTGATGAAAAGGATGGAATTGTTGAGGCAAAGCTCCTAGGAAGAAAACTTTACTAGTTGCTAAATTTTAGCATAAAAGCAAAGTAAAAGAAAATTTATTGTAGAGAGAGAAGTTCTCTAAGAATTTGGTGGCTTGAGAGAGGGGGAGGTGTGTGAAAAATGACCAAAGATGGGAGGTATTTATAGAGGAAGAGAAGACTTAGGTGTCCACTTTGATGACATAAGCCACTATGTCATAAATCTCATTTTTGATTTATTTTTAATTAATTTAGGGACAAATATCAAAAATAGATTAATGAATCAGCTATTCCTAGGTTACGGACGTGCTCCCTTAGCTGTCCAGCTTCTAGATGTTAATTTTATCTATAGGTAATTTAACCGGTACTGATAAAATCGCCTAAACTTGAAAAAATTGACTTTTAATATCAAAAAAATGCAATTAAATGTAAAACTGGACAAATAAATTATTTTTCATCAAAAATAAATTTCTAATAATAATTTTTTTTTTATTAATTTATTTCAAATTATATGGATTTATTTTGTATTTTTAAGCTAGAAAATTCATAAAAAATCTATTTTAATTCAATAAATACCAAAATTTTTATAAAAAATTTAAAATTAAATATTTTATCCATGAAAAATCTAAAATTACCATTTTCACCCTTTTTGGATGTCAAACCAATACTGGCTAGCTTATTAGACACCTAAGGGCATTTTGGTCATTTTACACAGGAATTTTAGAAAATTTTCAAAATTATATTTTAATATATATGACATAATTCCAAGCGCAAATTATCATTTTAATTTCAGTTGAATCTTTTCCTCATGTTAACCCTTAATATTGAAAGATAGAGAGAAAATTGTTATTTTCTAATTTATCCGGGCTCCGACTCAAAAAAATTATTAAAAATCATAATTAAATAACTCTTGAAATTCTGAGCAAAATGGTAGTAGTTAGAATTTTGAAATTCCATCTTGATTTTCCAAAATTGTATTGTCAAATATTAAAAAATGGTTAAAGAATTGAAATAGGATTGTTGTATTTTTCACTACTTTTCTTTCAAAATAAAGTTTTTATAATGAAAGATACTTAATATAAAATTTTCAAAATATTTCATGGTCAAAAAGTCTCTAGTTGGTTTTCGTAGTCGTCTAGGAGTATTTTTGTCATTTTATAAAAATTTTCTCAATAAATTCTAGAATAATTTCTAAAATTATTATTAATTATTCTAAATACGTTGATGACATAAAAACAATTTTTAAACATACAGAATAATTTAACATACAAAAGTAGAGGTGTTACATACATGACGAACATATCTTTCTAGAACCAACTCTCATTCGGCTAAAATAAAAGAAAGACAAATTTTTGCTCATAGCAACATGCTACCTGACGACACAATATTGCCACCTGATGACATGTTACCAAGCCCTTTTGCCCGATGGAGAAAACTGTCGCCGGCGAAACTTTTCTAGAAAGCTCCTTCTTGGCTCAGGAAGAACGTCGCCCAACGACGTAGGTTGGTGCCCAACGACACCTGCGACACGAATAGGGTATATGTGATGTGATTCTTCAATCCCTTGGGTTTTAATTACTATACAATCATTCCAAAACAATTCTAGACACTTTTAATGCATTTCTAACCGATTATACAATAATTTTAGCCACAAATCATCCTCAAATCTCAAAATCCCTTTCCAAAAACCCATTTTTCCCCAAAATATCAAACCCACTAAATATATCCACATCCATAAAGATTCAACCATTTCCAAGGCAAGAAATCAACATATTAATAGTCACTAACGCAAAACAACGAATTTGTAAGCTTCCCTTACCTCTAAAAGTCTCCAAATTTGAATTTTGGTTCTTTGAAAAAACTTGTGTCTTAAGCCAAAACATTCCACAGATTTGTCCTTTCTTTCACTAAAATCACTAAGTCGAGCTTAGAAATCCTCTAACACACTTATTAACTTCAGATTTCTTGTGAGAGATTGAGAGAGAAATGAAGAAAGAGAAACTGAAGATAGAGAAAGAAAATGAGGGAAACCTCTCTCCCCTTCCCTTATATACTTGACCTCCCCAGAGCCCTCACATAAACTTTTGGCCAATTGAGGCCTAAACCTCACCAAGCCATTCCCCTTATCCCAAAACTGATTTAACTCAACTGTTTTTCTTTCAAAACCCAAAATCAGACTCTCAACACAACCACATTAGCTCAAGTACATATCTCAAGTTTTCTAAATTCAAACCAGTATTTCAAATAAACAACACACCACTGTCACCACATACTATATACCATACATAACAATTTATTTATTTCTTTTAATCACCTAGATTACACATCTAATTTCCACTTTTTAGTCATTATAACACTGAATTACACTTTAGGAAAACAGGTGTTACAATCCTCCCCAACAAGAAAAATTCTTAGGCTCAAAAATTCTCTTACCTAGGAAGAGATTCGGATACTACTCCTTCATCTTCTCCTCTAATTCCCATGTAGATTCTTCAGTTATATCATCTACACCCAGTATGAAATCTATCGCCTTATCTGTGCCCAACAATTCTTTAGTCCTGCAAAGACTAGGATTCACTGATTGCTTCTCCCTGACCATTTTCAAGATATCACTAGCCACGGTAATCATACCATAGCTGATATGGCCAGGTGATAACTCCACATATAAGTTCAGATTTCTGAACTTCTCCACCAACTCCAACTCCTTTACCATCAAGGCTGACATATGAACGATCTTCTACTCAAAGCATTAGTTACCACATTTGCCTTGTCAGGATGGTACATCAACTAGAAATCAAAATCTTTTAGGTACTCCATCCACCGTCACTGTCTCATGTTCAGCTCCTTTTGATCAAACAAGTACTTTAAGCTTTTGCGATCACTGAACACATCAAGCTTCACACCATACAGATAGTGCCTCCATATCTATAAAGCAAACACCACCGCTGCCAACTCCAAGTCATGAGTAGGATAGTTCTTCTCATGATTCTTCAATTGTCTAGACAGATAGGCCACAACCTTTCAATGCTACATTAGCACACAGTAAACCTCGAAAGGCTCATTAGGATCAGGCAACACTAAGACAGGAGAAGTAGTCAACCTCATTTTCAACTCTTGAAAACTATCCTCATAAACTTCGGTCCAAGCAAAAGGTTGATCCCTACAAGTAAGTTGGGTCAAAAGCACAACAATTTTCGAGAAACCTTCTATGAATCTCTGATAATATCTAGCCAACCTAACAAAACTCTTGATCTCTGTAGCTGTTTTCGGACATTCCCATCTTAACACAATCTCAACCTTATCAGGATCAACTACAATTCCTTCAGCTGAAATCCCATGACCTAAGAACTTCACTTCCTCCAACCAAAACTCACACTTGGACAACTTGGCATATAATTGCTTCTCCCTTAAGATCCCCAACACTGTTCTCAAATGCTCTTATGCTCCTCATACGATCCAGAATAAACAAGAATGTCCTCAATGAATACAACGACATACTTGTCTAAGAAAGGTCGAAAGATCCTATTCATGTAATCCATGAATATAGACGGAGCATTTATAACTCCAAATGGCATCACCACGTATTCGTAACGCCTATATCGAGTCCTAAAAGTAGTCTTCGGTGTATCTTCATCCTTTGCCCGTATCTGATGGTACTCTAATCTCAAATCTATCTTTGAGAATACTTTTGCTCCCCTCAACTAGTCCATTCAAATCATCAATCCTTGGCTACGGATATTTATTCTTGATCGTAATCTTGTTTAACTGCCTATAATCCACACATAAGCGTGAACTATCTTCTTTCTTTTTCACCAATAATACTGGTGCTCCCCAAGGAGAAGCACTGGGTTAGATCATCTTCTTCTCTAGTAACTCCTCAACTTGCTTCTTTAACTTTACCAACTCAGTTGGCGCCATTCTACAAGGAGCCATGGACATTGGTCCCGCTCCTAGAACCAAGTCTATAGCAAACACCACCTCTCTCTATGGAGGTACACCAGGCACATCCTTAGGAAAAACTTCAAAAAATTCTTTAACCATTGCCACTGAATCCAGATCCAAGTCGCCCTTGACTTCTAGAAAAGATAGAATCATATATCCCTGAGCTCCTTCTTGCAAAGAAATCTGAGCTTAGGTAGCAGAAATGAATTCAGAATTCCCCACATTAGAAAAGATCAAAGTCTTCCTGGCACAATCCAAGAGGACATGGTTAGAAGACAACCAATCCAGCCCCAAAAATCACATCCAACTCTATCAAAGGAAGACAGATTAGGTTCACCTTGTACCTTCTCCTACTAACAACAACTAGATAGTTAGCACAAACCACCGATGTCACCACAAGGGTAGCGGTTGGCGTAGAAACAAGCAGGTCAAACAACAGAGGACAGGTAAATAATTTTTACCTCTTCACACACTCATAAGAAATAAAAGAAATGACTTGCTCCAAAATCAAACAACACAGATAAGGGATTACCAGTTATCTCACACTCACCCTAAATTGGGTCATCAGAACGAGCCATTCTGCTTCACTTATAGTGAAAACACGACCAATTAGCGTAGATTTCGCAGCCCTTGCAGTATTCATGGTAGACTCCGCCTTCACCGAGGCTTCACAATCTCTAGCTATGTGTCCAGGTTGTTGACACTTGAAGCATACACTGTTTTTAAAAGAGCATTAACCAGCATAGTGTGGTCCTTCACGCTTGAAGCACCCAACCTCTCAAAATCTTGTTTGAAGGGTAAACAATGAATGACTTTGGGAACTTGAAATTCTTGACAATTAGGGTCTAGAGGACTGTTGCTATCCCTGTGGTCTGCTATAGGGCTTCCTTTGATGCCCTTCTCTCTTGGATCCAGATGATCCACTGCTTTGTGTCTTCACCACTCGATTACTAGACTCCAATCTCTCCACTGTCTTTGCCTTCTCTACCAGAGTAGGAAGTTCTTTGATAGTCATAGGTATAATCATCCTCTTCAGCTTATGTCTAAATCCTTTTTCAAACTTACGACATCTCCACCCCTCGGTAGTCGCTTGTGAGTAAAACCGAGCCAGGTACCCAAACTTACTAGCATACTCACTCACTGACATGTTCCCTTGGTATAACCTCAGGAACTCCATCTCCTTTGCATGTGTTGCGCTTGCTAGAAAATACTTCTCTAGCAAATGCTCTTGGAAACTAGCCCAGGTGATAGCCTCATCTCGAGCCTCCATCAACTGCTGGGTTCCTTGCCACCAAAACTCTGCTTCACCAACAAGCATATACGTGGCATTACAACCTTCCTGTCATCAGGGCAAGTCATCGCCCTAAAAATCTTTTTCATCTTTAGCATCCATTGGTCAGCTGCATTAGGATCAGACTCACCCTTAAACCGGGGCGGGTCACTCTTCCTAAACTTTGTCAACCCTTGAAACTCGGGTAGCACTGCAACATGAGCAGCTTCAGCGACAACTCGAGACATCTCCATTTGTTCCATGGCAATTTGTTACTAGGCCACAGTGTTTTGCTGTTGAGCCATAGTAGCAACCATCGCTTCCATAACTCTGGCTATTTGAGAAAAATCAACTAGAGGTGGTGGTGGTGGTTGGTTAGGCCTCCTCATCATGATTCTACAAGACCAACCATAACAGTAGCTTATCAACTAGTCAGACATGATCACTTCATTCATGGAGGGATCCACACAAAACAACATAACAGAAATGATCAACACTTCAGGCAACAGTCTTAGAACAAATAAAAGGAGACCATGGTGGTGGCTGGTTAGGCCTCCTCATCATGATTCTACAAGACCAACCATCACAATAGCTTATCAACTAGTCAGGCATGATCACTTCATTCATGGAAGGATCCACACAAAACAACATAACAGAAATGATCAACACTTCAGGCAACAGTCTTAGAACAAATAAAAGGAGACCATGAGTCTACTCAATCCACGAGTCCAACATACAAAATCACCTTCGACCTTTAGTGCTCAAATATGATTTTGAGTTGGCCATTCTCAAAATCACATTGTAGCCACTTCCAGTAGGTTAGGCAACATAAACAACATCTTTCCTAACCAATGGTTAGGGATCCAACACAAAACAGGAAAACCAATAGGCCATAACCATGGTCTTTAGGAAGGAATCTACAACCAAGTCTGACATCCATAGTAAGTCTCTATTATAAGCACACACAACAGAAGACACAAAAGACATATTCCCACAAGTTCATTCCTAAAAGACACGGCCAGCTCTAATACCAAAAAGTGTAACGACCCTTTGCCGCTACAGTACTACTCACATTCCTCATCATTTAACCATATGTGTAGTAATTACCATAAACATGATTATATCACCATTCATAACTACAAAATATATACAAATCCAATGGTATAATATACGATTAATGTTATATAGAACAACATAGCATCCTATAGCTGGTCAACTATACAATAACAAACATCGAAACCAAAACAAAAGAAAGAAGCTTCCAAAAGAGCTCCACCCAAGAAAGGTCTCCAAAAAGCCCCATTTGAGACTTCTCCATCAGCTCTGAGAAGCTGGATCTGCGGACACCGCTCCCTCTACTCCCAAGCCAAACGACATGATCATCACAATCATAGGACCATACAACAACAACAGCAACCACATCAACCATACCAAAAAAAACAGTAAGGCAAAGGTAAGCTTACATAATAAAACCAATGTATGATATAAAATCCAACATAATCAAAACATCAATCACACCAATATGGAAATCGAATTCATCAGTAATCAGTTTACATACATCACGGCATAACACACACACATAATGCATCATGCTTTCAACCTCTACATGTCCAATCCACAAACATAATGGCTTGAGGTCCATCGTCAGCTACCTCAGTATCCACACAATGATATGAGGTCTATCGTCAACTACCTCAGTTGTCAATCCACACAATGGCATGAGGTCCATCGTCAGCTACCTCAGCCACCTACCCGTACAACGGCATAAGGTCTATCGTCAGCTACCTCAACTGCCTACTCACACCACGGCATGAGGTCTACTATTAGCTACCTCAACCGTTAACATATGCATGCCAATGCATGTATCATCACAATAATCAACTCTACAACAGCAATTATTGATATATATACATATATATATATATATATAGATATGTATATATATACATATGTATGTATGTATGTATGTATATATGTATGTATCAACATATCACCACAATCTATCAACTCAACCACAACGATCATCAGATCATATATGTATATATGTATCAACATATTACCACAATCCATCAACTCAACCACAACGATAGTTAGATCATATATATTTACATCAACGTATCACTATGTAGTCTACTCAGTACCACCTGTGGTCCAACAATCACCATCAATCCCATGCAGGCCCAATCTAGCCTCTTGCATAGTCAACAAGTAAGAAATCTCATTATCACAACACTCTACAACTAGTGGAGGTTCTTACCTAGGCAACCTTCCACCCAACTACCACTTTCCAACAATTTATCAAACAAATCCACAATAATAATAAAGAAGACAAAGAGCCAAGTTTGGAATGGTAACAGCAACATGTGGAGGTTCTATCTAAGCAACCTTCCACTTTAACAACATATCAAAATTCGAAAATCCTCTAGAACAACAGCAACACCAAACCCTATAAATCAAGCATACATGATGAACACATCTTTCTAAACCCAACCTTCATTCGGCTAAAATAAAAGAAAGACAAATTTTTACTCACAGCAACATGCTGCCCGACGACACAATATTGCCATCAGGCGACATGTTACCAGAGTCTTATTTTTGGGCTTTGGCTGAATGTCACCTGACGGGATATTCCTGTCGCTTGGTGACATTTTTCCAAAAACCTCCTTCTTGGCTTGGATAGAACATCACCCAGTGACGTAGGTTGGCACCTAGTGACACCTATGATGCGAACAGGGTATATGGGATATGATTCTTCAATCCCTTGGGTTTTCATTGCTATACAGCCATTCCAAAACAATTCTAAACACTTTTAATGCATTTCTAACCGATTAATGTAACACTTTTTGTCACAACATTTATTTCTAAGAATGTTTTATTTACTTATTATATTTAGTAATTATTATGTGGGATTTTTTTTAGCACATATTATTGATCTTAATAAAAATAGAAACTGTAATCATTTCCATAGGATCATAATCGCATATTAGATGTATCATATGTCATAACCAAAATCCAAGATAGGTGATAAAATTATACAAACAATCTACAATAAATCAAAGTACCTCAAAATAAAAATTAGATAACTGACTATATATACACCACCACATCAATAATATCTAACCCCCTCCTTATAATACAATAAAATAGAAGAACCTAGAATTAGAGTAGTTAGTCTACGAGCTAAGTCTTATACTATCCCAATTCCCAAGTGCTAAAGCCTTTAGAGTGTAATCACAATGATCTTCCTCAAAGCCTCGAAGTGTGGACCTCGTTAGTAATGGGATTCCTACCATCTGAGCTAGTTGTCCTCCAACGAGTAGCGAAAACATACATACAAGAAAGAAAAGAAATGAGTGAGGTCACATAACTCTTATATTTAAGGTCACAAAAACAAACCTTCACAGTTCCAATCAAACAAAATAATCACAATTAGTGATTATTTAATTATGCAATTTAAGAGAAACTATAGTTTCCATCTAAGTTTGACAGACTCGTGCATGTGGGCCAAGTGCCTCCTGATTCCCATGATCAGAGGTCTTAACATTTCTTTTGGATGACGATTGAGAGTACATATTCCTTCTTGGTACTTTATTTTACAGACAAACATGAGTCTTTAACTACTTTTGAAGGAATACTCTCCACCAATCCCGGTGACACTGAGTAGTTGTCGGGATTATTAGGCCAAATAATGTGAGTTTCCCAGCTCAGGATTGCAAGTCCTGGCTCTTAGGATTTCACAACCCAACTCTTCTCACCCCCTAGACTCTGTGAGTCTTGCCTACATCCCTCAGGTACCATACTGTGGTCAACCCCTTATACACACTTCCTTTATACAATGCACATGATGTATGTTCCAACTTAGTATTGAAACTTAAGTCAAAGACTTATCATTCTCATGAAATTCTGGCAAAGTTTTCTCTATTTTTGGTACTTTCCCTCATACCTCTACATAGGTATGATCAATAAACAAATACAGACACAACCTACCAGACAACAATAATCATCATTCTTATTCTCAATTTCAATCATTTCTTATAGGTTCCCAAGGCCACATCTTTTGGTAGCTCTCAAGCTTACCATTCACATATCACATTATATTACATAGGCACCCATGGCCAATCTCTTGGTAATTCTCAAGTTTTTCATATTTCATGACATGATATTTCAACACTTTAATTCAAGTAAAGTAATTAGAACAAGGCAAATTCGCACGTCTTTGCCATTCATTGGCTAACTAGCACACACATAGGCTACCAAGATCATAATTGCTCCTATCCATGAATCTTTTCTCAAATCTATTTACTAACATTAAATCATTCATTTCAATTATTTCCAACCACTTATGATCTTTATAACTAGTTCTTATACCTTCCAACATTATAGAACTCCTTCATAATTATAAATTTTGCTGTCAAAAATGAAAACAGAGCAGCACTCAATTTGGATACAAAAGTATGCTTTTCAAGTCTCTAAACAAATTCAAATTCATCCATTCTTTTTCCTATATGTTCCTCAATGCTGTAGCATCCAATAATAATCCATCAAACATCATTTAAACATAAAAATATGAACCAAATCACAGTTATACAGCAGTAGGGCAGCAGTTCGTTTTAACTATTCATGTGACATTTTCAAGTATCAAAACATGTCTAATTGGCTTCTGATGCTTACTAAAATTTAGATGTATCATATACTAATCAAAATTCACTTAAGACACAACATTTAGCTCACTTTAAATGTGGTTTTACTGTCTTAAAATAAGTCAGACCAGCAGAGTACAACTATGCAGAAAAGTTTGTCTTTCTTTGCTTCTAACATGTTGTTATGCATAGTTAGGTTCCCATAGACTCTAGAAATTATATGGCACTATTTATAACACAAAATCATGAACTCATACATGTGAAATTCATCATTTTCCATCACAGATCCAATCAGAACAGCAGCCACGTTTTTTCTGCATAACTCACTTTTTCATACACCAATACATGTCATTTTAGCTTCCTTTGCTTACCAAACCTTAGGGGTATCATACACTAATCACAAGACACTTAATTTCCAATGATTAGCACACCTTAATCATGGATTTATCACTAGTGTTTGCTGCCATACAGTAGAGTACATTATGCAGTAAATTTCACAATTTTATGCTTCCATTGTGTCATTTATGCATGGTTTGAATTAAATTGGATTTATGCAGGTCATTTATGCTTCCAACATGTCATTTATGCATGGTTTGAATTTATACATGTCATTTTAGCTTCCTTTGCTTACCAAACCTTAGGGGTATTATACACTAATCACAAGGCACTTAATTTCCAATGATTAGCACACCTTAATCATGGATTTATCACTAGTGTTTGCCGCCATACAGCAGAGCACATTATGCAGTAAATTTCACAATTTTATGCTTCCAACATGTCATTTATGCATGGTTTGAATTAAATTGGATCTAGGAATCACATGACACTACTTGTAACATTAAATCATGATTTGTAGCATATTAAATATATGATTTTTCATCAATAATCATGACAAGACAGCACATACGTCATGCACAAACACAGGCTCTTTATGACTTAATTTGCATCTGGATTCACCCAATATTCTTCCTATATGTTCTTTAATGGTGTGGCATCCATTATCAACTCATTAAACATAATTTAAACATAAAACAGTACCAAAATCACTGATGAAAAAGGGCTGGACAGTAGCTTGATTTTACTGTTTATTAGGTAAATTCAAGTAGCAAAACATGCTCAAATAGCCTCTAATGCTTTCCAAATTTTAGAGGGATCATATACAAATCAAAATACACTCAATAAGCAACTTTTAGCTTGCTAATAACATGGAATTACAGACCTAAAATGCAGCAGATCAGAACATTAAATTATATAGTAGAATTCATGGATTACAAGTTTTTAGGACTTGATATATGCATAGTTTCACTTCCTTCAAGTTTGATAATGACCTAACACCTTTTATAACTTAAAATCATAATCAAAAGTAAGTTAATTCTTAATTTATCACACCAATTCAGACCAAGAATAGCAAACACGTTTTTGGCAGAACAATGGTTTTTCAAGTGCCAAAATCAAACAACCAAGCCTCAATATCATGCATACAATCTAGGGCTTCACCCCACCAATGTCTAGGGCCCAAAATACACCAATCAAGTGATTATGATTATGGATGTAAGTGATAAATCAGTATATATAACAGCAGCTAATGGCAGAGACAGATTCTTGGCAATAACTCACAAGAACACTTGGTTCCTTGAGAATCAAAAGCATATACAAAGAGATCAAGGGAAAATCTCTAACACACACATAATTTGATCATATAAGAGTGTAAAATCTCCTCCCCCTTGTAAGCAGCTTGTAATCTTAAGAAGAGGGAAAAATCAAGCTTTGTTTCTTTGTGACCTCCTTCCCCCTTCCAAGAAGCTTGTGGTTGGGAAATTAGAGCACCATAGTTAGGGTTAGGGTTAGGAAAGAAAGCAACTGACCTAGGGTTTTCCAATAAGAGGCATCAACTATTATGGTAGAGAAGAGGTCCATTTGTTTCTATTCATAGGGTCACTTAAGCCACTTGAACTCTTAATTTTATTTTTTTAATCCTAGAGAGTATAAGTCTATAATTTTTCTTTATAGAACTTTTCTGGACACAATAAAATAGCTTCTCTAATTTTTTTATAATTTTTGGAGCCATTTAAGTATCTATAGTTGAGCTCACAAAGTTATATGTGAGTACTTTGAATCAAAATTGAGGAATCTCTAAAAATTATAGAAAAATTCCTATAATTATAAAATAATATTCTAAACATATTTCCATGTTCAAAATATCATTTTTCATGTTTTTATATTTATTTAATATTTATCTACTCTCTTGTGTTTATGTTTCTAACTATCAAAATTTCTAGTTAATTCTATGAATCTTTGGCCTGTATAAGTCTAAATACAATTTTTTGTTTTGAGAAAGTTTTAATTTCCTAGGGTAAAGAATTTATATTTAGGCTTTCATGCAATGTCTCTGTATATTAGGATGATAGCAATAATAAAAAAAATAATAATATAAACGCTTATTGGAAATAAAATATTAATAATAATAGTTTCTAAAATTGAGGGTGTTACATTATACAACAGTTTTAGCTGCAAATCATCCTCAAATCTCAAAATCCCTTTCCAAAAACCCATTTTTCCCCAAAATATCAAACCCACCAAATATATCCACATCCACAGAGATTCAACCGTTTCCAAGGCAAGAAATCAACATATTAATAGTCACTAATACAAAACAACCAATTTGTAAGCTTCCCTTACCTCTAAAAGTCTCCGAATTTAAATTTTGGTTCTTTGAGAAAACTTGTGTCTTGAGCTAAAATGTTCCACAGATTTGTCCCTTCTCTCACCACAATCACTAAGTTAGGCTTAGAAATCCTCTAACACACTTATCAACTTCAGATTTCTAGAGAGAGATTGAGAGAGAAACTGAAGAGAGAGAAAGAGAATGAGGGAAACCTCCCTCCCCTTCCCTTATATACTTGACCTCCCCGGAGCTCTCACATAGACTTTTGGCCAACTGAGGCTCAAACCTCACCAAGCCACTCCCCTTATCCTAAAACTAATTTAATTCAATTGTTTTTCTCTCAAAACCTAAAATCAGACTCTCAACACAACCACATTGGCTCAAGTACATATCTCAAGTTTCCTAAATTCAAACCAGTATTTCAAATGAACAACACACAACTGTCACTACATACTATATACCATACATAACAACAATTTATTTATTTATTTTAATCACATAGATTACACATCTAATTTCCACTTTTTAGTCATCACAACACTAAATCACATTTTAGGAAAACGGGTGTTACAACAATCACATTGACCATATTTGCTCGCAATTTCCTATAATGTCAAAGATCACGACAAAACTATAACTACATCTGCAATTTAAAACTTTGTTCTTATCATCTCTACATGCCTTATAAAAAATTTCGTTTAATCTTTGCAGTAATTTGTAACACTTATCGAGGAATTTTAAAAAGTGAGAGAGAAAATAAACGAGAAGGTTAGAAAGAAAAAAACTTTACAAAAGTAATTTTGCTATTGAAAAAGAAATGTAAATATTTCCACAAGGACAACCTAGAGTTAAAGTCCAACCTATACTTAGGAGACTAAGTATCAACTTTCCTAAACGTTAAGACAAAGGACAAATTTATGACCCTCGCTTTCTTTTAATAATAATAAACAGTCTTATGATCAATTGTCTAATTACTTGCCTTTATTGCATGTTTTCACTATATTTTGATCACATGTTCTTGTATAAAGTTGTTATAACAACTAACTCTTTCAAACTATATATATTGATATTTTAGTTCTATTATATGAGAACTTCATTAGTTTTGAAAAAGTGCATACCATCTTGAAAAAGATGACATCTATGTAACTATCTCTAAAAAGGTTTGGCTTTACGCTTAAAGGAAGGAATGTCTGTATAGATGTCAATATGGAAAGCAAATATGTTACACTACAACAAAATTGAGAGAATGACCACTTGGTGAAAAGCATTAAATGCTGCATTTAATGCTCCAACGACTATTTTCTTCACTAGACGAAGGATGTTTGTAAAAGCTCTCACAACGGATACTTTGGGAGAACTCTATAAATAGAAGAGAAGACCTCTGTCACAATGATGGAATCCTGGGCAAACTTACTTTCTCTCAATTTGTAATCTTGAATAAATTTTTCTTGTAACGCTTTCCTAAGCTTCATTGTATATTTGTCTGATAAGACACTAGCTTAGTGTGATAACTTACCCTCAACCATTTTTCTGTGAAATTGGTGGAAGCCTGAAAATACTTTGGATCAAAGAATACTTAGGTATTCACTTGGATAGACAAGTGAAAGACTACTTAGGTTGAGCTTGAAGAGACTTGCATAACAGAATACTTCTAACTTGTTTAAGTTATAGTGGGACTTAGTAGTTTACCAAGAATTGGACATAGTCTCTAGAGTGAGACAAACCAATATAAAATTCTATGTTTCTTTTGTTTACAATTTCTCTTCATTTTCACAAATCTCCTTTAAAATATTTATCTTTTGTCCTTCAAATGAAACACATCTTTGAAAAAGTTTTGTGAAAATTTTTTAATAACACAATTCAACCCTCTTTCTTGTGTTATTCTTGTGTTTTATATTAAGATTCATTAGTGTCTCATAAAATTAACACAAAAAGAAAGAATAATGAGTTACTGAGAGAAAGATGAAAATGTCTTATAACCTATCAGTTTGATATATCGAGCTTCTATTTATATTGAAGAGTCAATAATTAACTGGAAAAAGGCTAATCGACCTAACTAAATCAACTATCTCCTAATTGAAACATCAATTAACACCTTTGCACAAGTTGGAATGAATGCAATCATTTCAAGGTTGTTACAGAGGGTATGAAAGGGGCTAAACTAGAGAGATTTGGTGAGCGATGCATCTGAAATGGGATTGTTGAATTTGACCAAACTCTGGATTTTGTTTATCGAAGTCAAAAGTCTCCCAATGGTTGTGTTAGTCTTTGACACAGCTAAGACACCTTGGACATGTAACGACCCTACTATCGCTACTAAACAACCCTATTGACCCTACATTTACCATCATATCATGTAAATGATGATCATAACATATATATGTATATATCTAAAATAATACACATACTAAGAGATTTGCCCGTCTCTCTTACTATCATACATCATAGCCTATACAACTTACATTCTACAAAAGAAAGGGGGATATCGCCAAGCCATGTCATATCAAAGCAATATACATCACCAGGGAATAACACTCAAGTCATATAACAAAGATCAAATATATAAAATACATCAATAGGGGAGAGGGATATAAAACGTACTCCCTAAGCTAGTCACACTATACATCTCCATCAAAAGAATGTAATACAAAACAACAAATCCAAATAGCTTTCTCGTAAGTAGCTCCATAATCATCTCTAAGTAGTCAGATCCATCGGGGGCTTGCCGTCTGCTCCCATGCCATCGAACATGATCATCATAGTCGCACCAACACAACAACAACAGGACAACCAACAACAACAAAACAAGGCAAGGGTAAGTTTACTAAAATAATGTCATATCATATGATTATGGAAATCATCAACAATTCGCAATATTCAATCATGAGTATATGGCACACCATCATATAACCAGAGTTCTCAGTCCAGAACTCCATATCACAACCAATCTGCTACAACTATATCTATGCATGATGACATGACTCTCTATTGTGGCCTATCCAAGCACCAATTCAGGGACTGCTAAAACTTTGATCTATGGATAAGCTTACTAGTTTGTTAGGATAAGTGTATGTAGGTAGTGGCATACAACAACACAAGGCCTACATCGCCTTGGCCCTTTATGGAATTGCCCATCCACTCATCCTCAAAGGCCCATCTTTAAAACCCGACGTCTCATCCAAGCACTAGGTTAGAAGCCTAACTGAGTTGTAGTTCTAGTCACCATCCGACTTACGTGCTTACCTACACAACAACATGAAGCCCATCACACAGCCTTAGCCAACCACATATGTATGAAATGCATGTACCACAATACCATGACCACTCAACCATAGCAAAACAACATATATTTGTATAGCAACACAACAATAGTATCACAACACCTCATGGGCCTGACTAGCATTACACGTGGTCCATAATCACTAACAACACCATGTAGGCCCATTCCAGCCTCAAGCATAGTCAACAGGTAACACCTTATCCAAGTAGCTCATACCTCGTGAGAAATCTCACACAACAACTCATTCACAACTAGTGGAGGTCCTATCCAAGCAACTTCCACTTCACAACAGATCTAGCAATCAACTACAATTTGAAAACCAAAACCCTTTTTGAAAACCATTTGGAAGATTGGTAAATCTTGAGCTTCACAAAACCCTTCAAAATAATTCAATTTCTTTAATTTAAAAAAATCATATTTAAATTGGAAAACTCTCCATCATTTTTAAAATGCATAATACCCTTTTTATATATGTATATACATAATAGTTCACATTTTGAAGCAAAAACTTTATAATTTGAAATAACACATTTTATTTTGAAATAACAAATTAGGTACTGTAGTAACAGATTATTTACTGTATAACAGATTATATCAGTTTCAAAAAATAGCTCCAAAATTTATTTTCTAGTAGAGATAATCGGTTATGGGTTTCCATAATCGATTATTTCAGAACCAACACTAGAAATTTTTTTCCTGAAACCCAGATAATCAATTATCAGAGTCCATAATCAATTATTCCATAGCCAAAATCACGAAAACAGCTCCTGAAACTCCAAATAATCGATTATCTATGACAGAGTTTGTGAAAAACATGCAATTTTCTGCAGAAAACTCAACCTTTCACCACACAAACCCAGATTTTCGAATCAATAGGGCTTCAACATCATCAACCCACCTCAACCAAGCTCATACACATCAGATTTTACAATCAAGTCAACATTTCATCACACAATTGATGGATTTCTCCTCCAAATTTCAAGTTCCCCCCCCCCCCCCCAAAACGCATTTTCATCCAAAATCCCACCACAACTCTCATGCAATCTGGATTTGGACCAACCTAAGGTAATATTCACACACAATCATGTTCATACATCATAAATCTAACAAGTGTAAGCTTCCCTTACCTCTTGGAGCTTTCGAAAATCTGAATTTAGGAGAAAAGGGAATGTGGAGAACACAAGCTCTTAAGCCAAACCTTCAAGTAATCTATTATTCTCAACACACGAAAATAGAATTGAAGCTTAAAATCTTGTTATACTCTTGGTGATTTTGAGAGAAATTGAGAGAATGAGAAAGAGAGATGGGGGAGCTCGAGAAAGTGAGAGAAAAGAAAATGAGAGAATGAGAAAGAAAAAAGGGTTTTATGTCTTAAAGCTCTCATCTGGCCTTACAAAGGCTTCAAGCCTAGTAAAGCCACTAGTTCGTCTACTCATTCCCCAATACTCACCATTGGCCCAACACTTACTCTTTCTCTTACCACCCATATAAATATAACCAACACTCTAACTTTGGCTAAAGAACATTTTCCACTAATTCTGTAAACTCAAATAAGAATTCCAAAACACCAACATGAAGCTAAAACCACACAACAACAATGATCAACAACAATTATTTATTTGTTTTAAATACCATGATCACATATTTATTTCCACTTTTTAGCTATTAAAACATTGAATTATACATTAAGAAAAACACAGCGGTACAGGACATAGGGTAAATACCTGCAAAAGACTTTCTAACACTCACGTCAGTGACTATTTTTCTAAAGTGATAGTATGTAATAAATGCTTACCTTCTACAGTGAAGTTTGTTATATTTATAGTAGTCTGAGACGGGCTAGATTCCATGGTACATGGTCCTAGGCCTCTTAGATGTAATATTACCCTATTTTGGTGTAATGAGAAGATACTTTACACTTGGTTATAGTATGGTTCAATATGCACAAGTGTATTTTAGGATATCTATGCTCAGGTGATGACCTCATTCAACATTTACAATTTGGGGTTATTTGACACTTTGGGCCAAGGTGATCTACTACAAGCACAGATTGGGCCTCAAACTTAGTCTAGAACAACTGCTCCCTAGCTTGCCATACTTAATGGTCGAGCATGTTGAGTTTCAAATCTAGTTTTTATGGCCCTTACTTGTCGAAGCTGAGAATCTCAATTTAAGGTGCATTTACAATCATGTCCTTTCATATCTTGGCTAAGTTGTAATTTTCCAGTTAGTGGGATACATGTCATCTTTTGGTTTGATGTTTGTTATTAAGCCTTATAAAAGTTATAACAACTGCCATTGGGCTTTGTACAACAATCAGAACAATTTAAATTATGTTGAGGTAACACTTGTACCACTGCTTAAGGTTTAAATGTTGATTTTACACTTGTAAATTTTTCTATAAATAGAATTGTCTCCCTTTTTCACTATTACCTTTCTCCTCCCAAGTGTCAAGTCCTTTCATCTCTCTACATCTTCAATAGCCTCTAGCTACCTTAGTTTAAGTTTTTTCAGCATTCTTCCATAGTTTTTTCAACTCCCCTCCACTAGAGGTACTTGCTCCATCCTCTTTTCTTTCTTTTTCCACCATGGTTAACCTTAGAAAGGTAAAAGGTGTAACACTCCTTTAATTTTAAATATAATTCATATTAATTTAATTATTACTTTAAGTTGATGAAAATGTGAGTAAATTTTTTTTTTCAATACTAGCAAAACAGAATTTAGAAATAGAAGTGAAATGATAAAAACTGCTTATGTATATATATATCCAACTGTACATCATGGTTTGAGTAATACATAATAGTCAAAGAGAAAACAAAAGTACATTAAAAGACATATACTACCTAACCCAATATATACATAAAAAAGGATCCTATACAGAGCAGTATTTATCTACCCTATCCCTTAAGAAAATATTATAAACTAGGTCTTCAAATCTGGAGAAGTATCCTCTGGCTCTTCCTCAGCATCATCAGGCATTGTTATCATCTTCAATAATCACGATTCAACATGCATAACAAAAATAATGGAGTGAGGTGATTTGTTCTAAATCACTTTCACATGTATGGTAGGAATTTAAATACAATTAATGAAGGGAACCTAGGGTTTATTCTAAGTTATACTACACTACCCTTGACTTGGTATGGATCCATACTTCCCATCAGTGAGTAATAGTTCTTAACAGAACCTAGGAAGTGATTGGGAGTACATATACCTCATCAACATCATCACACGGTACAGTCCTCATCATCAATGAGGAACAAATATAAGTCAGGACGTCCATTTATAGAGGTATACTCTCGAACCAATCCCGAAATGCTGAGCAGTTGTCGAGGTTATCGAGCTTGGTCAGGTGAATATCCCAGCTCACGGGCGCTACCCTGGCTATTAGGACTTTCACCACCCGATGCCTACCCCCGAGACCTCCCCAAATGGGTCCCCACCTTTCATTCCTCAGCGTACCAAACTGTAGCTTCCCTAACAGAGTGTCATGCCACTGCATGTCTCTTGCTTTACATTACTCACTAATCTATTAATTTCTAAAGGTTCATTCTGGTCTCAAGTATTTGAGCACCAGTATAATTTCTACTAATATCTCTGCCTTATATTACAGAGATTTAATCCATACATATCATTCACATAATTCATAATTCAAATTAAAACACATAAGCAATAATTCAATAAAAATAAAGATATACAAATTAAAATAAAGACTGATAATTAAGAAATAAATCATAGAATGGTCAAAAAATTTCATAAAAATAATTTTTAAACTTAGAAAAATAATTAGAATTTTATCATGAATTTTTAGAATTTTTTCAAAAATTTTTGAAATTTAGTATTTCTAAGAAAAATGTGTCCATAGGCACTTATAGAATACAATTAGAAGTACTAAATAAGCTTTAAAATTTATGAAATTTTTACAGATGGTCCATTAGTGTGTCTAGACCTTACCTGAACGATAAGAACTTAAACTGAAATTTCTATAGTAGTTTCTAAAAATAAATTCATAAATAGCTCATAAAATAATTTCTATCTTTAGTTTCATATTATGAGATTTATGGTTTATTTCTTCTATTATTTTTGCTAAACTAATTGAGTATTACTAAAATTTGATAATTTAATAATTTAATTATTCATCATAATAGCTAAAAATATTTTTTCTAAATTTGGGCAGTATAACAGCTTAGTAATTCTATTGTAATTGTTTAAATTCGAGCAGTATAACAACTTAATAATTATACTATGGTTGTCTAAATTTGAGCAGCATAACTACTTAATAAGAGTATTTTAATTATCTAAAATTAAGCAGAGTAACATCTTAGTAATTGCATTTTAATTTTCTAAAAAAATGAGCAGAGTAACAGCTTAGCAAGTGCATTTTAATTTTCTAAAATTGAGCAGAATAACAGCTTAGTATAATTTAATAATTTAAATTTGAGCAAAATAATAACTTAGCAAAATTTAAAGTTTAACATCAAATAATATAACAATAATATTAATAGTAAAACTAAAGCCTAAACGGGTTTAGGGGAAAACCCATCCTACCAACATGCAAAGTAATTGAAATTTAGAACCAACCCCACTCCCCCCATTACCTCAAAGAGTTGGTGAAGTTGTTGGTACAGAGTTCCTAGGAAGAGGATTTTTACTAGTTATTGGAAAACTAGTAGAATTTTAGCATAAAAACAAAGTAAAAGAAAATTTTGTAAAGAGAGAGAATTTCTCTATGGAAGCTTACGGTGGTGAAAGGAGGAGAGGGATGAGAAACTCAATTCAAGGTCATGCCTATTTATAGGAAAAATTAAAGCTTAGGTGTCCATATTGATTACATCATATATTATGTAATAATTCAAATTTTAATTTTCTTTTTAGCTTAATTAGGGACAAATATTACATATAGGTGGTGAATCACCTCCCCTCTAGAGCTGCAACGTGGGATAGCAGCTGTCCCAAAGATTTACAATATAAATTTTGATTGTTAATTAATTAGCCGGTACCGATAAAATTGCCTAAACTTGAAAAATTTAACTTTTAATACCAAAATAATTAATTTAGATATAAATCTGAAAAAATGTAATATTTTTCATCAAAAATAATTTCTAAAAATAAATTTTAATTTTTTTCGAATTATAAATATATATATTATATATTTTAAGTTTAGAAAATTCATATTAAATTCATTTTAATTCAATAAATGCTCAAATTTTTATGAAAATTCTAAAATTACATATTTTACCTAGAAATGTACTAAAAATATCATTTTCATCATTTTTGGATGTCAAACCAATACTGAGTTGGTTATTTGACAACTAGGGGTATTTTGGTCATGTTGTACAGGAATTTCAAAAAATTTCCAAAATTATATTTTAATACATATGACATGATTTTAAACTCAATTTGACATTTTAATATCAATTGAATCTTTTATCATGTCAGCCCTTAATATTGACAAATAAAGACAAAATCGTCATTTTCGAATTTCTCTGGGCTTCAACTCGAAAAAATTATTGAAAATCACAATTAGATAGTTTTCGCTATTCTGAGTTCAATCGTGGGGATCATAATTTTTAGATTCCTTCCCGATTTTTTTCAGAATTAAATATAGAATAAATAAAACAATTAATTACATAAAAGTGAGGGTGTTACAGGAAACCCCTTACTGGATCAAATCAGTGACTACACCCCTTATTTTTGTGACTTGAAACTGACTCATGATCTTAAATTACTCCTATTTTATGCCCTAAATGATGAACAATGGAAGCCCAAACTTGGTTGTGCATTAGGGTATTGTCATTGTTTGAATTTGGCAATTCAAGAACCATGACTCTGTCAATTTCATGGTGACTATTTCAGACTTGAAATCATGCATAAATTCATGAAATTAACTTGCTTTTGGCTGTAATTTAATGTTACTAAAGTGCCCAAGTCATTACCCTACTTGTATGGAGTCAAACCATGTATAAGTATGTGCATTTAAGTACATTTTTCTGCATAATTCTGCAGTGCAGACCAGCAGCATTTGAGAACCATAAAATCATGTTTTTATTGAGTGAAAAGTTTTTTAATTGATGCATTATGGTTTTTATATGATCCCTACAAAATTTGGTAAGCTTTGGACACCATTCGAGTGAGTTATGCCACTTGAACTTACCATATGAATAGTAATTTCGGGTTGCAGTACAGCCCTACTATTCTTGCATAATTGACACTGTTTTTCTGCTTAAATCATGTTTAATAAGTTAACAGTGGATGCCTAAACATATAGGAAAAAGCTCGGAAGGATTTGGATGTAGATAGTCACAAAAGAGCATGTTTAGTATCATTAGAAACTTATTGTCTTGTTTCTATTTCTATGACAGCAGAATCACTTGTAAAATATCATTTTTGTGCAATTGAGTGTTAAACTTACTGGTTACATTTTTCCTTACAATGCAAGAATATGTAACAATAGTTGGATGGCATCATTTTTTTGTCTTGCATTGCAGGAGTACATATGCAGCAAATAGCTCTAAAGTAGTTAAACTTATTAGTTGTGGTAATTTTAAATAGTTCAAGTAGCCAATGTCATGTTTAGATTTTATCCAATGTTTAGATAATAAATAGTTCAACTTGGTAGTCTCTTGTAGAGTAGCTAAACTTAGTAGTTAATTTAACTATAAATAGTTCAAGTAGCTAGTGTTATGTTTAGATTGTAAATGTAGTTCAAGTATATATATTTTGTAATAATTGTTATATAACGGAATCACATTTGGCAAGATCAATTAATGCATTTTGGTGGATTCATGTATAGTTCTTGGATTGTTTCTGTTTGTACAGGTTTTGGAAAAAATGAGAATGAATGAAACAAGAAAAAAAAGGGACATAGATGGCGCTTTTTCAAAAAAGCGCGATCTATTTTATGAATTATATAGTGCGCTTTTTTGAAAAAGTGTCATCTATTCACACAGATATAGTGCGCTTTCTTAAAAAAGCGTCATCTATTCTACACAGAAAATACAGCACTTTCTTGAATTAGTGCCATCTATTTACACTAAATAAATGGCGCTTTCCTAAATAAGCTTCGGCTATTTGCAACCACATATACTGCGCTTTTTGAAAAGCACCATCTATAAATATACAGCGTCTAAATAGATGACACTTAAAAAGGGCCATCTATACATAAAAAAAAATGTCGTATATTAGCAATTTTGGTGTAGTGAGTACTTACTATTTAGTTATCATGACAGTCTTATCTAGAGCGTGTCTCTTTTGCGAATGCTCACACTTTGGATATACTTCCTATTTGTGGTCACATTCCAAAATGAGTCCTTAGCTCTAGAAGCCAAATGACCGTGAGCATTAGAATGACTACCCATTGGTGAGACCCACATACTAGAGAAAGCTATAGACCCTTTGAATAAAGGTTGTTTGATAGGTATATCCAATTAGGACACAAATACAGCATTTACCACACCTTGCATAAATAACATAGCATGGTCATCATTAAACATATTAGAAGAGAAAATAATGTCATTTTCATTCATCATTCTTAGAATAAAAAAAAAACATCACCATTCCATCCATTTCATCTAAATAAATATATCATTTTCCATTTCATTCATCATTTCTTTACATAAAAAAATAAAAATAATAAAAATAACATTATCATCTCATCCATTGCATCATTATTTCATCTAGTTCATCTGAAAAAAAATCGTTACATTTCTATTTCATTAAATAATTCTTTAAAAAATATGCATCATTGCCATTTCATTCAAATAATAAAAAATACCACACTCATCATAAAATTAATAAATATAGCATCCTTGTTTCGGTTATAGCATCATCATTCATCAAATAAAAATGTATCATCTCATAAAAAATATATCATCACCCAAGATAAAAAGTATATATAGCATTCCACCATTTCATCCATTTCATTTAAAATAAAAAATATATCATCCTATTATTTTCACCCAAAAAAAAATCCATAGCATTCCATTCCATTCACCTTTTCGTTCAATAAATAAAATACCATTCATCACTTCATGCATTCTCTCAAAATAAAATAAAAAATTACATTCATTTCATTTCACATTGTCACATGTTTCTACATCCATCCATTCTTCTATGTATTTTCACATCCATACAAATCATTCTTTTGTCACTATTTCCACATCATCATTTCTTTTATGTTGCAAGAAAATCATAAAAAGATGAAAGTTCAGTCATGAGTATTTTTGATCAAAAAAATTGAAACCAAGTTGAAGAATTAGAGAAAGAATTATCAAAATACTCACGATTGAATGAGTAGACTTACGATTCTCTAGGGGAAATAATAAATACACTCACATGCATGTTTTTATGTTCAATGAAAAAAAGGAAGAAAAGAAAAACAAGCTGGTTCCTCGATGCCCTTATAGGACCCATGCTAAATCAAGAATCATGGATGAACTAGAGCAAGCTCAAAAGGAATTGAGGAGTGACATGAATTTTCTGAAGGAATAAATGGCTCAAATCATGGAGACTTTGAAGTCTTTAGTGGAAAAGAAAGCGAATGAGACCACTTCTACAAGGAATGTCTATCCACCAAGCTTCTATCCAATGCCTGTTCAAGCTCAGGGATTTAATGCTCAAGGGAACTTAGTATCTGCCATGGTGTACCCTCCCCATTTCATGCAACCTCAAGTTAATCACTCCCAAGAAAACCAAGCCAAAACCATTCTCATCATATGGCCTTCCCCATAACTATACCTCACCAATAGCCACCAACTAACTAGCAATAACATTACTATCCCTATTATGAATACCTTAAATACTACCTAGCCTCAAGCAAATACCCATAAACCACCACATATACCGTTACCTTTTTTCACTCATACCTCAATCGACCATGTACCCCCACCAACCTATACCACAAATAAGGATGTGTTTGAGATACTTGATGTTGCTGACATCTAAAATACTTCTCAGCCATAGGCATTACATTTTGTTGTGGAAAAAAAACTCCTAAGGTGCATTCAACTCACACTACTATGCCTAGATTTGCTATTGAAATTTTGAAACCAAGGGAATGTTTGAAATTTTAGAGGAAAGGTTGAGAGCCACTGAAAGAGTGGGGAATTATGGCTTTAGAGTTGCTGCTGAACTATGTTTGGAGTCAAATGTGGTGATTCCCCTAAAATTTAAAGTGCCAGAATTTGAAAAATATAGGGGAACTACTTGCCCTAAGAGTCACTTGACAATGTATTGCCAAAAGATGGCATCTCATGCTCATAAGGATAAGCTACTAATCCATTTCTTTCAAGACAGCCTGGCTGAGGTAGCCTAGAGCTAGTACATGCACCGTGACCCCACTCGCATCCACTCTTGGAAAGACCTGGCAAATGCTTTTCTAGAACCAGTATAATATTGATATGGCTCTTGATAGACTATAGCTTTAAAGTATGGTGAAGAAATATTTTGAGACCTTTAAGGAGTATATGCAATGATGGAGGGAACTTGTTGTACAAGTTGAACCATCATTATCAAATAAGGAGATGGTCACCTGTTCGTAGATACTCTCCAATCTCCTTTCTATGATAGAATGATTAGAAGTTTGCCATCGAACTTCTCTAATATGGTGATCATTGAGAAATGGTAGAAGGAGGACTGAAAAGAGGAAACATTGTCCAAGAGTCTATCAGGGCAATAAATTATAAGAAGGCTCCTAAGGGATTCACAAAGAAGAAAAAAGGTGAGACTCATGCCATAACGTCAAATCAAGGCAAGCAGTACCAATCACCCACCGATTTCCAACAACCATTCCAAATTCCTTAGACCTCATACTCATATATTAATGCAACCTCACAAATTCCATACCCTCAATGTTATTTCTACCTACCACAAATGCCCTCCCAACCTAGTCATCAACAGAACAAGCATTCTGGTACTAGCCAGCCAGAGTCATATGTAAAAAAGGAAAGAAATTTTGATCCAATCCCCATAGCATACACAGAATTGCTTCCTCATCTTTTTCAAAACCCATTGGCCACCATATGCTTGATGAAGCCTTTGAAGCCACCTTTTCCAGCATGGCATGACTTTAATGTCAAATGTGAATACCATGGAGGGGCTATAAGGCATATAGTTGAAAATTGCAAAGCCCTAAAGCATAAAGTTCAGGATTTGATAGAAGCCAAGTGGTTGAAATTTGCTAAAGATGTTCCAAACATAGGGAATAACCCATTCGCTAGTCACAAGGGGTCCAACAATTGATATTTTAAGCCCATTAATCACCAAATTTCTTATCGTTTTGATTGTAAATCCTATTGCTCTACTCAAGGCTTTAGGATATTTCATAAATGGGCTTCCATGTTTTTTCAGTATCTGTTATTAATAAAATTTTACTTTCAATTTTCTAATATTTCTTACTTTCATTCTTGTTCTTCTTGTCCAAATAATTTCCAAAATGGAAGGCTCCAACATCTCCATCTAGTCGTGTACCTAGAGATTATCAAAATAAGTCTTTTAAGCCAAAAAAGAAAGAAAATAGAAAAAGGGGGGCAAAATAAAAAAAAGTGAAAGAAAGAGAAAAGGAAAAATTAAAGTCCGTTAGTGTAAAAACCCATAAGGGCGGTTTAAGCAAAAGTTAGGACACAAAAAAAATTAATTACCCAAAAAATTGAAGGAAAATAAGAGCAAATACTAGAAATCCATCAAATTTTACTTTAAGATTAAATTTATTAAAAACAAGCTGTTATGATTTGAAATGATGAATGGCCATTTTTCTTTATCTGAAAAATAATAATTATCCATTACTACCCATTTTGAGCCTAAAAATAAAATTTCTTTCAAATTACACCCAAACAAGGATCACTTCTACACTAGGAGTCAGTTCAATGTTTACATCAAGTCTACTGAATTTGTAGTTTCATCAAAAGCAACAAGAAAAGGGAAACAAAAGGAATAAAAAATAAAATACTCTAAAAGTAATGAAAAATTTCTTGATAAGAAAAAAGAAAAAGATAAAAACCAAAAAGAAATGATTGTGGAAATAAAGTCAAAAAAAAGTTGATGCAACACAGTATTAAAGATCCTTGTTTCAAATAACCTTTAAACACTTATTTGAGCCTTTATATCCTTCCTTTCATACCCTTTTTACCCATTGACCATGTTACAAGCCCAATAAAGTCCACTCTGATCAAAGATTAACTACTTTTGCTTCATAAACTTCAATATTAAAACAAAATTCTTTAAATCATGACCAGCATTTGCTCAAGGAAAAAGTAAAAAGGGAATAAGAAAAAAAAAACAAAAGGAAAAGGAGGAATTATGCTCGTATGGCTTGCCTAAAATCAACTAATGCTTGCAAAAATCACTCAAATAAAGACAAAAAAAAAGGCATACGCAATCCAAATGTTGGAGCAATCCTTTATTCATCCCCCCAAGTCTAACTATAGCAATCTATGTGTCCTATTCTAAACCAGAGCAGTTCCTTTTGCTCGTACTTCCTTAAGTCTAGCTGGGGCAATACTCGTGTTATTCCATCTTCCATTGGTAATATCCTAAACTAGGGCAATCCCCTCCATCTTTTCCCTCTAAATTTCATTCCTTAAACTGAACTAATTACTTCATTTGTCATCTCATCCATTTCACTTTCTAATTCCATCCACTCAAGGCTAGATTAAGGCAATGATTTTGCCTTCCACTCCGCCTTACCATGAAACTGGGACAATTCAAATGTCGTCCTATCATCTAAACTAGGGCAACCACTCCTCATGACATCATTGTGTCCTCCTCTAAAAAGAAACATCCATTTTGCTTTCATGAACCCATAACTTTTGCCTTTTCCTTGTTCAATGTGCTAGTTGGTGATAACAGATACTAACATGATGTAATAAAAGTTCAAAATCATGAGAAACATGATGAATCATTGGTGATCGACCTTGATAGTGCAATGATCAATGATTAAAGTGTAGCAGTAGTTTATTTCAAATGAAGACTCATGTTACTAAAAAAGAAAAGAAGTTCTTGTTCATCCATGAATTCCGACTCAACTAAAGGGGTTAGGGATTTCAAATTTGGAAAAATAAAAAATTTCTTTGTGGAATTTAAAAGCATTCTTTATTGCATGACATTAATGCATTTCACACTAGCATTGCATTCCATTTTTTCAACTAAGCCCTGAAGCTCATTGTTTTTATTATTTTAACCGAGTCCCGAAGCTCATTGCATTTCATCTTGAACGAGCCCTGAAGCTCTTTGCATTGCATTTTGCTCGAGCCCTGAAGCTCATTACATTTCATTCACCCTGACTGAGCCCTGAAGCTCATTGCATTACATTTATATTTTGATTGAGCCTTGAAGCTTATTATTTCTTTCCATTTTGACCAAGCCTTGAAGCTCATTTTTATTGTTTTGATTGAGTCCTGAAGCTCATCATATTTTCTACTTATCTAGGCCATATGCATTCATTATCGGCTTATTTAGGCCACTTACATTCATTTTCAACTTATCTAGGCCACATGCATCATTATCGGCTTACCTAGGCCACCTGCATTCCATTACTGGCTTATCTAGGTCACATTCATTATTGGCTTATCTAAGCCACTTATTTTCATTTTGGCTTATCTAGGTCACCTACATTGCATGTAGGCTTGTCAAAGCCATTTTTTTTCCTGCCAGCCCATTAAGGCTCCTTCTGCTTGTTAATTATTTTTTTTAATCTTTTATTGCTAGCCTATTAAGGCTTTCCCTTGTACCTCCAGGCACTTCTTTTCTTTCACCTACTGATGCACTTTGTTTTTGGGTTCATGGACCCATTTTCGTATCTTGCCGGATAAAACTAGAGTTCATGTCTTTACTTATCCTTTACTATGATAGTATGAAAATATTTAGTTATTCATATCTAGTAAAAGCTAAGTAAAGAGGGGCAACTGTGAACGCCCAATTTTATCCGGGTAAAAAAAATGAGGAAAAATTGCAAATCAAATTAAATATATTGTATACTAAAAAAATTAAAAAGTAACCATAAAAAATTAGACCTAAAGAGTTTATATTGGGCTCACATGTACTCAGAGGCCCATGGTTTAATTCAAAAGAAAAAAATTACAGAAAACAATAAAAGTAAAAAAAAAAGAGAAGGAACATAACAAACTATTAAAAATAAAAAGAGAAGGGGAGAGTAGCAGATCAACGTGGATAGGAGGAGGATTCTAGAATCAAGTTGGTTACAACCAACTCTATCCTTTAGGTATTTTATTTCAAAAAAATGGAAAATGATTGAGAAAATTTGAGTGAATGTGCTGGAACTTGTATGCTTATGTTGGAACTAAAGACGTATGAAATATCTAGTCCCTCAAAATTTTGAAGATAACAAATTTATTAAAGTTTGAGTTTCAGTTTAAAGTTAACAAACTTACAACGTCCAAACTCGTGGTGTCCAATGCACCAAAATGAGTGTCCAATATACTCATATATGATGACCGTCCAAGAGAAGTCTCTTTCATGGACTAAGTGTCTTAAGCTTAGATGCTAGTACTAGATTCATCTAGATGTAAGTTCTTAAACGACTAAGTTTTAAATACTTGTTCAATCTATACATCATATATATATATATATATATATCGTTGACACCAGGTGTAAGAGTTAGTCAAATTACACCTTCAATAACTTTTTGTATAATGCAAATTTAACCAATCCAACCGTTGAATATGATGTTCTTATTAATTAGATTAAGTATGCAAAATTTCATACAATTCTAAAATTATTTAATAGTTCATTTAACCACTTTATTTTAACGTACAATATGATATTAAAATATATGTAAATATTCAATATTAGATAACATTTTTAGAAAAGTCTAAATGATGTGAAATTTGATATACATAACCATATAGATAATATCATCAAATTCAACGGTTGGATTGGTTAAATTTGTATTATACAAAAAGTTATTGAAGGTGTAATTTGACTAACTCTTACACCTGGTGTCAATGGATCCTGCCCCTATATGTATATATATCGAGACTTATACCTTACCTTTTAAAGATCTAACGTTCAAATATTTCAAGCATTAAATGAAAGACAAAAGCATTTTAGTGTATAAACATAGCAATGCAGAAAAAAGAAGTCAACTTATCAAGCTGCCAAGCCAAATGAAGAATGATTAGAAAAGCAGACCGCTAACGCAGTCTTGCACTTTCTGTTTTGGTGCAAGCTCAAAAGTTACATTTTCTGACATGTCTGAAAGCTCATTGCATGCGCTTCTTTCCTGATGACTAAAGCTAAATCATCTTAAACAACTCTTTTATTCTGAAGATTATATATACCAAGAAAGAAGAAGAAAAACAAACGAGAAATACTGAGATGCTGACTGAAAGACTAATTTGAAAAAGAACAAACTACTCTCTTACGTCCACTAGATGATCTTTGAACATTCTCTGAAGAAATTTTGTATAGTGCTTAAACTTTTATGATCTCACATAGTGAGTTACTTTCATTGTAAACAACTGATTTTGTTGTGAAATCTTGGAAAGGCTTAGTGAGAAAGAATACTTAGGTGGTTAAGTAATCTGGGTTGATTGCGTTGTAAGGCCTGAAGAGGCAGTGAAAGAATACTTGTGTAACCTATGGTTGGTTAGTGAATACCTTCTGGGTGAAGGGACTAGACGTAGCTCAAGTTTGAGTGAACTAATATAAAACCTTTTTGTTCTTGTTCTTGTTTATGCTTTCACTTAAACCATTTTCGAACTCGCCTTTTTGTTTAAGTGAAAAAGTTTTTTAAAACACACAATTCAACTCCCTTCTTAAGTGATTTTTGCTCTTTCAGTTGGTATTAGAGCTCGATCTCTTGGGGTTGAGCATCTAACAATATAGGGGCAAAAAGATCCTGAGGATACATGGAAAACGAAAGACAAGCTATAAACGAACCTGTGCTCTTCAAAGGTTAGAACAATGACTATTGGAAACAAAGAATGAGAACATTCTTTGATACATGTCACATCAACATGTGGGATGTGGTGGAAACTGGTGACTATTTGCCCCTAGACCAAAACAGAACTGTGTTACCTAGAGGTCAATGGATAGAAGCACACAAACAAAGGTACTTGCCTAACTCTAAAGCTCAAAATGCTATTATGTGCGCTCTTGCATGTAGTTTCCTTTTTTTTGTCTTCTTGCATCTTGCATCATGGAATAATTATTTTAGTTTTGTTCTTTGTTTTCGTTAAGTATTATCATTATTTTTGTATTATTCCTTTCTCTTGTTTCTAAAAATAAAAATTGTATGAATGCTCTTGTTGCTATATGAACTCTTCTTTTTTCATTTGTTGGTGTTGGATTCTCACTAATCTGAGTTTTATTTTGGCCTGGAGCTTTCTTATTCAAATTCACATTACACACTAATTATCCACTCTCTGATTCACTTTTCACACAATCAACATCTCATATCCACAACAACACCCTTTGCACACACAAATCACCATTCACAATACTTACGCATAGCACACACTACAGTAGATTATATTTTCACTAATTTTCTCTAAAAAAAAGGCATAAGAAATGGATGTTTGTCTTCACATCATCATAGGCAAACATTTCCTGCAAATCACACAGTCCTTGTGTCGCGATGTGCATAAGCAACACTTAAACCTAGTTTTGATTCAAATTTTGTTTCTCTTCTTCCTTCTTCATCACAAATCTCAAGCAATCACTCACAACATAACACTATGAAAAAAAAAAAGAAACCATAAACGTTCTTCTTTCCGCTCCACTCATCTCACAAGGACAACACTAGTATCTACTAATCGTTTGTGCTTCCTTCTCTCTCCTTCATTTATCATGCATTATTGTCTCTTGATGTTTAATCTTCAGGATCCTCATGTCACTTTTGAAAAAGCTATGGGCCTATTATTTTGGTTTTATGCAATATGATGTTCGGTTTACCTAGTTCAGGAGGCTGAGTGGATTTTGTTTTAGTAGATAGCAAATATAGGTAGGTTTGGTAAAATTAATAAAGTCAATTTAAAACTGATTGAATGTATATAAATGATTAGCATTTTATACCTTTTCTTTAATTCTTTTTTTTTTAGAATTTAATTTTCTTTGATTTGTTTGCTTTTAGCATTAGGTAGTCCTTATGCAAGTTTAAACCTTAATAATAATAATAATATAAGTAACATTTCTTCTACCTTTTTTTTAGCAAATGAAATTTATATAAAATTTGACTTTCAAATCAATTTTTTTCAAAAAAATCAGGAATAAAATATTAATAAAATTTAAATATTATCACTTTGGAAGTACTTTTTGTTTGGTCATATGATAAATTTGACACATCTGAGTTGTACAACTTGGTGATGTTAAACTTAACAATTAAAAATCAAAAATAAAAATATCAACCCACAAAATGTTTTCTAGTAAAAACTACGTAAGTTTGATTTCTCATTGCACCGCAGGATACATAGGAGCAGGAACCCACCCTTGTTGATCTCAAAAAATAATAAAATTAATTTTTTTTAAATAAAATGTTTCCTTCTTAAATAAAATTATTTTAATAAATAAAAATAATAAAATTTGTAAATAAATAAAATCAAGATATTTTCTTTATTTGGGGGTAAAATAAATCTTTATGACGGACGTTATAGGGTGATAACACTTTCCCTATACCTAAACGACTCCCAAATCCTATTTTTGGTTTGAGATCTTTTTTTGGGTTTTTCCATACGTTTTTCCTTGATAAATGATGGTGGCGACTCCTTTGTTTTTATCATCATTTTTTGCCATATCCGTTGCTACCCTAGTTACGAACATATAAATTAGAAAAATATATCATACGTTAATTTGAATTTATTTAATGAAGTATCAAATAGTTTTCAAACTTTATAAAATTTTATAGACTTGATCTACTCAATAATTTTTTTTAATTCAATAGGTAGACTGTTGAAATTTGATATATTTCAAGAGTTATTAAGTGGGGTAACTTTATTAAAAGTTAGTTTTGAAGTAACCTGATCTCCACTATATATTAAATAAGTAAAAAGAGTTATAAAAGAAACAAGAAGCCCATATGTGTTTATTCATTTAAAAGTAAATTTATACCAATTAATTTGTTTAAGTAGAAATTTATATGCATGCCTAATTACCTTTATTATAAACATGTATATGCTTATTCATTTAAGTGTAAATTTATACCAATATTGTTGTTCGTATGCCTAATTACCTTATATATATATAATTTTGGTATCTTATTTTTTTAAATTAAATAGATTGTTAAAAAAAGAAACAAGAAACCCATATATGCTTATTCATTTAAATGTAAATTTATACCAATTAATCTGTTTAACTAAATTTATGCCAATATATGTTGTTCACATGCCTAATTACCTTATTATACATATATGATTTTGGTTTCCTTTTTTGTTTTAATTAAGTAAATTTTGGTATCCTAATTTTTTAATTAAGTAAAAAAGGAAATAAGAAGTGCAAACGCCTGCACAATTTGGTCCTGATTCCCTTTCTCCTTTTGCAAAGAGAGGTGACAAGCAAAGAAGGACATGCTACTTTTGCGAAGAAAGACACACTTCTTTTGCAAAGAGACAAAATCCTAATCCGCTTCTTTTACGAAGAGAGCAAACCCTAAGCTGCTTATTTTATAGTGTTAACACTTCATTTGTATAATGCTGGCTCGCTTATCAAGATGATGCTGGGAAAGGTCTATTAACTCAACTAAACCTTTCCTTTATGTTTCTGATTTTTTGATTATCTATTTCATAAAGCATAATTTCTCCTTCACTTGTGCTGTTTGCCACTCAGAGACAGGACAAATTGCTTCACCTTTGTCACCCAAACTACAAATCGAGCGTTTTAATTCTCACTAAGGTAATGTTTAGTGTTATCTATTCGGGATGTGGAATTAAATTAAGGACATTAAAGCATAATAGGCTATTATGTGCATTTGAATTCACAAATTGTTAGGGCATATCTTTTTATTCATAATCATTTTCAATTATTTTGACACATAAGGTTAAGTTCAGCTCAAGGTTTTTATAATTGAAGTGGCCTCCAGTTATCATAAATATGGTTTCATCTAAGACAGCTTTGTGAGAATAAATTATTATAGAGGTTGTAAGCGGTATCGTGTGGGGGCATTGTAAGTTCTTTTTTGGGCCACGAACAATACTAAAGTCTTTTCAACAGACATTTTTTTCACAATAATGTCTCTTCCAACATCCATGCTATCAACGTCATCCACTATCAAAGCCGCCACCTCATCTGATGTAGTAAAGTTGTACACCCTTGCATCCTTATATCTACTTGGAAAGAACCTCAAGCTCAAATTTGAGGCATTGTCATGTGTTACAAAATCTTTAACTCTTCTAAAAGATGAGCCAGAACATTCTCATCATCAATCATTTTTGTCAAATCCTAAATTAGTGATTTGTCAAATATTTCAAAATCTTTTTTTGACCTACAAAAATGATTAAAATATAATAAAAATAATCATAGCTTATCATTAATAATCAATAATGCAAATAAAATAATGGTTCATGAGACAATACTCAAAGTGTTGAATTCTATTTTGTAGCTCATTTTGTGTTCATAGATATATAATTGTGCAAACTTTGGAACACATCCATCATCTGGCAACAAACTTCTATGCGATGATAGTTTTGCCTACTAAGAATAAACTAAAGAGGGCCACCTCCATCATTGATTGATTATTCAATCTTTCCTCCTATCGAAGTAAATGAGAACATGCTATTGTATGCTTTAATATTTTCTTTAAAATGTTCGTTTTCATGATCTTGTCCATAAATTAATGATAAGAGCAAATCTAGAGATCTTTTCAACAATGGGATTTGTACTATTCCCTTTGGATAGCATATTGAACAATTAACTTCCTTCACTTTCTTGACCTTTTTAGATCTTTCTTGAAGCCATACCTGAGCCTTCCATGTTGGTATTCAATAAAAGGTTGTCCAAAGTTAACACATTCTGTAACAATTATGTTTTAGGAAATTAGTAGTTGTGTATATAGTGTATCTTGAGTTTATCCACTGAAATAATAATTGATCATAGAATTTATCCAAAACTTTGATTACAAAGTGTACATTGACTTTCACCATTTTGAATATATTTTAGAATGAAAATGAGATGTAATGTACTCAAGAGATAAAAAAACTTGACATTAAACAAATAAATAATCAATAAAGAGAAGTATATGAGACAATAAATTTGTTTTTCGAACTTAAGCAAATATCACCAATATTATGCTGCTCCTTCTCATCTTCTTCATCGAAATTCAATTTAGCAGTGCTAGCTTTGTGCATTTTATGTGTAGGTTGTTTGATATATTTTCCATAATTCTACCAAGGAGAGGGATCTAATACAACTGCAAATGCAGAAGAAGAGCATCCATTTGATGTAGGGACAGAAGCAGAACATTGTTTTGCACCTGTTAACAACATATATATATATATCAATCCAAATGATAAATTTAATATTTTCGCAAAATATATCTTAACGCAATATTTGAAATATGTAGGTGGTTGTCCTAACTTAAGGGAGTTCTATAAGAAAAATGATTAATCTTTCCAACACCATCCATGTTTGCAGAGGTAATAGCTGGAAAAACAACAGATACATCATATGCTTGGCAACTCTCTTTTTTTTTTCAAAATGTTGGTGCTTCCATCATTATGGCTTCTATGATAAATTCCCAATTTGCTTCCAACTATTATGTTTCTTGCTTCCAGAAAACATATATCAATCCAAATGAAAATTTTGATATTTTAGCAGAATATATCTTCACTTGTATATTTCAAATATGTAAGTGGTTGTCTTAACTTGAAGGTGTTTTAGAATTAAAATGATTAATCTTTAACACAGCATCCATGTTTCTAGATGTAACAACTGGAGAAAGAGGAGATACATCTTGTGCTTGACAGCTCTTAATTTTTTCGTAAATGCTTGCGCTTCGATCATTATGGCTGCCATGAAAATTCCCTAATATATTTCCAATTGTTATGTTTCCTGCTTCCACAGAACATGCATGAATAAATGATTTTGAACATATCCAAATCGTGTACATGAAGTATTTACCATTAGATAATGTTGACAATGGGCTTCTACTTGTTCTCTTGAGCCTTTTATTACAATGAGCAGCTTGGAACTGTGTTGGTATCATATTTTCATCTGAACTCAATAACATGCATAATGTAACTCCATTAGTAACTAATCAAATAGTTTAAACAACTTATACACGAAGAACATAACAAACCTGTCATGATAATTTTTTTCTTGCCTAGCTTTTTATTGATAATCATCTTCCTTTTGATTCTAGCATTTTTAGAAATGCTCCCTTTCATTTTTTAGCAAAAATTGGGTCTCAGATGGGATTGCAAGCTTGGTTGTAATGGATGAATTTAATTTTTCACAATTCTTTGACCTTTCAATAAAAAAAATGGGTATCAAATTTTTGTTCTCCATGCCTTGCTTTGTACTGTACCTATCGCAGATGTTATACATGTTTCATCCAATGCTCCTATCCAGCTTTTAAGGAGCAGGCCAAAAATTTTACTATAAACATGTTTTGTTGTTCTCTTGGGCAGAACATACCATGTACTTCTTGTTTCATGTTTTAAACAAAACAGATGGAAAAAAGAATAAAACAAAATAAGGGATTCAAATGTTTGAATTTGCTATTATAGTTTATTTATATGAATAATAAATTTGTATTTGTCATTATAGTAACGTATGAAGTTGAATTCCAAATTTGTGTATTTGGTATTTTTCCTTTAAGCAATTGCTACTCATTTAGTATTCAATTGATAATTCAAATTGATGGAAAAAGATTCTTAGAATAATAATAATAATAACCCTCCTTAACTTAATTTATTGTGTAATTCGATCCTTTTTTTTAACACAAAAAAAAAAATGATCCTCTTTTAGATGTAATTATTTACTTGATACAAAAAAAGTAATCATGATTATTACATATCTGCTTCGATTTTTTAGTTATTGGGCTTTGACCCTGTTTATTTGATTAACAAAATCCAAAAGTTACTAAAAAAACAATATTAAATCAATATTTATTGGGATTAGACATGTCCACATAGATTAAATTGTCATATTTTTAATATCTTTAGTAATAAATTTATAAAAAATAAATTGCTTACATTATGAGATTTTTTTCTTCAAAACAATGAATTATTATTATAACAATAAATTAAAAAAATTAATTTCATCATAATAATTTGGATGCTAATATAATTTTGGATAAATTATTTATCCCTATGAGTTAAGTGTAAATTCTCCTATTTGATTTCGTAAAAAAAAGTTCACCCCCATGAATTTTATTTTATATATAATTTCTATATTAATAAATTTACATATAGATATTAATGTATAAAATAAAATTTAAATTTTCGAAGTAAAATAAAATCTTTAATAATTTTTTTGGTTACAAAATCTTCAATGATTTAATTAAGTGAAAAAATAATAAATAACAAATAAATAATGATTTACCTAAAAATTGATTTAGGTCTTAATTTTGGATAAAAAAATAATAACAAAAAAGATAAATTTAATTTAATTTTTGGCTATGTAGTTGCGTTAAATACTTATAGGGAGAAATTTGTTGCCCATAGTTGTCCTACCTGACTCAAGCAAGATTGTCTCCCATTCGAGCAAGATCGCCTCTTACTCAAACAGGATCGCCTTTTGTGAAGGATACCTGTGGTCTTTACTAAAAAAAATCTTTATAGTTTTATCAAGGTTTTAATTAACTCTTTATAGTTTAAAACTTTCTATGAAAGTCCTTATAATTCTTTTTTTTTTTTAAATCCCTCTAAACTAACACAGTTATAACTCTTATAAATCTAAAATTTTAAAATTGATAATTTTTTTACCTTAAGTTGTTTAAATAGTTTTTTAAAAATATCTTTAATTCATATGAACATTAATTAATTCCTAAGCACAACGAAAGGTATTTATTGTAACACCCCCACTTTAACTTGTTTGTTTTTCTAATTATTCTATGATTAATTGTGAAAAATAAAATAGGAACCTCAAGGGTATGATTTTCATGAATATATTCATGTTAGCAAGTTCTATCTAGTTTAGATTTTTAATAATTTATTTGGATTAGGACTCGGGAGCGATAAAACAACTGATTTATCCTTGAAAACTTGCATGATAGGATAAAATAGAAAAAAATTATCTAGAGTGGTTTAAAAATTATTTTTAAATCATATTTATATTCAAAATAATTAATAATGATTTTAGAAATTTTTCGGAATTTTTTTTGAGACAGTTTTTGGGAAATGATCGGTGTACCCTTAGTCGACTGTGAAAGCCAGCAAGAGACTTTTTAACCTCAAAAAATTTTGAAAAATTTATATTGAATATATTTTAATTATACCAATATTATTTTACGGTAAAAATAGTAAAAATCCAACAAATATATTTATTTGGAAAAAATTCGATTTATTGGCTTAAGAAATGTCTTTTTAATGAAAAAAATTTATTATAAATAATATATGCATGAGAAAAATCTGAAAAATTTTCGTAAAGCTTACTAAAATATACTTGAAAATGTGGTTTGGTCGGATTTTTCAAAAACCTATCCAAAATTTCTATCTAATTTTGTTGCATTAAATTAATATTTAATTATTTTTAATATCTAATAATTATATAAAATAATTTTTTTCAAATTCCAGAGGTCTTGACTGGTCTGGGACGTTTCCCTTTTGACCACATGTGGAAAGTACAATGGAAATGGATATTATATGATTTTTGAGTCAAAAATTAAATCCAAAATGCCTACTTTTTGACCTATAAATAACCCCATCAACCACTCTACTATTACACACTCTTTCCTTCACATTTTCTGAAGCTCTCTCTGCCCACCCAGCTGCTGAATACGTAGAGCTCCCTCTTCTCCCTAAACTCTTGCATTTTTTTTTCTTATCGTTAAAAGGCTTCCACAAAGTTTAAGTCCCTAAACCTCTAAACCAACCCTCCTCTCCTAATCTTCTACCAACAAGCCTTGTTTAGAGGTAAGGGGGAGTGGGGTTTTAGCCTCTAAAAATTGTTTCTTAATGGGTGTGTGAATGTATGGGTTTTCCCTTAAACCCAATTAGTATATTAATCCTACTACTACTACTATATAATTATTTATATTCTTGTCATTTAAATTATTGCTTTATTATTATGTCATTTACTTTAATGTCATTTATTTTCTTGTCTTATTATTATTTCCATTATGTTGCAATTTATTTTTATTTTATGCTTTATTTATATTTTTGCCCATTTACATTATGTCATTTACTTTATTGTTTAAGTTCTTGCTATTTAAATCCTTGCTCTTTAAATTTCTTGCTTTACTTATTGTCATTTAAATTTTTGCCCATTTAAATTATTGCCATTTATTTTATTGTTAAAATTATTATTGCTATCTATTGTTATTTACTTAAGTTTCACTTTATTGTTATTTTAATTGTTGTCATTTATTTTGATGTTACTTTCATTACTATTTGGCATTATATTATAACTTAAATATCCCATTATGAATAGCTATTATGAGCTTATTTTCATGCAAAAATAGCTATTTTCAAAAAAATACCCAATTTTAAGCTTCAAGATCACTTAGAGAAAATTTTTGGAGTCTATTTTCTCCTCACAAGGCTCTCAGCTATATTCAAAGAAAAGGGAAAGAAATAATTTTTTTTATGTCAATTAACTTATTAGAATGGGTTAGATGGTTGAAAAATAATAAATAAGTAAAAAAATCAAATTTTGACCACATAGAAAATGAACTCAATTTCTAAAAAAAGAAAAACAATAATTTAGGCTTTTTCTACAAAGGGCATTTGGCCCATTAAAGAAATAAATCAATGAAGAAGATGAATCTTTCATTTAGATTTAACATTTTTGATAAATACTTGAATTGATAAAAATTGGTAAGAATATATCCTAAGGAAAGTTAAAGAAAATGTTTTCTTGAAAAAGCAAGTTCTACTAAGTTTTTAGAAATAGAGTTTAGACTTCAGGCCCAAATTTGGAAAAGTTTTTAGGATAAAGACCCTATTAGACAATTTTAAATTGTTATCATTAAACTACTATTTTGAACAAATTATGGCTAGTGTGAAAATAAATAAATAACATCAACAAAGGTTTTAATAAAATTGCGCGTCTTCTTGAAATTAGAAGTGTTGGTTCTTATAAGATGAATAATTCAAATTTTAGTAAAACGGAAATAACTGAAGAGAAACTCTAAGTATGCTCTGTGGTTGCAGCATAATCTGACCTTCCACATCAGAAAAGAACTTCTCTTAAAATTTTACGTCCTAGTCATAATTGTAGACGAAAGTTTTTCTCTTTAAAATAGTCTGAATTGAAAAGATAGAAAAAGATAAGGACAAATCAAAATAATTAAAATAAGAATCGCAATAAATGTATAAACGTGTGAGAATGAATATGCATGACGCTTTGGTCATTGATATTTCCTTCCCTGTGATGTTCATATTGAATTGTGTCTAAGTTCTATGAAAATGTGATGGATGAATGACATTTATGTAATAAGTAATTCTGGGACTCTGCTGGATTATCCAAAGAGTATGTCTTGAAACTTAGAAAACAAAGTCATAGTAAAACCCCGATTGAGTTAGGACCATGTTGAGAAGCATGAGTGCCTGTGTCTGGGAAGTCACAGTTTGGTACACTGCAGGATGAATGTAACACCCATTCATATTAAATATAATTCATATTAATTTAGTTATTAAGTTTAAGTAAATAAAAATGCGTGTAAAATTTTTCCAGCTTTGAAAGAAATTCCAAACTTAACAGAATTTGGAAATGGTAATAAAAGATGAAAGATATATACATATATATCATAAAACTATACATCATGGTTTGAGTAATCTATAACAGTCAGAAAACAAAAGTACATCGAAAGAGATATACTACCTAGCCCACTATATACATCAAAAAGATCCTATACAGAGTAGTATTTATCTACCCTATCCCTTATACAAGAAGAAAATTCTATAAGTCTTCAGGTCCTCTCCCGTTGAGATGTTCTCTATCTTGTACTCAGCATCATGGAGCGTTAATGTTGTCTTCAATAATCACGACCAATCATACACAAAAGAAAATAATGGAGTGAGGTGTTTTGTTCTAAAATCACTTTTACATGTACGGTAGGAAATCTATCATAAAACAAAGATAAAACACAACTGACAACACAAGAGATCCTAAGGTTCATTCTAAGTTGTATTCAACTACCCTTGACTAGGTATGGATCCATACTTCCCATTAGTGGGTAATAGTTCTCAACAGAACCTGGGAAGTGACTGTGAGTACATATACCTCTCTCAACACCATCACATGGTACAGTCCTCATCATCATTGAGGAACAAAATAACAATTTAGGATATCCATTTATAGAGATATACTCTCAAACTAATCCTGGAATGCTGAGCAGTTGTCGGGGTTATTGCGTTTGGTCAGGCAAATATCCCGGCTCAAGGGCGCTACCTTGGCCATTGGGACCTTTACCACTCGATGCCTACCCCTAAGACCTTCGCAAGTGGGTCCCTGCCTTTCATTCCTCAGTGTACCAAACTGTGGCTTCCCTAGCAGGGTGCCATGCCACTACATGTCACTTGCTTTACATTACTCACTGATTTATCACTTCCTAATTTCTCAAACAGAGGTTTCCTTGGTCTCATTTAATTTGAGCACCAGTATAATCAACATTTCTGCCTTATTTTGCAGAAATTGCACTATACCAAAACTTTAACAGAATAATGATATAACAATTATAGTATAATTACTAAAAGAATAACAACTAAATAAATGCATTTTGATTTTCTAAATTTGAGCAGAGTAACAGCTTAGTAAATGTATTTTTATTTTCTAAAATTGAACAGAGTAACAGCTTAGCAAGTAAAATTTAATAATTTAAATTTGAGCAAAGTAGCAATTTAGTAATTATGATTTAATAATATAAATTTGGGCAGAGTAACAACTTAGCAAAAATTAAAGTTTAACATTAAACAATAATAACAATAATAAAACTTAAGCTTAAACGGGTTTAGGGGAAAACCCTTCCTACCAACATGCAAAGTGACAGTAATTTAGAACCAACCCCACTCCCCCCATTACCTCTAAGATAGTTGATGAAGAGGATGGAATTGTTGGTGCAAAGCTTCTAGGAGGATAAATTCTACTAGTTGAAAACTAGCAAAATTTTAACATAAAAACTAGATAAAAAAATATTTTAGAGAGAGAAAACTTTAGAAAGAGAAGCTCTCTAGCTTGGGAGAGGAAAGGATGAGTGAAAATCTGAAAATTTGAGTTCTATTTATAGAAGAAGGAGGGGGGTTAGGTGTCCAAAGATTTACATCATCCATTGTGTCACTATTATATCATAAATCCATTTTTTTTTTATTTTTAATCCAATTTAGGGACACATATCTCAAATAGGTGGTGAATCACCTATTTTAGGGTTGGGAACGTGCTCCACCAGCTGTCCCAAGTCTCCATGTGTCAAATTTTATCTGTAGGTGAATTAACCGGTATCGACAAAAACGCCTAAACTTGAAAAATTAGCTTTTAATATCAAAATAATGTATTTTAATGCAAAAATGGACAAATACATTACTTTTCATCAAAAATAAATTTTAATTTTTATTAATTTATTTCAAATTATATGTATTTATTTTGTATTTTTAAGCTAGAAAATTTATAGAAAATCCATTTTAATTCAATAAATACCAAAATTTTTATCAAACTTCTAAAATTAAATATTTTACCCATAATTAAACTAAAATTACCATTTTCACCCTTTTTGAATGCCAAACCAGTACCGGCTGGCTTATTAGACACGCAGGGGCATTTTGGTCATTTTACACAGAAATTCCAGAAAATTCCCAAAAATTCCCAAAATTATATTTTAATATATATGACATAATTCCAAGCTCAAATTGACATTTTAATGTCAATTGAATCTTTTCCTCATGTCAGTTCTTAATGTTGATAAATAGGGACAAAATTATCATTTTCTAATTTCTCCGAGCTCCGGCTCAGAAAAATTATTAAAAATCACGATTAAATAGCTCTTGAAATTTTGAGCAAAATGGTGGGAGTTAGAGTTTCAAAATTCCTTTCTGATTTTTCAGAATTGTATTGCCAAATATTATAAAAAAACAGTGGAAGAATTGAAATAGGATTATTATATTTTTCACTACTTTTCTTTCAAAATAAAGTTTTTATAATGAGAGATACTTAACATAAAATTTTCAAAATATTTTGAGGTCAAAAAGTCTCCGGTTGGTTCCCACAATTAATCAGGGGTATTTTTGTCATTTTACAAAAATTATCTCAATAAATTCTAGAAAAATTTCTAAAATTATTATTAATTATTCTAAATACATTGATGACTTTAAATTTTTTTTTAAACATACAGAATAATTTAATATATAAAAGTAGGGGTGTTATAATGAAAGGCAGGGACCATTGTTCGGGTCTTGAGGGTAGAGGTGCTAAGTTGTGAACATCCCAATGGCAAGATTAGCACCCTGGGCCGGGGTAAATCACGTAAACCGACTCAGTAACCCTGACGCCTGCTCAGCATCACCATGATTGGTGTAGTGTATATCCCTGATGGGCGTGTGGCCCTTTCCTTGAGGATGATGATTATGGCATGGATGTCTGTACCTTGTGAGGGATTATACGAACTCCCAATCGCTTCCCAATGATTCCTAATGGTTAAAGTAAAACATCAGAGATGGGTATGGATCCATACGTCTGGTAAAGGTTGAGATTGAGTCGTAATAACGTAGGTCAGACCTTAGGATTTCCCCTGATTGCTTGTTTAAATTGTTGTTTGTAGCCTATTAAGAAACCAATGAGGCTTTTATAAAAACCTCACTCCTTTCTTTGTTTCTTTCATATATGATCGTGATACGAGCAGACGGATCTGTTTCACAGGATGGCGAACATCCACATAGCATACTGCCCGCTGGGTCACTGGGTCTATGATTCGGTCACTCAGTACTTGACGTACTAAGGGAGGGTGACTTTTACCTTGATGTCTCCCATCCCTGACATCTTCCTACCTATGTAGCAGTTGACACTACCGATGGCTCTTTCTACCACTGCTCCTGACGGCTATGTTAGAGGACCACAGGCTCCTCCACCATCACTGGCGGACGAGGAGATGGAAGACTCTCCTTTTCCACCGATGGTGCTGCTCCTAATATCAGTATCATGGCGATCCCAGCCCCATATCTTTAGTCCTATGAGCTGCCAGTCAAGTTTCCTCCATATCTTGACACCACCAAGTCTTCATCTGGTCCCTCTTATCATCCAAGTGAAAACTATGGATGGGTATCTTCCTCCTCCGAGATCAACAGCGTTGGTAGCTATGATGGCCTTGGGCAGTTACCCAATGGCCATATACCTTCTGACAATGAGGACACCGACATGATGGACTCAGATGATACTGACATGATGGATTCCAAGGACTCGCTATGACGACGATCTTGTTGCGACCTTCTGTATGGATGGGTAGCCTAGCATAAGTCCACACTGCTCTGACATAGATTTTTGTTGTATAGCTATAGGCGAGTATTTAGGCTTTTTTTGATGTATTTCTTTTATGTGCTTTTAACGTATGTATTGATATCTGACCTTGTACAAAGGCTTGATGCACATATATATATGATGATGTTTACTTCACAAGTTCTCTATCTGATGTCTCTATTGTATATTTTGTAGTTGAAAATAAAAATAAAAAATAAACTATATATATATATATAGTGCGGTAACAAGTTGAGCATGATTAACCTTTTACTAATTAATCATGTACTTGTATTATCATTATAAGGGGTGTTACATTTATAACTTAAAAGTGATTAAAATCCTAATCAACTAAAATTATATAAATCGTAATTCTCTAGTAATTAGATTTTTAGTTTTAAAGTAATTTAATTTTTAAAAATTAGATATCTTATTAAACAAAATTAAATATAAATGCATTAAAGTAAGAAACATAATTTAATCCCAAATAACATGAATATCCTAATAAAGACAGGGAAATACTATTGTTGGTGTACCATTGGACATGGATTCTTTGTAAAATTCAAATACTGCATGAAAGTAATTTTCCAAATAAAATGCAAGTTCTAATCTTTGTAAATTTCTTCTAATCAAAAACGTGCATTTCGTGAAGATTAGAAGCATGTGTGTAAGTTTTTGATGCTTATAATTAGTCTTTATAGCTTAATGAATGCAGGTTCTTCACGCTCATGATTCAAATTCAAATACATCTGCCATTTGAATAATGCAAAACAAATGTAAAACATAATAAAAGAACATCATCTAGTGTTTCAGCTTTCAAGTATTTTGATGTATGAAGTTTCATAACTCCCCTTAAATTTAAAATCTCTATTGACACAAACCCTAGAAGAAAATATTGAAGTTATAAACCTACCACATAATAATAATAATCAGTCTTCAATTGAAGCTTTCATCAACCAACTTAGTAATAATAGTAGACTCGAGCTTGGCACACTCATTCACTAGTAACTACATACTCCAACTTAGAAGTGTGCCTAAATCCTTTCAATGGTCTAGTTGTAGAACAAAATGAATATCTTCCCATAAATAATTTAACTTATGCTCCTAACGATACAATCCATGGAACACAACAAAGCCACGAGGGAGCCATGACTATAGATTATAAACCAGAAATTTAGAATATCAATATAAAAAGTTAACCATAACATTAACTCCCTAAACTAACATTCAAACTTGTCCTTAAGCAGAAAAGAGATAGCCAAATAAACTTGTCCACAAAATACAAACTTGACCTCAAAATACAAACTCGTACCAAAAATATATAATGGAAGCCAAACTTCTAAGCAAAATACATAGCGATCATTAAAGACTTCAATCCTTCTCAATTTTGACATGTTTCTTCAAGTACTCCAATGGTAGTTCAAATTCTTATTTGTTCTCTTTAGATGAAGACCTCTTTACAGGAGTTAGCTCCTCCACATCTTTTCTCAAATTAGTTGGTTCACTTTCTTTACACTGAGAGTCATTATCAATAAAAGAAGTTGAAAGCTTAGGCCCCAAATCCTATGAACAACATAAAGAAAATAAAAATTAGTTTCATAAATTCTTAAAAGACTTAATTAATTACTACTACAATGTAGTCTTAATATACCTTTGCAATAAGAATCGATGAATCTTCAATAATTACATCATTTTTAGCACATTCAGTTTGATCATTTGAAGCCTTTCCTAAGTTAATGTTTGGTTGGTACAGTTTAGGTGCATCACAACTCTTAAGAGAAGTTAACTCCTCTTTACCTTTTAACAAATCAATTCCATCTCTCTCATCATAGTGAGATTCATTCTCAACAAATGAAGTTGAGAATTTAGGTAGTAGATCCTAACAATAGCAAACATAAATAGCAATTAACTTCATAATATCTAAAAAGTGTCCATTAACAAATATTAAGACATAATTTTAAATTACTTGTGCAAGAGGAAGGGATGAGTCATCAATTATCGTTTCATTTCTGCCACTCAAATATTGATTGATAGAATCCACATTCATATCCTGAACCAAAATATAACAAAACATTCATTATTCTAAACATATAATCAAATAATAATATATAAACCATTAACATAGCAATTACCACTACATTCTTTTGCATATCCTTGAACTTATTAATAATTGATACATCATTGCAAATTTTTTCACTCGAAATGATTGCTCAAATCTTGAATTATCAACATTCCTTAATTCCACTTTGAAAAGGAAGATTTCGTCCACCAAATTAGAAATCTCCTTAGGAAAACCACTAGGCATAGCCCTCTATAAGAATAAGCAAAAAAAAATAGCACACTAAAAAATAATAGAAATTATTAGTAATCTGCATAAAGTTTGTCAAGTGCCTAAACCTTCTATTGGGGGTTAAACATATCAGCACATGATTTGTTGAAGAGAAGAGTTGTATCTCGGTCAAATATCACAAAAGTTATGGAGTCAATATCGTCAATCACACTGATCTTAATCCGATAGCTGAGGTATGATTTAGAAAATGATTAAACAGTAGCATCATCATAAACAAATAAATCAATAAGTGATAACTGTTTAGGGACAAATATGGGCCAAACATTAATGCTATACCTTGGAACAACTTTCAATACATGTTTGTTACATTTTTCACAAATAAAAAACATTTTAGAGTTTGGGTATACTGCCTTGTTGTAAATGCAAGTAGTATACCACCAATCTTCATTGTCAATGATGTGTTTCACTATGGCAAATACGGCATAGGCAGAGTCTTGCATCCATATGTTATAAAAAAAATTTCAAATATAGCTTAGGAATCAAAACAAAATATCAACAATGAAATTACTTAGACCTTTTTGCAGTCCTTTAAACACTCAATAGTCTTCCTACAAGTTATTTCCAAAGAGTCCTCTAAAATAGCAACTTCAGATGAATGAGTCAACTAACTCAATGGTTGAGATGGTGATTCCAAAAACAACAAAATGGTTAAACTAACATACTTAAAATTCCACTTATCAAAATTACAACACATTTCTAAAATTGGGAAAAAATAACCTCTTCTTGAGCTTCATAGCTTCCTCACAATTTGGATTAAATACCAATTGTGCACAATTCATACAGTTTCGATATTAACTTTGTCTACATTGTAAATAATAGATAAAGTTGTTATAATTCTTAAGTTTTAAGGGTTAATTTTTTACATAATGTTAAGTTTGAGCTATATATATTTTAAGTCAATTAAGTCAATAAAATTAAGTTTTCTTTATTATGTGAATATATATGGTTTTTACTTATTTTTTTGTTATTATGTGTAGATTGGAAGCCCAACAACAACTTTGTGGACAGCCCAAGATAATAACCCAAAAAGTTGAAGGTCCAGTCCAAGTGTGTCAAGGAAAATCAAAGTTAAGTGTGAGGGCTTAGCCCTCATCTTAAGGGTTAACTACGCAATGGCTAGAAAGGATATAAGTTAGAGGGCTAAATGTCCATTTGAAGGGCTTAGCGCCCATCTACCAGAGACCCCTTGACTTATTGATTAAAGGGCACCCAGTGCTCAATATAAAGCACTTAGCACACATTAATAAGAGCCCTTACTATTTAAAGTGACTTTTTAGAAGAATTAAAGGAGACTGATCATTTTCTAGAGACTTTGTTGTGACGTGAAGAGGAGCTACGGCGTTGGAGTTCAAAAGGTTTTCACAATTAAAAACACAAGAAATTGCAATTGGGGATTATTAGATGATTATGAGTGGCTAGTTCTTTAGTTGTTGGGGTGTAAGTTAGCTAGACTGATATCTCAATGCACATGTTGTACTCTATTTCTATTTGAATTCCATAGTTTTATGTTAGTCTTTGATTTTTATGCTTAGTGCTTTTCTTTGGATTGATCAACCTTTGAATGATCCAAGAGTTTCATTGGTGATTAGGAAATACTAGTTAAGTTTTGAACTAAAATCAAGTACCTAATGAGACATATTTTAGGAATGAGATTTACTTCATTGGAGAAAAATAGAACTCTTGTTCTTAATGCAATTTTTGCAATTGAATTGCCTAAGGGATTAGGGGTTGATTGTAGAAATTAGGCTTATGGTTTGACGGATTGAATCATAAGTAATTGTATAGACTCTTCTTAACATTGAAACTGGGAATTTGAATAGATAATCTCTTTGAGCATAAGATAGATATCTAGGCTAACTGAAACACCAACAGTTTTTTATATTTGCAAGAACTCTTTTTAATTTTGTTGTCTTCTAAAATTTAAGTTAAATTTGCATGCTTAGAGGTAGATTGACAATTCCATTTAATCTTCTAAATAGTGGTAAAACTAGGAATTGCTAGGCACTGAGCTAAGTCTCTAAAGGAACGATACTTTTATTCACCCTTGCTATTAATACAACTTGGTATACTTGCCAAGAGGTAAATAGTAAATAACAATGTTAGCCAAATGTCTTAAATGATAACAATAATATTAACTTTGTGTAACTATGGTTTTTCACCTTGGAAGCATTTTACTTTAGCAAACTGTACCAATACAACAACATTCTGCACTTCTCCAACTGCTAGTAATGTATTAAGTTCATCAAGATACTCCCTAAACAACATACACTTAAGCCTAAACCTGTTACAAATGTCATAAGTTTAATGGCAATACAAGGAAAATGAATATTTCAAAAAGGAATATGATTTGATACATTCCTTATGTAACACCCCCATTTTAACCTGCTTGTTTGTTTTTCTAATTATTCTATGATTAACTGTGGAAAATCAAATGGGAATCTCAAGGGTATGATTCCCATGGTTATATTCATATTAGCAAGTTCTATCTAGTTTATATTTTTATTTTATTTTATTGGGTTAAGACCCGGAAGCGATAAAACAATCGGTTGGTCCCTAGAAACTTGCTTAATAGGATAAAGTAATAAAAATTAGCTAGAGAGGTTTAAAAATTATTTTTAAACCATATTTATATTCAAAATAATTGATAATAATTTTATAAATTTTTGGGAATTTTTTTGAGACAGTTTTTGTGAAATGACCGGTATACCCTTAGCTGACTATGAAAGCTAGCAGGAGACTTTTTAACCTGAAAAACTTTTGAAAAATTTATATTGGGTATATTTTAATTATACCAATATTAATTTAAGGGAAAAATAGTGAAAATTCTGAAAAATATATTTATTTGGCAAAATTGGATTTACTGGCTTAATAAATGCCTTTTTTAGTGAAAAAATTATTATAAATAATATATACATGAGAAAAATCTGAAATTTTTTTTAAGGCTCACTAAAATATACTTGAAAAGGTGGTGTAGCCAGATTTTCCAAAAACCTACCCAAAATTCCTATCTAATTTTGTTGCAATAAATTAATATTTAATTATTTTTAATATCTAATAATTATATAAAATATTTTTTTGGATTTTTTTGACCTTTGAATGGTCTGGGACGTTGCCTCCCAGCCCACATGGGGAAAGTACACATAAAATTGTTAATCTATGGTTTTTGACTCAAAAATTAAATCTAAAATACCTACTTTTTGTCCTATAAATAGAACCCCTTCAACCACTACACTATTGCTCCCTTTCCTTCACAAATCAGAGCTCTCTTTCTCTGCCTCCGAGCTACTGAATGTGCAGCTCCTCTCTTCTCCCCCAAGTTCTTGAATTTTTACTCTCAATTTAGAAACTCTCCACTAAGTTTAAGCTTCTAAACCTCCAAGCCACCTCTCCTCTTCTATTATTCCACCAACAAACCATATTTAGAGGTAAGGGGGAGCGAGGTTTAGGCTATAAATTTGTTTCTTAATGGGTGTGTGTGTGTAGGTTATTCCTTAAACCCATTTAGCTTACTAATCCTACTACTACTACTATGTAATAATTTATATTCTTGTTCATTTAAATTCTTGCTTTATTATGTTATTTACTTTAATGTCCATTTATCTTCTTGCCTTGTTATTATTTCCATTATGTTTCCATTTATTTTTATTTTGTGCTCTATTTATAATTTTGCCCATTTACCTTATGTCATTTACCTTATTGTTTAACTTTTGCTATTTAAATTCTTGCCCTTTAAATTCTTGCTTTACTTATTGCAATTTATATTTTGCCCATTTAAAATTTTGTCATTTACCTTATTGTTGTCTTAAAATTGTTATGTCTATTCTATTGTTATTTACTTAAGCTTTATTTTATTGTCATCTTAATTATTGTTATTTATTTTTATGTTAATTTTATTTTTATTGTTGGTATCATATGATAACTTAATATCCTATTATAAATCACCATCAATGAGCCTATTTTCATGCAAGCTAGCTATTTTCTTAAAAACCAATTTAAAGCCTTAATTAAGATCACTTGGAGTAATAAATTTTGGAACCCATTTTTCTCTTAGGGGCTCTCAGCCACTTCATGAAAGAAAAGAATAAGAATTTTTTTTATGACAATTAACATATTAGAATGAGTAAGATGGTTGAGAAATAATAATAAATTATAAAATAAATTTTGGACCACATAGAGAATGGATTCAATTTCTAGAAAGAAAAACAAATAAATTGAGCTTTTTCGAAAAAGGGCATTCGGTCCATTAAAAATGAAGTAAGAAGAAAATTCTTTTAAAATTATTTGTACAAAGTTTATATTTTTATAATGTTCTAGAAATCTAAGTGACAAGGTAAAAATTCTTTTTTGTTTTAAAAAATAAAGTAAAGAAGAAAATGAGTTTCTTTTATTAAAATTAAGCATTTTTCATAATTACTTGAATTGGTTCAAATTGGTAAAAATAAATCTTAGGAAAAGTTGAAGAAAAGGTGATCTTGAAAAAGCAAGTTCTACTAAATCTTTGTGGATTAATTTAAGAAATAAAGTTTTGTCAAAATAACTAAATGAACTTTAGGCCTAAACAAGGAAAAGTTTTTAGAAATAAAGACCTTATTGGATAAATTTTAAATTGTTACCACCCAACTATTATTTTGAACAAATTATGGCTACTATAGAAATAAATAAATAAATTTTTTTCAAATAAAGTTAACAAATGTTTTGGTAAAATGCATGCAATTATATGATTTTCTTCAAGAAATTAGAAGTCTTGGTTTTGTAAGATAAACACCCCAAGTTTTAGTAAATGGAAACAATTAGAGAGAAACTCTAAGTATGCTTTGTGGTTGCAGTATAGTCTGACCTTCCACATTAGAAAAGAACTTCTCTCAAATTTATTTACCATGTCCTAGTTATAATGGTAGATTGAAAATTTTTCCTTTAAAATAGTCTAATTTAAAAAATTAGAAAAGGATAATGACAAATCAAAGAAATTAAATTGAAAACTTACTTTGAAAGTATGTACGTGTGAAAATGAATTTTTATATGCAACTTTAAATGATGACATTTTCTGCTATATTCTTAGTTGAATTGTTTCTAAATTGTTTCTAAGTTATTATGAATGATGGATGAATATCTCTGTGAAGAGTGATTCTGAAACTCTGCTGGATTACCCAGAGAGTATGCTTGGAAACTTAGAAACAAAGTCATAAGAAACCCCGATTGAGTTAGGACCATGCTAAGAAGCATGAGTGCCTGTGTTTGGGAAGTCACAGTTTGGTACACTTGGGATGAATGTAATACCCTCATTTTAGACTTATGTTTAATTCATAATATCTGTGAAATTACCAAAGAATTAAGGAACTGATAGATAGTCTTAATTCCTCTATACTGAGGGTTGACATATGGAAAATGACTAAACGACTGTGAATTGTCATTTTTAACTGAGAAATATGTCATACATATTAAAATATAATTTTAGAAATTTTCTAGGAATTTTCTGAGATTCCTGTGGAAAATGACAAAATTACCCTCCATTGACTGCTAGAACTATAGCCAGTATAAGTGAAATATGTAAAGGAGACAAAATGAAAATTCTCAATTCATTTTTGGGTTAGATATTTAATTTTATAATTTTCATAAAAATTTTAGAATTTTTTGAGTTAAAATGAAATTTCTATGAATTTTTAACTCGAAAATATTGAATAAATACTCAAAAATTCGAATTTAATTACTAAAAATTAATTTTAAATTTTGGAAATTATTTTTAATCAATAATTAAGGTGCTCACCAAATTCCAAAGAAAAATTCATTCAATTGCTATAAAAACAAAATTTACAAGTTTAAAGACGTTTTATCGGAACCGATCGATTCCTCTGTAGAGAAAATAAAACGCAGAGACCTGGGGAAGCAGAGACCTATGGCACATTGATCAAAGACTCTGCAGACCCATCCCTCTCTTTTCCCCACATGTCATAAAAAGAAAACTTAAAAAGGAAAAAGAGAAAAGCAAAGTTACTTTTTTGCCCCCTTTTCTAGCCACCTATTCCTCTATTTAAGCTAGCCCTTGGGACAACTTCTTCACTTCCCTTTTCTGCCCAAGGAGCACGTCCAGCACCTCCTTTCTCTCCCTAATTCCATTTTTAAAAGCTTGCTTACACAAAAAACCTCCATTCTCTCCTCCTTCCATCCCCCATTGAAACCACCATCCACCACCACCTTGTTTGGAGTTCCAAGGCACCTTGTTTTCTCCTCTTCTCCAACCAACACTTAAGGTACATGGGGGGAGTGGGGTGTTCTTAAATTTATTACTTTCATGTAGATGATTTATGGGTGGGTTTGGCCCTCAAACCCTTAGTATGTTGTTGTTTTACTACTCTATTCTTTTTCTCTTCTTGTTGTTGTTTATAGTTTTCTTTTATGTAGTGGTTCTCTTTATTTTCTGTTGCTCTCTTTTATTCATGGCTGGAAGTGTTGTTTAAAATTGCTATTGACATCTTAATGTTGGCTTATATGGCTACATTACCCTAAAATGACCAAAGTTTGGTTGAAGGACTCTAAAACCTCTAAAGCAAAGCCTTAAAATTGTAACCTCCCTTCAACTTGGTCAGAAACAGAAAAGAGAATATTTTTATAACATGTAAATACTTTTGAAACCTTGATCTAGTCCTTCCAAAGGTGACTCATGAAGATGGTCACTTTCTTAAGACAAGAATGAAACTTTACTCATCACCAAAGACCCTAGAACATCAAGGACTTTTGAAAATAGAACCAGAACTCAGCTGACCACTAAAAGTTGACATTTTTATCTCCCTTCAAGTCACGGTTTTAAATGAAGAGAAAGGATTATTATTTTAGTTTTTGACCTACCTAATAACTCTAAAATTTTATTTTGGTCATTAAAGATCCACAACTTAGTGAAAAAAATGATTTTTGTAGAGAAGTATCTAAGTTACAGCGAGCCGACTTCGATTTCTGTCTGAACAACCGACATTGTTTTCGAGATAACTCGAGCTAAACTCAATAACTTTAAGTGATTGTTTTTTTGATAAAAATTAGACAAAATTATGTTCGAAATGGACACAAGAATCATTAAAAAAGGTTAAGAAACGACGAAGCTACACTTTTCAAAATTTGGGGTTACTTTTCAGAAAACGGTAACTAGCAGTGTTCACTTAAAAGCTATTTTTGAACTTTCTAGTGCTAGTCAACTGATTTTTATTGAACGAATATAAATTATACTCCCTAAGACTTAATGGGATATATATTTTTCCTACTTTAGTTATCGTTTACTATTTTTACCAAATTTTATAATCGAAGTCATACGCGCTGTTTCTGACTTGAGACATCTTTCTCAATGGTATGCTTTGAAAAATCATCATAAATTGACTAGGCCTTAGTTTTTGGAGTTCTTGGATTTTTTGAAAAGGTTTTCTAATTTAATTTCTGGAAATAACCTCCTTGTTTACAAAAAAATTAAAGAGGGATACGAAAATAGCAAGGGAGTGTTACTGGTGCTCCAGTAAGGGCCTCCTGACCTCTCTGCCTTGTTATTTTCTTATCTATTTTTATATATATTTTTTGGGATTATCTTTAATGATTTAGAAATTAGACAAAAACATCTTTCCAACAAGATATAGATCGTGGCAAAAAAAAATCGTTAGCCCACTCAAATTGAATTTCAAATCCAAACTTAAAAACTGTACTCTCTGGAATTCCGGTTTTTGAACCAAAAAATGAAAGAACATGTTTTTAGTCACTAACCCCTTATTTTCTATACTTAGGACTTAAAATGAATCTTTTTGTTTAAAGTTAAACAAAATTCCCTTTTTAGGAATAAACCCTCTTTGTTTCTATATAATTTAAAATAGACTTTTTCTTAACTAAGACATAAAGTCTTATTTTGAATTATGAAATAAGTGAATAGTTTTACTAAATTCTTTTAGAATCACGATTAATTACTACTAATTAATTTCATAGATTGATGGTGACATCTGATACTGTTAAGTAATTTGATGTATAAAGACATACAGATAGTCATATACTAAGTATTAATTAAGTAAGCTTAAACCTTTAAATTAGGCATTAAGATAATGGAGACAAATCAATGCTAATCTTCTAGTGTCCTATTCGTTGTTTTGTTTTCTCAAATATATACTTAGAATCCCCTTACATTATACTACAATAAGAATCTCTGCATTAAGAGGCAGAGATGTTGAGGAAAGACAGTGCTGGTACTCAAGTGAGCTGAGACCAGAGAAACCTCTGTTCACATTGAGAAGGTCAAGAGAGGACAATAGTAGAATCATAAAGTAGTGTGATGCGAGGGACATGCCAGGGCATGGCACCCCGCATGGGAAGTTACAGTTGGTACGCTGAGGAATGAAAGGCAGGGGCCCACTTGCGGAGGTCTTGGGGGTAAGGCGTCGAGTGGTGAAGGTCCTAATGACTGAGGTAGCGCTCTCAAGTCAGGATATTCGCCTGACCAAGCTTGGCAAACCCGACAACTGCTCAGCATTCCAAGATTGGTGCGAGAGTATACCTTTGTGTGGACGGTGAATGTCCTGAGCTATTGCTCTGTTCCTCGATGATGATGAGGATTGTACCATGTTGAGTAGAGGTATATGTACTCCCAGTCACTTCTCAGTTCTGTTAAGGACCATGTTGGGAGTATGGATCCATATAGTGTCAAGGGTAGATGTTACAACTTAGACAAACCCTAGGTTCCCCTTTTGTGGTCAATTGTGTCTTGTCGGTATAAGACGGTAGGATACCCTACCATCTATGTGAAAGTAATTTTGAGAACAAATTGCCTCACTCCTCCGCATTTTTCTTTTATGCATGATCGTTGGGGTTGATACTTAAAGATGGCGGCCTTCCCCGTCCTGCTGAATATACAAGTTGACTTCGACGCTGCGGGGACATGGAGTTACGACAAGGAGGCAGACTATTTGACTCACCGCAGCTTTGTCTCTATCACGTTCATGTCCCTTATCCTAGGAGCGTTCATGCCTTCTATGACCTGGACTTTCCCGATCCTGGTATCGTTCTCACCACCGCCACATTTTCACTATGCGCCTCCACCACCCCCGGCTCCACTAGCAGACGCAGAGATCCCTATTGTAGCGCCATACATACAGGCGTATCCACCACTACCAGCTGAGCACCTTGTGGATGATGTACATCCCCCTGAGGAGGGATCACCCATGGAAGTGGTACTGGCCGAGTCCCCTATGGACTCTTCTGTGGCTGACGATTGGTCCGCCCTCTCCTCCTCCTCCTCTAGACCTGAGGTACCCCGCGAGGTGCCTAATGGCCATGCACACCACAGAGAGGACACGGACTCCGAGGAGACGCAGTCAACGAGGACTGGTAGACCCCATCCAGTGATTCTTCTTTTGATACAAGGGTTGGGAGTAGATCTCTAGACACTGCTTTGGTTAGGATAGTGGGTAGCTAGTGTCTGTTCATGTACTTTTGAGATTTCCCTGTATTTTTTGATTTCAATTGTATTCCGCTATGATGTATTCAGCTGTATTGTACTTCAAAAGCTAAGATGTATATGATCCTGATTATATGACATATATCATTTTCTCATCTCTTACTCCTATTTCCAAATTCTGTTTTATTTACAACTTCCTTACTTTTAAAAGTTTCGTAAGACGATCGCGTGTGATATAAAAAGCGAAAATTTTCTCGTACTTTTCTTAATCTAAAATCAAAATAACTAAATAAATAATTAAATAAACATGGGTTATGTTCAATGTGAACGAGTGTCACAATGAAAGGCAGGGATCATTGTTCGAGTCTTGAGGGTAAAGGTGCTGAGTTGTGAACATTCCAATGGTCAAGTTAGCACCCTGAGCCGGGGTAAATCACGTAAACCGACTTGGTAACCTTAACGCTTGCTTAGCATCACCTTGATTGGTGTAGTGTATATCTCTGATGGGCATGTGGCCCTTTCCTCGAGGATGATGATTACGACATGGATGTCTGTACCTTGTGAGGGATTATACGAACTCCCAATCGCTTCCCAGTGATTCCTAATGGTTAAAGTAAATCATCAGAGATAGGTATGGATCCATACGTCTGGTAAAGGTTGAGATTGAGTCCTAATAACGTAGGTCAGACCTTAGGATTTCCCCCGATTGCTTGTTTAATTTGCTGTTTGTAGCCTATTAAGAAACAAAGAGGCTTTTATAAAATCCTCACTCCTTTCTTGTTTGTTTCTTTTCATATACGATCGTGGTACAAGCAGATGGACTCTGAGGACTAGCAGTGACGACTACTCTACGTATGACTTTTGTAGATTTTATAGGATGGGCTAGCCTAGTATAGACCTATACTGCTCTGACATAGGTCATTTTGTTGTATAGCTACAGGCGGGTATTTAGGATGTACTTTTGTTGTATTTGCTGATGTATTTCTTATATATGTACTCTGATTTTGTACGTAAGACTTGACATCTATTTCACGATCATGGTTCTTTATATAATGTCTCTTAGAATTACTAAATGTTTGTGAAAAATAAGTACGTATTAGTTTTAAATCAAGCTGACGTTCTAACAAACGAATTAAGAAATAATAAAATAAAATGAATATATATCTTATTATAGTGGGTGTTACACCTTACCCATCAACTTCTATAGAAATGACATTAATCTTAGTCTTCTTACCATTCCTATCCAACTCTCTCTCAGTTCTAACACTCATAAGCAATCCCATCACATATGTTATAAACAGTTCATAAGTCTAATAAACAAAATAACAAATAGCAAACTACAGCTTCATAAAGTTTGCACTTACCAACTAAAAAATTAGTGTCAAACCCACCCCCAATAATCTAAGAGATTGGGACAATATTATACACATTTGCAGGCAACAAACCATTATCCAGCAAGGATACCTTAGTTGAAAATTGTGAGTTCAGTTTGTAACTATTACAGCATGTTTTATAGCTACCTCCATTTACAACAACTCCAAAATATTGAAAAGAGTATATAGAACCCTTAAGTATCTCTTTCTCAAACTTATAAATCTAAGTTCTCCTCACTAAAGCTTGGATTCTATCTCCCTAAAAATAAAAAATAAACATTCATAAGTACTTTTTGAAAAAAAAGGTATGGACCATTAACACTATTCAGAAATCAAACAACCTTGCTTTGAGAATGGTAATTTTTGCTTTGAGATATCAAACACCAGCCATAATCAAACTACCCTTGCTACGATAATCCAACTCTCCTTTTTAGGAGAAATCTCATAAATCAAATCAAATTTGGTGATCATCTTTACTAAACAAACTCGCACAAGCAACTTCATTTCAATGTCCATGCCATAACCAATATGCATAATATATAGAGAGCAAACACAACCCTAAGCAAGGATCTGTTCAAAAAAAATTTAAATGAAAATAAAATTAAGATTTAGGGTTTTAAAAATGAAAGTGACCTGTTATCCTTTGTGTGCAGAGTCTTCCTAGGTTATAGCTTAAGATGGAGAAAAAATAAGGTTAACAAATTTCCCGCTGTTGTACACATGCTCTTTATATAAGACATTAGGGCAATGGGAAACAGAGTCTCAGCTTGCAAGTTGCACCATCCATAGATAACCACAAAAGCTTTCACCATTGCGGAAAGAAATAGAGTTTATTTTTTCGATATGAAAAGCACCTTTGCTCTGTAAAGCTTTCATTCTCTTGTGCTTTTTTAATTTCAAAATCTACTGTAGGGTTCCTTTGTAAAGCTTATATTTTATCCTTTGTGAAGCTCTAGCCCAATTCTTTTTGCACCAATAAATAAGGTCCAA
>CM014730.1:4415797-4616702 GCA_004329165.1 Spatholobus suberectus | reverse complement strand
TCCCCCAACTCTTTCCCTTAGTAACTTGTAACACCCTAAGGAGTATTACCTTTTGTCTGCTTATATTACTAAAACACAAGAGTTTAGAATATAAGAATATCAGAGAAACTATGCAGAAACTAAAACTCAAACATCGATTAAGTAATCATATTAAAACAACTATTACAAGACTCTTGGCACTTATGTACCATACAATACATGAATAACAAAAACATAAACATGAACTAACTCCCAGATATTGGGATGTCTAAAGCTATAAACTCTTCCTCTTTTAGCGGTTCCAAGCTCTACGCTCTAAGCTACTCCCAAAAAGACTTCACCTGTTCAACCTGTAAAAACATGAAACATAAGAGGGATGAGACATATTGTCTCAGTGAGTGCTCTAAGGACTCTAGACTGACCCTCTATTCTATAGATCCTTTTCTTATATTCTCATGATTTTACCTCTCACTAAAACCCTCAATCCTTTACCTCTTGATTTCATATTCTCACAGCTATGCCCAACTTAGGGTTTGTTAATCTTTAGTGGGCTTGAGCCCTAAGTCTTATAACTCATACTAATTCTTACACTAAACAATTATCTTCCCATCACTTTGATGGGGACTTCACATTCTAGATTACTTTCTCTAAACCTTTACATTCTGTAATGGGACTTCACATTCTAGATTACTTTCTCTAAACCTTTTACATTCATGTAATACAAAGTGAGGACTGACCTTTACTTACCTTTCTCTTTTCTTGCCCTTTTTGGGACGTATACATAAACTTTCCTTGAGGTAAACCCCTCGTATACCCACTGGGTAGCATCTATCATAAACTATGTCCTCACTAAGCACATAGGTTCCCTAGTTTATACTTAACTAGATTCACTTATGACTAGGCATACATATCATATGCCCCAAGGCAACATACATACTTCACAAAGGCATTCATATCATATATACCCCATAGGGGAACATACATGCCTCACAAAGGCATTAACATCATTCATATCCTGGTTCTGTTTCTATTATGTGTAGTTCTCTTTATCTTTATTATTAAGTTTCACTTGCATATCATCTTTTCTTTTGGCTAAGCTTTAGCCATCAAGAGGAGTCCCTCTAGCTCAACCTCTTACTACCACTGGTCCAAGTGGCTAAACTACTTCCGTTATCGAAGTAGTTCCCTCAACATTCCCTTACCGAAGAATGACTATGTCCTTCTATTACCAAAGGACCCATCCTTCCTTAACCGAAGGATGTTGTTTTTCCCCTAGCATCTGAAGGATGACGGTCCCTTCCCTTGACGTAGGGGGACTCCTAGCCCTTTTTCCTTTACAACTCATCTTACATTTGCATAAAACCTCATCTCCCTTGGTAACCTTGGAATCCTCACTGCGGTTTGTACACCATAGTATGCCGAGGGTGCGACTCGACATGACCGGTACCAAGGAGGTTCTAACATTAGTAAGGAGGTACTTTTCTTTGAAAGTGTAGCTTTCCTTTTAAAACATCTTTCTATGAAAACATAGGGTTTTCTCAAAAATGTGTTCCTTTCTTAAAACCTTTCATAAACTTAGGGGAAGATCCCCACCTTTTGTTAAGGAGGCATCTAATGGTGTCTTAAGTATCTTAAATGTCTTGTTACATAGGGTTTATTGTTACATACAAACTATCTCAAGTAGATGCAATAGTTATGTGAATGCAATATATTACAACTACTCAAGCAATCATTATCAAACATTGCAACACAACATAACAACCACTGGTAAACATACAAGAACAAGCATATAAAACAAGGGTGCAATCATACTTTTTCTATACTCACTAAAATCCTGATTTTGCTTAGCTAGCATCACTACAACATTTTTGTCTTTAGGCCACACTTTCTTTTTCACGGTCAAAAAACCGTGCTTGAAATATGAAATATGCCACGGTTTTTACCCGTAGCCAATAAGTGTGGCCTATTATTAAATAAGCCACAGTTTAAAACTGTCGATTTAAAATAAACCACAATTTTTTAGCCATGGGTATATTAGACCACAAATAAATAAGCGTGACTTATAAAATTTGTGGCACTATTTATATTAAGCATCGATCTTGAAACCGTTGATTTAAAATAGGGCATAGGTTCCAAACCGTAGATATGTCAAGCAACATCTAAATAACTGTGGTGTAAAAGATTGGATATAAAACCGTGGCTAGATCAATAACCAAACTAAAAAACTCAAAAAAAAAAAACTAAACCGCAAAACATATAGTGGGATTAGGAAAATTAAAAACCAAAACACTCTTAACCTCTTCCCCTCCTAACTCGTCTCCCGTAAATGTAGAGTGCTCTTCCCCTCCTAAAATTTTCACTCTCCTTCCAACCTAACTTTTCCCCATAAACGTCTTCAAGAGGCATCGTCGCGCATCTTTCCTTTCTCCTTACAGCATTTTGCCCTTCTTCGCTTTGCCTCACTATTCCTCAAGTCGGATTTTTCCCCGTTCCTTCTTCTTTTGATTCCTTTGAAAATTGTGAGGTTTTGCTGACATTGGGCAGAGGGTTTTGAGCGTACACCTCTGTTTATGCTTATACTCAAAATATAAAATCAATAGGCTTGAAAAGTAATAACCTAAAACACTAGCCACCGAAACTAAGTCTCTATACATTAGTATTGTATCACCACACTCCACATCACCATAATTGCAGTCATTGAACCAAGGCCAAGCACCGATTCATTTCGCTACACTTTAGAACCAAACGCCTATTTTAGCATGTGGTGTCGCGTCTGTCGCCTATGGCCTGTGTTTGTGGAGCACTATTCCTCTTTTTTTTCCTCTTTTTCTTTTTAATTTTTTTTATATTTTGTTATTTTTATTTTATTTATTTGAATGGTATAATGTATTTTATTTAGGGCCAGTGAATGTGTGTGGCGTAGGAGTCTAATTAGTTGGACTTATTTAATTAGTGGAGAATAAGTGCTTTCTAAAATGATTCAAAACACTAATAATAAAAATAAGAGCAATATTTTTAAAGTTAGCCTGTATTTGGTTTAGTTTTACTAATTCTAATTTGCTCTGCTTCAAAGAAGGGAATGAGTGGTTCAATCAAGGACTCAGCCTCTTAGGTGCAAACACTGAATGGAGCTGAGGCTTATTGATCTAGGCATAAAGTTTGTGGAACAATTTTGCAGCCTATTGTCATTGCTACTACGGTCTGAAGCAAAGGTTTTTCCAACAATGTAGCAGATCACCTCTTCTCGTCCTTTGACCTCTTTACTTTTATTTATTATCGACTCCAAAAAGCAAATCTTATCTTTTTGGTATTCTTTAACTTTTGTTAGTTTTAGTGTTTTTTTCTCTTATGCTTAGTTTTCACATTATTGTATAAACTTACCTAATGATACATTCCTTATAATATTTATGTTACTTCACTAGTAGTGTTTTAATATGGTTCCTTACAATAGGAAAGTTCCAAGTAAATGTATCTAAGGTTTGTCTGACTTTAAATGCTTGTCTGCTTCACTAAGGTTGGCAACAAATAAAGCTTAAGAATGAATTACATGATGCAATGACAATGAAGATAGAGGTGAGTTTCAGCAGTACAAACATATGGATTAGTTGTCCGCTAATGCTCTCACTCTGTCTCGTAGTTATGTACATTTTATGTGGTGTAAAGGGGTGTTATTTATGCATAAGATTGAGAGGACATTGGAAGAATACATGAGGAAGAGAGTTTGTTAACACTAACAGCCCAAAAAAGCTTCCTTGCTTAATCAAGCAAAGGATTCCTAGCCTGCTTCTGTCACATTGATATCTTAAAATTCATATGTTTTGCACCTTTACGCACTTTTCACTAATCTTACAAACCTTTCCCTTTTCTTTTTGTTCTGTCTTTCTATTTTTCTCTTGTTTTGAAATAATCAAATTTTCAATAATGCTATTATTCACTGAGTTGTCTTATTATTTGTCCTAACTCAGAGAAAAAGGGAGTTTGTTTTGTTTTTTAAATGATAAAAAGTGTTTTAAATCATTTGTTGTCCAGATAAAATTGATTCTCAAATCTCATATATGTTTTCCTCCTCTTTTTTTATTTGGTGTTTGCTTAAGTTTGTAATTTCTTGTTATTTATGATCATGCTACAGATGGTTATGTTTGTTGTCCCTTTTCTGTTTCTTAAGGTTGCTTTTTGTTGTGACAATCCTACATTCCATATCTTTTATTTACAGGTTTGCTTTGAGGGGCTGATATCTTGTCAGTCAGCAATCTGAAGTTTGAGCAATGGCCACAAACCGTTTGGAAAAATGAAATGCAATTATTCTTTTTTATTTAATGTACTGTTGATATATCATTTGCTCCATAACTTTTGGTAAGTTATTTCTGGAGGCCATATGATGAAGTGAAATGACCATTAAGAGAAAGGTGGCGATTAGAGTATATTAAGGTTTAATATTGACGGACCTAACTGTAATGTTTTGCTTCATTGACTTGTTACTGTAGAATAAGTTTTGGCTTACTTGTATTTTACAGAAGTTTTAACTTTGCTTAAAAAGCTATAACTAGAACCTTTCATTTTCTAGAAGTATTAGGTAAGATTATCAATTTGTGTAACACAACTAGTCCTATGCCAATGAGATTGTGTGTTTCAAGGTATAAAAGGATGAAGTATCATACTGCTAGTAACTTAGGCTTAAGCATATGGTGCTGTTTACTTGCACACTACTTTGCAAGGGAAGAAAAATAGGTTGGTTGCTAACTAGCATTAAGTTGTTAGCCAGTAATTTTGGCTTCAGCATATGAAACTATTTACTTACATATCTCCTCGTGCTTGCATCTGTTTTTTATCCAAGCCTAGCAATTAGTTACTTGGGTTACTGTAGATTTTGCCAAAGATTGGATATTATTTCTAAATAATTCCTTATAACATACTGATGTTATTCTTTTCTGGAGAACTTAGCACTATATGTACATTTAATTTGTGTTGGCAACCATCAGAAATATCTTTTAGGGAATTGTAGAAATTTATATTCTAATTCTATCATATGGTTTTTCATTTTTATGATTCTCCTGACAATTCTTAACTATTTGAAGATGGTTCGGGTAAGCTAGCATCTTATGTTTTGTGATGTTTCCTGACTTTTTTTGGGTGTATTCTACAATCTGTTTTTTGAAGGAATGATGGTAGGCATCTCCTTTACTATGGTTTTCTCGATGTTATGATTCTACAGATGGCTGGCAAGGTCTTGAACATTAAGCTTCACACCACAAGTTTGGAAGGTAATTGAGCATTGTCATTTAATCTATTAGACTGTGATGAGAAGTTTACCATGCTTTGGATATTTTATACAGGATTAATTTATGATTTTCCAATAGGGCTAGAAATTTGTGAAAGAATGCACGTGGTTGTGTAATCAGGGAACTTGCATATTTATACCCCTTGGGAGCCAACATGGTGGCTCATGGTGAGTGTGATCCCATGTGGTTGAGTCCCATAATGTTAGGTGATAGTGTCAGTAAGTGTTGTACAAGAATGTTAGATGTAGACCAAAAAAAATAGTTGAGGATAGAAATATGTCACAAAAAGTAGGAGTGACACTTATTGGGGAAAATACCATTAAATTATCCTTAAGATGGTCTGAAAGGTTAACAATGCATCAAGTTCTTAGATGAAGTGACACAAAAAGCTTAAGATGGCTTTACGAAGTAGGAAAAAAACTTCAATCATTATTGTTTTCATTAAATATTAAATTAATTTAACTAATATTTGAAGCTAACCAATAAACAATGCATCAAAATATAGGTAAATCACCGGTTAAATTTTATAATTAAATAATCAATATATAAAATTCTAAACTGAAAGAGAAAACGAATATATATTCAGTAATTGGTAGTTTTGTGCAACTTAAAGGGTTCTATTTGCTTATTTTAATAAAACTTTATTGTTTATCAAATAAATAATTTTTAGCCTATTTTATGACCTAAATTTTCATGGAACATAAATTTATTAAATTTTACGACACAAGTTCTCACGTTAAATTATGTTCTCGTGTAGTTGAATTATGCCTGACTAAAAGTAAGGTAAAAAAGAACCTTGATAATTATTAACTTCCTTGAATTCAATTTTTAAATATTGAATTTAATTTGTGCTGCCCATAGGAGAGGGTCGGAGTTGCACAAATTTAAGAGTCATTTAGAATGGCTAAAGAAAAGAATTGTTATTATAGCATAATTAAACAACTTTTGACTTTACTCAACAAGTGCCTTAATGACCTCGTTATCTTATGTACTATGTGCATTTAATATATATATATATATATATATATATAATTTATGTCTTTTTTTTTATTTCAGGTGATTAACTTAGAGTCTCCAAGAGATTTAAGATGTTCTTTCGAGCCTAGTCATGTGCCTAAAGATCATGGATCATCGTCATGTTATGATACAAACTTAAGAACCTTAGTCATGTTTCATTATATTTTTACCTAGCTAGTTGAACCAATTGCACTATATGTATTTACATTGTATAGCTCATTAATTCATTTATGAATTAGTTTTAATATTAATTAACTTGTATTAGTTTATTGTTTATATTTTTTTTTAATTTTACACTAAAATTCCAATAAGCAGGTTTTATAAATATAAATAAATGCCAATTTTAATTAAAAATAAATTAAATGCAGCAAAATTTGTGGTTGTCTAAAATGCATTGTTTAAAATACACGACCACACTTTTATAACTGTGGCTTAAACATATGACATTTATGACAACATTTAAAAAAACCATGGCCTAAACCTTTAGACAATAGTTATACAAATATTGCTTAAACATTATAGTTGTTGTCTATTCTATTTGTCCACAGTAAAAAGTACGTGGTCTAAAATGTATGGCAACATTTACAAAAATGTGGTCTTTTTTCGCTCTTTTAGGCTGTGATTATTTTTGCACTGTGGTCGAAAGTTAAAAAACCATGGTCTATTAGCAAATACCACGGCCACGTAGAGCGCAACTGAAAAACCATGGCCAATTCGTGGCTTAAACTTTAGCCCACGGTTTTTACACATTTGACCACATTTTTTTGTTGCGGCCTAAAATAAAAAATGTTGTAGTGCATTTTGCTCGCTCAGCTAGCATTTTACTCACTCAGCTAGCATTCTGCTCGCTTAGTTAGAGTAGCAAGTTTGTAGGTCACGTTTTTTGCCAAATCTGTTATGGTTAGTGCCATCAATGGCCACCCAAAGGTTCCAAACCACCATAAACAATCCCAAAACACTTCTATTACATTTCTAATTGATTAATATACCATATAAACCCCTCAATCAAACTTAATCATCAAAACTCATAAAAACCAAACTTGGGATTCAAAGGGAAGAAGGGGAAAAGGGGATACAATCAACAATCAAATGGGTAGGGAAGGACAAGGAGGAAGCACTCACCTCAAGTATGCATGAAGATGAGCTTCGGGGCTTGGAGATCTTTGCTCCTCTTCTCTTCTTCCTTTTCTCTTTCTCTTTTCTCCTTCTCCTCCTTCTCTCTTCTTTCTCTTCTTTTCTCTTTCTCTCTCCAACTCTCCCTTCTTTCTCCCATATAAACCACGTGTGTATGAGTGGGCTTGGTGGGCTTTGGCCCATTTTAGGTCTTAGCTTCCATCTAGGTCCTATTATCTTATTCCTATAAATTCTAATGTAAGGGTAACTATTATTATTGATACTTACGGCATCTATGACCATTTATCATAAAAGCTATTACCATAAAAGTAGCATCTACATGACTTTATTTCTAATGTCCATATATAGAGAAGTTACACAACTCATGTCGCCAATCACAGTTTGCCGTCATTGGAGGCGATTTCCAACGATAGTGCAATCCTTAAAGAAGATAGGCCTCTTTGCGGAAAAGCCCAGATTTTAAAAAAATTTGAAAATTCAACCCATCAATTAAACTCCTAAACCAAGAGTGTAACAAGTAGGCAAGAAATGACAGAACCAAATCAAAAAGTATAAAAAGACCAATGTAGATAAAAAAAATAAAAGAAAAATGTAGAGCTATACTCAGCAGAGGTGGTTCAGGCCCTATAATGGCTAACAAAAAAGGAAATCATCCCTCAATAGTATGACATTGACCTTTGTTGTTTTTTGCAAACCGTTTCATTTCGACGTCGGTGAGTTCTCGACAAATGCAAAGCTTGAGGCACATAAGGTTACGACATCATTGTGAGATTAGCACAAGCATGTCATCTTCTCATATACTCATAGATCTGTGGTTGTACTTCAGCACGAGCTTCGTCGTAAAGTTGAAACTCGAAAAGAGTGATAAAATTACTAGAAAGAGATTCGATTTTGTCTGCTCCTCATTTGTCGATGCATTTGGTCGTCTCCTATTTTTCAATCAGCAACTTACATCTTTGATTCATTTTCTTTTGTGAATATGTTGAGTAGGAGGCTCGGTATTGTGGGCACTATGTGTGCTTTGGAAAGGAAGGTCGATGACAAATTTTTAGGTGCACCACCATGGCGGTAAGGGTTGCTAGGGAGAGAGTTGGGGAGGAATAATTGTGTGAAAGATGACGCATTGAAAATGTGATTAATCTAACAACTAAAAGTTATGGTCCACTATGGACCACCTACGAAGGTGGTCCACACTAGCCTTCACCATAGAAAAAAGAGTATAATTGTAAGGGAGAGAGGTCTCAAAAATTTCCTAAAAAGAAAAGAAAGAAGCAGTGAGGAAGAAAGAAGAGATGGTGAATCACAAAATTAACAAGTCATAAAGAGGTGTCACATAGGAATGAGATACTCTTCACTTTCCTCCCTTTTTTGAGATTGAATTTCATGATTACAGCAATGTGGCACTTATTAAATATTCCTTGATTACAGTAATGCACACAACCACAAGACTAGAATAGCTCAACCACCCCAAACCCCAGTGGAATTTTTTTTTAAAAAAAGGCAGAAAAGAAGAAACAGAAAGCTTTGCATCCAAGAGATCTGCCAAATGAAAAGATGAGTCTTTAATTTTTATTTTGCTTATTCCTTCTTTATTTGTTCTTCAGTTTGGTCAATTCCTTTTTAATTTTATTCTTTAATCAAATCTACGAATAGGCTCTATCCTTTCTTTTTTAAAAAGAATCATTTAAAAAAATGTGAAAAATAAATAAATAATAAACATAAAATAAAATTAGCATTTATCAATTTCCTTTTTATGTTTATTCTATCATTTTCTTTTTGGTTATGTGAAATAAATTTTAAAAAATATTAAAATTAATGCTAATTAATTTCTTTTTATTTTTTTATTTTGTTTATTTATTGTTGGTTATTGTAGAAATTGTTAATTTGCTATTTTTTTTGTGTAATTGATTAATTTAGGCACGATGTTTAGTTAATGCTGCATGTATGGGAAGTTGCCTTGATGAGTAGATAAACTTTGGTAAAGATAGTGGTATGGAACTTGATCACAAGCGTGCAAATTTTGAATTGCATAGGGTAGAATGATGCAATGGGCGACCAGATCGTTACTTCTTGAAGTATAGTAGGACAAATTGTACTTTATAAAGCAAATTTAATAGTAATTAGTAAGCCCTAAGTCTGTTAGAATAAATTTATGAGTAAATTACATTGACATCCCCTGAAATGAGATTGCACATAACCCCTTGTTTTTTTTACGTTAACAATAACCTCCTTTATAAGTGTATATGGTGTAATATTTTTCAAACAATTAAGGAGGGTTAGTGTAGGAGTTAAAAAAATAGGAGGGGTATCGAGCAAAATTTAACAAAACCACAAGTTTTAGTGTAATTTATTCTAAATTTAACATGAGAGTTAATTTTAGGACCCAAATGTTGGGGTCTCATATCAGTCATTTATTGTTTTTTTGCAAGCATTAGCTTGCGAAAGTGGATATTTTAGCAGCCATCCTAGAAGGGAATGGGTATAGACAATTTTTCTCTTCTTGTTTTACTTAAAACTAAAGGCCTTCGTTATTTATGATATCCAGTATCATTTTTGACATTGTATTTGCTCTTCTACTTTCAGTTTGATCTATGGAAAAATGGATAAATTTTTTTTTAATAGAAAATTGAAGTTATGTAGACCAGAAAAAGGAGCTGATACTACTAATTTCATTGATGAAATATTCATATGGTAAGCTATACAGTGCTTTCTATAATGCTGGAAGTAGTATTTCATATTACAATTGTTCACAATTTTACAAGCATTTCCAGTACCCAAGTCTGTAAGAAATTTTTCTCTTGATTTTATCCATCCTATTGAAGTTTGATTGTATGATCTATCTAATCTTTACTCATCTTGTTACTTGTTTTGATGCTTTGGGAAATATTGTAGACTTCATCCTGAAATTGCATTTTGGGTGACCTTATAAAATGTTTTGGTAGGATCTTAGATGGATAAGACTCAAGGTGAATGTAATATTCTAAAAATTATATCATTTTGATTGGGTAGCTTTAGGATAGATTGTAATGTTTCAGCAGTTCTTCTGTAATTTGTTTGTAGTGAGGCATTGTTTTCAAGTTTAGAAGTTTTCATTCTGATAGGAACGGAATGCTTCTCTTATCCTGTATTGGTTGGTTGTGGCATTAGAAAATAATAGTGTTAACACTTTCAAAATTAATTTTCGGAATATTTTGAAAATTAGTTTGTTAATTAAATTCTAGAATTTAGTTTCAGGAATGAGGATATTTTTGAAAAAAATAAATAAAAGAGTGTAAATAGTAATTGCCTTACTGTATTTTATTTTGTATCTTTCTTAATGGATTTTATTATAATTAGCTTGTTATTGGATTTTAGACCCTAGCCCGTGTTGTAATCAGTTCTTTTTCTTTAATCTTTCAAGATTGCCTACAGCCCAAAAACATCACTTCCCAAACACATTCACCGCTCATGCCTTCTCCCTCTATGTACCAAAAAACAAATTTCCATAATACAATTTGCATTTTGGAAAACATCTCTAATAGGAATGGAATCATATTCATTCTTGTTGCTCGGTTTCTCCACGGTAATTTTCATCTACTGCTTCTCTCTTAAACTTTAACTCCGAGTTACAGTATAAGGGCAAAATAAGATTCCAACTGTCACTTGGTCTCTTATGGTTCAATACAAGGAAAAGGAAAACTTCCCACACCAACCAAAGAAAACTCATGCAGAACCACAAAAAAGAACTTAACAATGCTAACTTCACAAACTAGTGGAACAATGATGTTGGCAAGTTAATGGGAAGCTAGTGAAAATTAGGGGTAGCTGAATTACACTAATTTATCATCTCATAGTCATGCATTCACATGGCAATCCTGGACATCTAATTTAATTATTTTGAGTTATTAGTTGAAAGCTGAACAGCTTGGGGGTCACAGACACAATACGAAGAAATAGAAGTTGTATTGCTGATTAGATTTCTCGTAAATTTTGTCATTTTGATGACCCAAAGCTTAGTGAATCATAAACATAGTTTTTTAGGTGAATTAATCAGAAATTTAAAGTAGTTCATACTAATATTATTTTCTTACTTCGTTGTCCCCAAAACAAAAAAATGGCCTTAGGCACATGAAATGAGAATAAAAGGAATGATAAAGGTTACACTGTTTGATAAAGAGAAATGAGTTGCATAATGTGATTTAGCCACCTTGCACATTAGGTCTAAAAGCAACATTTAAGGCCTGGGATATTTGCTAGTTTACATCAAATAAAAGGAAGAGGAGAACAAAATATATTTAAAAAAATATATATCTAAAAAAACTATTTTGGCATGAAAAAGTCTTGCGGATTTTAAAAGACTATATAAGAATGTAATCATTTATAAAATTCTTTTAAAAGACTTTTATAATCAAGATTTTGTAATTTGGATTTTAATTATTGGATTTATATCATATGAATTTATAATATTTGATCGTATTTTATGGATTTGTAAGATTTGATAGGACTCATGAATTTTTAGAAAACATTCAAAGTTATAAGAGTCAATGAAAAAGATAACAAAGAAATGATAAAATTTGGATAAAAAAAGTCAAATCAATACCATCTTGTTAATCTTGTAATAGCTAATTGATTTTAACTTCATGTCCTCCTAAATAGCATTGCTCCATATATCTAAAGCTATCCTAGTCCTCCATGCATTAATATCTTCTCATTCCTGTTCTTGTGTTAGAAATTTTATTTATATATAAACCAATCAATCTTGTTATATGTTATTGAATATTCAGTCTTTATATAATAATTATCATATATAAAACCAATTAGTGTAAAGATTAAATAATATATAATAAAACTTATATATGATAGTTTTATTATATATATAATATACAAAACTAATCAACGTTATTTATATATTAGAAATTTTGTTTATATAGAAAGCCAATTAGTTTTATTATATATTATTTAATATTCAACATAAATTATATATATATATATATATATATATAAAGAAAAAATCAAGTAGGATACAAATCGTGATTTTTTCATGAGTGCAAAAGAAGTCAAAGAATACGGACTCATAGACTATGTCATCATGAATCCTTTCAAAGCTCTCTAGCCATTGTGAGTTACAACAGAAGGTAAAGATCAGGCTAACATTTGAACTTGATATTAGCATAAAGCAATTAACCTAGGTCATGTAAAGTAATTATTTTAGCATAAGCAATTAACCTAGGTAGCATAATTGAAATTAGCGCAATAGGTACAAATAAAAGTAAAAAAGTAGTACAATACACAAATGATAGTGATAGGGTTTTTTTATGCATTTTTTACATCATCTTTTTGGCGATGTACACAATGAATTTGTCTAAATAAGTTGATAAAGGCAAAAGAAGAAAAAAAGTAGAAAGATCCTATTTCTGATTATAGAGAAGGCAAGTAGGATTGAAAGAAAGAGATGACTAAGTACTACCCCAACACCACCTTCAACGAAGAAGGAAGGGATTATATGTGATAAGAGAAAGAAAAGTCTGGCAAAGACATAAAAAAAAGCAATGAGAGAGTAGAAAAGCCTCAAGGGTTTGTGTGGGATTGTTAGATTGGTGTGATATTTATATGTCTTTTTAAAAAGTCACACGAAATCCACGCTACAAAAAAATTCATCAAAATTTGTATATTTTTAAATACTAAAAGACTTTTTGTAAGTTGTAAAAAACACTTACTTTGATACCACCAGATTTTGTTACCCTCTTAAAAAAATCCAAATAGTCCTAATTGATTATCACAAGACTTATTTATATTCTTAAAAAGTCTCGATTGAATACCACAAGACTTTTTTTCACCAAAAAGTCTTCTAAAATCCTAATCCAATACTCCCCCTAAGGGTTACACTATTTGATAAATAGAAATGAGTTGTATAATGTGATTTAGTCACCTTGCACATTAGGTCTAAAGGCAACATTTAAGACTTGGGATATTTGCTAGTTTACATCAAATAAAAGGAAGACAAAATATATGTTACAATAAATATAACTCTCATGATAGATGAAAAAATTAAATCAAAAGACTTTTATTAATATGAACATAAAAAATGAAGTCTAGAGAATCTTGTATTAGTACGCAAACTTGTGGCTTATATTAAAATACAATTAATTAAATCTAAGTTGGGTTCACGTGTAGTTAAGCAAACATTATATCATGTACAAGCACCTATAAAACCAAATTGAATTCAAAATAAACAAATGCTATATGCAAGGCCATTGAGTGACAAAGAATCATTATTCGTCGTAAACATGGACAAAACAATTATTACTAATTGCAATAAACTATAATTACGATATATCATAAGAAACTCCAAAGGATATGTAAATACATATATAAGAATTTTTAATAATTCAAAAATATAATAGAATGTTGTAAACCAATATTGGGTTACATAAAGAATGTGAATATCGTTATCAAACCCACTATTAATATTTAATTTCTAACAAAATAATTTCTTTTTAATACTGATAAATATTGCTTGAAGATCTGTGCCTAAGAATATATTTATTTAAGTTTACAAAATTTTTCTCTAACTCAAATAAATAAAACCTCTTTCAACTGTTATTATAATTATTCTGTTGTAATTTCATCAATACTTGCAAGAATAAATAATAAGATAGTATTCAAAATACTAATAATTATAATGATATTTATATTATTTATTTCTTAAAACTATAATTGATTACATGAGGAATTGGATCATGATTGTATATATTTATTCCTAACATAAATACCCAAAGACTAAAGTATTCAATGTTCAAAAGATCAATTAAATAACTTGGTGCGGCCAAATGTCATAGCCATAGCCGTACACCATCCAATGACCACCTTGAGACATGGCTTTTTCACTGAAGTTTTTGTAAGTATTGCCCTTGCCCCTCCAAATACTAACATTGTTGTTGCTACATCTAGCGTGGCAATGTTAGTATTTGGAGGGGGAAGGGCACTAAAGCAAAAGGGTATTTGATGTGGTTCCAGGGTCTAATTAGTGGGCTTAATGTTTGGTTCAATGGTGAGTTAGTGAGTAAAAGACATAACGAGGTGAAGTTATATTGGCAGTTTGGTGAAGCAAACAAGGAGGGGGTGTTTACCAATGTGATGGTTTAGGGTTGGTTTAGGTAATAGCAAATGGCTTAATGATATGGTATCATGGTAAGGGAATGGGGTTTGTGGGTAGTGGACTGGTTTTCCCGCATGATACTACACTAATCGGAAAAAACAGATACAAAGTAACAAGGTTTTAAATAGCTTAAGGTTTTTGCAGTTACAAGTATTTTAGATCTTGCGATGCATATTGTGATCATTGTTGCATGAATACCTTGCAACTTAGAACAAAATTATATTAAAACTAGTCAGTTATCCTTACATTCACATAGGGTTGCATTGATCTCTATGCATATTTTAAAATAATTTTTATATATAATTATTTGCTTAAAAATAAATAATAGAATGGAAAATTAAGTCTTAATTGACAATAACAGAGGAAGAAGATACTACCATGATCAAAAATGTTGTAAATGTAATTCTTGTTTATTGGACACTTGTTAGTAATTTTTTAATTTATATTTCAAGTAATCCTTATATATATGTTTTATTTAATTTGTTTTGGAGTAATATTTTCCTATTTCTTTAAAACAAGTTTAAAATATACATGATTATTTCTTTAAACTTACGTTAAATTAAACATGTTAATTGTAACACCCTCACTTTTATTTAATTAATTGTTTTAATTAATTATTTATTCTATATATTTAATTCTGAAAAATCGGGAAGGAATCTAAAAATTCTGATCCCCACGGTTAAACTCAGAATATTGAAAACTATCTAATCGTGATTTTCAATAATTTTTCCAAGTTGAAGCTCGGAGAAATTAGAAAATGACGATTTTGTCCTTATTTGTCAATATTAAGGGCTGACATGAGAAAAATATTCAATTGATATTAAAATGTCAAATTAAGTTTAAAATCATGTCATATATATTAAAATATAATTTTGGGAATTTTCTGGGAATTTTCTGAAATTCCTGTATAAAATGACCAAAATACCCCTAGTTGTCAAATAGCCAACTCAGTATTGGTTTGACATCCAAAAATGATGAAAATGATATTTTTAGTACATTTCTAGGTAAAATATGTAATTTTAGAATTTTCATAAAAATTTGAGCATTTATTGAATTAAAATGAATTTAATATGAATTTTCTAAGCTTAAAATATATAATATATATATTTATAATTCGAAAAAAATTAAAATTTATTTTTAGAAATTATTTTTGATGAAAAATATTACATTTGTTCAGATTTATATCTAAATTAATTATTTTGGTATTAAAAGTTAAATTTTTTTAAGTTTAGGCGATTTTATCGGTACCGGCTAATTAATTAACAGTCAAAATTTATACTGCAAATATTTGGGACAGCTGCTATCCCACGTTTCTGATCTACCAAGAGGTGATTCACCACCTACTTATATATGTGTCCCTAATTTTCAATTAAACATAAATCAAAAATTATATTTTTGACATCATGGATGACATCTTCCATGGACACCTAAGGCAATTCTTTTCCTATAAATAGCCATGAAACATGAACCAAGTTCTTCACTCCTCTTCTCTTCCGTAAGCCTCCATAGAGAAATTCTCTCTCTTTAGAAAATTTTCTTTTACTTTGTTTTTATGCTAAAATTCTACTAGTTTTCCAATAACTAGTAAAAATCCTCTTCCTAGGAGCTCTGTACCAACAACTTCACCAACTCTTTGAGGTAATGGGGGGAGTGGGGTTGGTTCTAAATTTCAATTACTTTGCATGTTGGTAGGAAGGGTTTTCCCCTAAACCCGTTTAGGCTTTAGTTTTACTATTAATATTATTGTTATATTATTTGATGTTAAACTTTAAAATTTTGCTAAGTTATTATTTTGCTCAAATTTAAATTATTAAACTATACCAAGCTGTTACTCTGCTCAATTTTAGAAAATTAAAATGCACTTGTTAAGCTGTTACTCTGCTCATTTTTAGAAAATTAAAATGCATTTACTAAGATGTTACTCTGCTCAATTTTAGATAATTAAAATACTCTTATTGAGCAGTTATGCTGCTCAAATTTAGACAACTATAGTATAATTATTAAGTTGTTATACTGCTCGAATTTAAACAATTACAGTAGAATTACTAAGCTGTTATACTGCCCAAATTTAGAAAAAATATTTTTAGCTATTATGATAAATAATTAAATTATTAAATTATCAAATTTTAGTAATACTCAATTAGTTTAGCAAAAATAGTAGAAGAAATAAATCATAAATCTCATAATATGAAACTAAAGATAGAAATTATTTTATGAGCTATTTATGAATTTATTTTAGAAAACTACTATAGAAATTTCAGTTTAAGTTCTTATCGTTCAGGTAAGGTCTAGACACACTAATAGACCATCTGTAAAAATTTCATAAAATTTAAAGCTTATTTAGTACTTCTAATTGTGCTCTATAAGTGCTTGTGGACACATTTTTCTTAGAAATACTAAATTTCAAAAAAAATTTCGAAAAAATTCTAAAAATTCATGATAAAATTCTAATTATTTTTCTAAGTTTAAAATTATTTTTATGGAATTTTTTGACCATTCTATGATTTATTTCTTAATTATCAGCCTTTATTTTAATTTGTATATCTTTATTTTTATTGAATTATTGCTTATGTGCTTTAATATGAATTATATTTAAAATTTAAGGAGTGTTACATTTAATGGTATCAGAGCAGTTCTTTCCTGTCAAAGCCTGGGGTATGGCCTTGACCATTCTTTGTGCTGTGTGTTCTTTCATTTACTGTTGATAAAACAGGAATGAAAGATGAATTGTTTGTTCTTATATTCGTTTTGGACATCCAACCTTGTTGCGGAAAGTGGTCTGCGTACGCAATTGAAGACTTTGCTAAGAATATACCAAATGTTAGCTGTTGGGTTTAATAGAAGTGATTAGTGCATGTCTAGTTAGGTTCTGGCTAGGAAAGACTTGGTACTTAAGAGCGTCTATTGTGACCCACCTCTCTTTCCTGGGAATCTATCTGGTGTACTATTTCACATATTATTTTTGCTCACCTAACATATGGTTTTATTCAAAGCAATGAACTAAGACATTGATTCTCTATTTCAGACAATGGCCGGAAGACCACGGCGAGATGCTACTCAACAAATACTTGAAAGAATGACTGCTGTTCTTGAAAATATGAATCAAGGACGAGATAATGAATCTGCAGAATACCGAGGGCTTGCAGCTTTTCGTAAAAACAACCCTCCAACATTCAAAGGTGGATTCGATCCTAACGGTGCTCAAAACTGGAAAGTTTGAAGTATATTGTGATGCCTCGGGACAAGGGTTAGGGTGTGTATTAATGCAAGAAGGAAAAGTAGCTGCTTACGCTTCAAGACAATTAAGACAGCATGAAGTTAACTATCCTACGCATGATTTAGAATTAGCTGCAGTAGTGTTTGCTCTAAAGATTTGGAGACACTACTTGTATGGTGCAAGGTTTGAAGTGTTCAGTGATCATAAGAGTTTGAAGTATCTCTTTGATCAAAAGGAACTGAATATGAGACAGCGTAGGTGGATGGAATTCCTGAAGGATTACGACTTTAAGCTGCAGTATCACCCTGGCAAGGCGAATGTAGTGGCAGATGCTTTGAGTCGTAAATCCTTACATGCATCAATGATGATGGTGAAGGAGTTGGAATTGGTAGAATCATTTAGAGATTTGAATTTGGCAATAGAGATAAGACCCAAGAGTCTTTATTTGGGAATGCTGAAAATTTCAAGTGGATTTCTAGAACAAGTTAGAGAAGCACAAGAAACGGACCAATTTCTACAAGAGAAAATGAAAGCAAGAGAAGAAGGAAAGGAAGCAGAATTCCACAAGGATTCCAGTAGGATCATTAAATTCAAAGATAGAATATGTGTGCCTTTTGAGAAAGATCTGAGAAAACTAATTCTAGAAGAAGCTCACAAAAGTAGACTAAGTATTCATCCAGGTGCCACCAAAATGTATCAAGACTTGAAGAAGATGTTCTGGTGGCCAGGAATGAAGAAAGCTGTAGCTAAGTTTGTAGCATCCTGTTTGGTGTGTCAAAAAGCAAAGGTAGAACATCAGAAACCTTCTGGTGAACTACAATCCCTAGATATCCCAGAATGGAAATGGGATAGCATCTCAATGGATTTTGTTACGGGTTTACCTAGGACTTTCTCTGGTAATGATGCTATATGGGTGATTGTGGATAGATTAACCAAATCTGCTCATTTTCTACCCATTAACATCAGATTTTCTTTAGAAAAGTTGGCCCAATTGTATATCAAAGAGATTATTAGGCTACATGGTGTACCTTCTAGTATAATCTCTGATAGGGATCCACGTTTCACTTCTAGGTTTTGGGATAGTTTGCAACGAGCCTTAGGGACTAGGATTAGACTTAGTTCAGCCTACCACCCTCAGACAGATGGACAGTCTGAAAGGACTATCCAATCCCTAGAAGATTTGTTAAGAGCCTGTGTGTTGGAACAGACAGGTAACTGGGATCAGTTTTTACCACTGATTGAGTTTACCTATAATAACAGTTTCCACTCTAGCATTGGAATGGCTCCATATGAGGCTTTGTATGGAAGAAAATGTAGAACTCCATTATGTTGGTATGAGACCGGAGAACCTTTAATCTTAGGACCCGAGATAGTTCAACAAGCCTCTGATAAGATAAAAATGATTAGGGAAAAGATAAAGATATCACAGGACAGGCAGAAAAGTTACTTTAACAAAAGGAGAAAACCCCTTGAGTTTCAAGAAGGGGATCATGTGTTCTTGAAAGTTACACCAATAACTGGGGTTGGTAGAGCCCTTAAATCTAAAAAGCTTTCTCCTAAATTCATTGGTCCTTATCAAATCCTTAAGCGAATTGGTCCCATCGCTTATCAAATTGCTTTACCTCCAAATCTTTATAACCTTCATAATGTATTCCATGTCTCTCAACTCCGAAAATACATTTCTGATCCTTCTCATGTGATTGAAACTGACATAGTACAATTAAAGGAAAACCTCACTTATGATGTATTTCCTGTAAGAATTGAGGATCGTAGGATTAAACAACTTCGAGGAAAAAAAGATACCCTTGGTAAAGATTATTTGGAGTCAACAAGACGACGGAAATGCTACATGGGAACTAGAAAGCAACATGCGAGAATTATATCCTCAACTTTTCTCAGGTTAGTAAATTTCGGGGACGAAATTCCTAAAAGGAGGGGAGTAATGTAACACCCTCACTTTTATTTAATTAATTGTTTTAATTAATTATTTATTCTATATATTTAATTCTGAAAAATCGGGAAGGAATCTAAAAATTCTGATCCCCACGGTTAAACTCAGAATATTGAAAACTATCTAATCGTGATTTTCAATAATTTTTCCAAGTTGAAGCTCGGAGAAATTAGAAAATGACGATTTTGTCCTTATTTGTCAATATTAAGGGCTGACATGAGAAAAATATTCAATTGATATTAAAATGTCAAATTAAGTTTAAAATCATGTCATATATATTAAAATATAATTTTGGGAATTTTCTGGGAATTTTCTGAAATTCCTGTATAAAATGACCAAAATACCCCTAGTTGTCAAATAGCCAACTCAGTATTGGTTTGACATCCAAAAATGATGAAAATGATATTTTTAGTACATTTCTAGGTAAAATATGTAATTTTAGAATTTTCATAAAAATTTGAGCATTTATTGAATTAAAATGAATTTAATATGAATTTTCTAAGCTTAAAATATATAATATATATATTTATAATTCGAAAAAAATTAAAATTTATTTTTAGAAATTATTTTTGATGAAAAATATTACATTTGTTCAGATTTATATCTAAATTAATTATTTTGGTATTAAAAGTTAAATTTTTTTAAGTTTAGGCGATTTTATCGGTACCGGCTAATTAATTAACAGTCAAAATTTATACTGCAAATATTTGGGACAGCTGCTATCCCACGTTTCTGATCTACCAAGAGGTGATTCACCACCTACTTATATATGTGTCCCTAATTTTCAATTAAACATAAATCAAAAATTATATTTTTGACATCATGGATGACATCTTCCATGGACACCTAAGGCAATTCTTTTCCTATAAATAGCCATGAAACATGAACCAAGTTCTTCACTCCTCTTCTCTTCCGTAAGCCTCCATAGAGAAATTCTCTCTCTTTAGAAAATTTTCTTTTACTTTGTTTTTATGCTAAAATTCTACTAGTTTTCCAATAACTAGTAAAAATCCTCTTCCTAGGAGCTCTGTACCAACAACTTCACCAACTCTTTGAGGTAATGGGGGGAGTGGGGTTGGTTCTAAATTTCAATTACTTTGCATGTTGGTAGGAAGGGTTTTCCCCTAAACCCGTTTAGGCTTTAGTTTTACTATTAATATTATTGTTATATTATTTGATGTTAAACTTTAAAATTTTGCTAAGTTATTATTTTGCTCAAATTTAAATTATTAAACTATACCAAGCTGTTACTCTGCTCAATTTTAGAAAATTAAAATGCACTTGTTAAGCTGTTACTCTGCTCATTTTTAGAAAATTAAAATGCATTTACTAAGATGTTACTCTGCTCAATTTTAGATAATTAAAATACTCTTATTGAGCAGTTATGCTGCTCAAATTTAGACAACTATAGTATAATTATTAAGTTGTTATACTGCTCGAATTTAAACAATTACAGTAGAATTACTAAGCTGTTATACTGCCCAAATTTAGAAAAAATATTTTTAGCTATTATGATAAATAATTAAATTATTAAATTATCAAATTTTAGTAATACTCAATTAGTTTAGCAAAAATAGTAGAAGAAATAAATCATAAATCTCATAATATGAAACTAAAGATAGAAATTATTTTATGAGCTATTTATGAATTTATTTTAGAAAACTACTATAGAAATTTCAGTTTAAGTTCTTATCGTTCAGGTAAGGTCTAGACACACTAATAGACCATCTGTAAAAATTTCATAAAATTTAAAGCTTATTTAGTACTTCTAATTGTGCTCTATAAGTGCCTGTGGACACATTTTTCTTAGAAATACTAAATTTCAAAAAAATTTCGAAAAAATTCTAAAAATTCATGATAAAATTCTAATTATTTTTCTAAGTTTAAAATTATTTTTATGGAATTTTTTGACCATTCTATGATTTATTTCTTAATTATCAGCCTTTATTTTAATTTGTATATCTTTATTTTTATTGAATTATTGCTTATGTGCTTTAATATGAATTATATTTAAAATTTAAGGAGTGTTACATTAATGATTATTAATTTTTATTTTTCTCTTTAATTTGTTTTTATTTTATGTAAAGAATATAAATTTAATTTCTTTAAAAATTCATAGGATCCAGCGTTTCACAAATACAGCCATAATGTACAATTAATTTAAGGATGTTAATCAAGCGTGTTATTAATTTAACATGTAGTTTAAGTAAAGAATATATATTTAATAAAGTGACAGCTTCATTTTAGGATCTTGAGAATGCACCGATAGTGAACACTAACTACAAGTTCTTTTATAATTTTTTAACTAAAAAATATTAATTGTTATAAATAACTTCTTATAGTTTTTTAATTTTATACTATTTACTTTTTAATATAATATACACTTCTAAATAAAATATTAATTAGGCTTAAAATTATGTTTAGGATAAAAAATTATTTTTAATAAAAGAGTTAAAATGTAATTGTCAATTTGAAATTTATTCAAATATTTATATGAAATATTAATAAATAAGAATATTATTAAAAATAATTAATAATTTTTCAATCTTGTAACAGAATTAATATTTTAAATAAAATATAAAACAAATTATTATTACCCAGAAAAAAAATTGGTATCCTTATTGTTTATTGTTATGAGTTATAGGCTAAATATGAGCACGATTCTCATCAACGGTAAACAATGAAATGATTAGAAAAATTGAAACGGTTTAAAAATTTATTTTAATTTAAATATAAGATAAGTTACACTAATTTTGAAAACATGGTTTCATCATTTAATTGTTTCAAAAATATTTTTAAAATAAGGATACTCCTTCCAGTCTCAAATATAAAATAAAAAAAATCATTGTATTAGTCTCAAATATAGGCAAATCTTAACTAATTTCACCTTATTTAATGAAACCATCTCTAAAATATCCTTCATTTAATTGAGATTCTATTCCTAATGACCTTTTTTTTATTCTTGATATCAAGTTTCAATGAAGGGTAGTTTAGAAAAAAAAAAGGTTATTTCCTTAATGGGATTAGTAAAATTAAATTATATTAACTAACTTTTTTAATCAGCATAAGTTTTTATTATTATTTTTTTGTTTATATTGAAGACTGGAGTATTTTTTAATAGTAAAAGAATAAAATATTTAAAAAATATTATTACAAATCATATATAATTACCATAATAGTAACATTGTTTCCTTAAATAATGATTAAAATTTATATGCTATGTCAAAGTTATTGGTATAAAAAAGAAAATATATATCAAAAAAATATATAATGGAAAAATGATTATCCATGTGTTGGTATCCAGTTACATCAAAGAATAATGGCATCTAATACCTATGTACAAGGCAAAGCTATATTGAGTAGCTTTAGTTTTTTACGTCTTGTACGCATTCTTCCATGTTGAACGCAGAACTAAACAAGCTCTATAAAGATTTGATTGTGAAAAAACAGGAACATACAAGAAGAGGGATTGAATTGTGTGTTAAAAATCTTTTTTGCAAAACTTTAAACAAAAGATAAAAAGGTGCAAAACAAAGAAATCAAAATAAGGAAAAGAAAGGAGAAGCACGCGATGGATTTTTATATCAGTTCACTCAACCTGAGCTACGTCTAATACCTTCGTCTAGGAGGATTTCCACTAACCAACCCTTGATTACAAACAAGTATTCTTACCAGTCTCTTCAGGCCTACAATAATGATCATCCTAAATCACCTATACAACCCCAAGTATTCTTTTGTCACATAGCCTCTCCAGGCTTTCACAACACAAAGGAATGTTTTATAGAATTCTACTCACTGAATGAGGATATGAAAATACAAAGCAAATAACAACAACTTTGCTATGAAAAGAATAAGAAAATGGAGAGTTTTTAGAGCTTATCCAAAGAGAGATTTTTTAAACTTTCATTGCAATCTATTCTTCTCCTCTTGTATGGCATCTTTGAACTTGGTGTAAATATATAGTCTTGAAAAGGTAACCATTGAGATGGACAAATTTCAAGATTCAGAGATATGTGTAAAACTTGTGTGTAGTAGCACGTGTATCGAATTTGCAAAAAGGACAAAAAACAAATTTTGTGGTTACACCAAAAAGTTTCCAACAAATTGAATCAATAAAAATATATTTAATAAATCACTTATACATATTATTTCAAAAATAAAAATCTTAATATAAATATTACAAAAAAATAAATATTTATTATGATACATAATACTATAACAATATAATAAATTATAAATATATGATTGATATGTATATATATCATATAATAATAAAATTAATATAATAATAATATATACAATAATAATATACACAATATACTATAAATTATAATAACAAAAGGAAAGAATCGTGTAGGAACCATGTGTGTGCCCAGTACGAATTAACTTTCTTATATACAATTTTGTTTTTAGAAACTTTTGTGTGTACAATATAGATAAGTAGATAACAAAAGGAAGAAAATAAAAAGTAAAACAATCATTTGTGTGTAGGAAATGGATTTGGGTGGAAAAAGAAAAGGAAAACATGACCTGTGTCTAATGGGGTTTACAGTCTATTTTTCTTACATCGAATAGAAGTTTTGTATGATTATATAATCCATAATAACTAATAATTAATATTTTTTATCATTATGAAATATTCAAAGTAAAAAACTAATTAAAAATAAAAATAAGACTAATTTAGTAGCTACTAATATATTTAACAAATTCATACATGTTTGAGTGTCTCAATAACATAAATAAATTAATAGATACTCATACAATTAAATAAAGTTTATACATAAATTATTTGTCTAAATTCCTCAACATGAAACCACTATTACATATAAAATATTTATAAAATTCATTATTTTTTATCACTGTATTGTGACAACGTGCATGATCAAAGCCTCCACTTTTTGACCATCATCCTATTCCCCAAAAACATAATCAAACCTCAAGTCTTTAACGTAAAAAAAATAATATATATAATTTATGCAAAAGCATTACCTCCCTGATCACCATTGTAACATCCCCATGATAGGGTAATTATGATTATGTTAGACATAAATAAATTAAATGTCTTTTATATCGGTTTTATGGGTGCTTTGCATAATATAAGACTTTGTTCTATTTTAAGGTATAATAGTAGGCTAGAGTTAGATTTTTTCAGGGGGCGGCGAGGGCCACTTAGGCCCAGTTACGGTCATCACCCTCTTAGACCTATAAGCCTCACATACACTCACTTTCACACATACAAAAAAAGGATAAGAGAGAAAGAGGAGGAGATAAAAGAAGGAGAAGAGAAAGAGGAGGAGGAGGAGGAAGAACAAGAGCCACCTACACACCTAAGCACCCTTGAAGCTAGTGGTGAATGCTTTTAATTCATCTTCCTCCCTTTACCCCACTTGGTCTTGAGTTGTGATTGATGGATTGGGGGTTTTAGGTTCTTGAACCCTACCTAAGGGAATTTGGGATTTTTATGTCTTCTATTTAATTTATGGGTTAATATGATGAATTTGATGGTTATACATTGTGGAATAACATTTATAACTCATTCATGTTGCTTTGAGATGGTTGGGTATCCATTAATGGCCTTGGAGCAAGAAGAAATCACGAAATCGCAATTCTGTAGAATCACTGCTCTAGCTTAGTAGCAATATACTAGTTGAGCAAGCCAAACTTTCTCGCTAAGTGAGAAAAGTCATGGTAAAGCGAGAGGATCTCCAAAGACAAGTCTAGAAACCTCGTGCATGTTCGCTTAGCGAGAGTATATCTTGCTCAACGAAAAGTTGAGTCCAGAGAGGGTGTTTGTCACTTGCTAAGTGAGAACTATCCTCGCTCAGTGAAAAAAGGGTCTAGAGAATGAGTCTAGAATCCCTATATATGTTCGCTAAGCGATTCTTAGGTTCGCTAAGTGACAAGGTCGTACTCGTTGAGCAAGGCTATGCCTTTATTGACCGAGAGACACCTATAACAACATGTTACATTCACTCCATTTCTAAGCATATGTTCATTGTTTCCATGTAATAAATGACTGCATAAGAATATGTTTTACTTGATACCGTGTATAAAGAGCCTTCTTTGGAGGAAAAAGGGTAAGAGACCCTCTAAATACGAAAGGTTGGCCAAAGGTTTTAATGAAACAAGTCCCTCAGGCTTGAGGGGATATAAATATGAGGTCGTGATATATCTATGTTAAAATAAAAGAATGGGATGTGTAAGACTGAGGTGTCCTCTTTGGATTAATGGGCGGGTTCCGTCACTTCCCATTCCCCAAAGGCTAGTGGCTAAACCCCTCAAACAGAAGGGGTATATAAGTAATATGACATGGCATAAGGACAAGGGGGACGCTCCTTAAAAGTTTGAACTTAAAACTTTGCCAAAGGATAGAAAAGAGTAAAAATAAAGGCTAAGCATAAGAAAGAATGCCATGAAAAGTTTATGTTTGAGGATGAGTAATTGATGTTTATTGTGAATGATGCATTCATGAGGTCCATATATCGTATTGCATGTGTTTAGCACTCTTTGAGACTTTGTCTCATTAGTTTAGGGTTTATGTTCCAGATTGACAGTAAGGATGGCTGGTGCTTGGCCTCGAAGACATCATGTTTTGGTGATTGATGTATAGATAGACTATAGGATATTCCTATTGAAAGACAATGATATGCATATGTACTTTTGTATAGTGATCCTATAAGTGAAAGGATATCCTTTTTAGGATATATATGATTTTGTTACTTGAGAAGCATGTAAGACTTTGAACAGTGAATTTTTTGAGTAATGGCTTCACATATTGTGATATTCTCATATGTATGTTGTTGTTATCTACATTCTAGTTGTTAAAAATGTAAAGCTTAAGGTAATATCCCTTAGGGTGTTACGACCACATGGTAGAACGATGTGATTAAATTGATTTAAAATATAGAATTAGAAATCAAAATTAAAATTAAAAAAATTATAGAAACAAAAATGTGATTAAATTGATTTAAAATATTTTTGTTCTAAATAACTTTAATTTAATACAAAATTATATTAAAAGGAATTTGTTAATATTAAAGGTATTCATTAGCATTAAAAGCATGTTTTGCACTTAATCACTAATTGCAACTCACACATATCATTAGAAGCAAAATAAATAAATAAAATGAATCAAAATAAATAACGTAATTAATACTATGGGCCCATGAAAACTATCTCACTCCATCTCTCACAAATTTCTCATGTCCCCCTCTATTCCTTCATAATGAATTTGAAATTTCAATTTTAATGACCCAACAAATTCCCAATTTTTCCCTCACTTCCCACACATTCCACTCCCACTCATCCAATTAATCTTAATCTAAAATTTTCAGCTTTCACTTTTATTCTTCCACAATTCCCAAAGTTATTTCCCACTTTCCCATGTCGCACTTACTATTGTTTTTATACTGACCTCCCACTCATTAATAAACTCCCTCGGTCAAGCCTAGTGGTGGGAAGGTTTAGATAACATGCATGAGGTCATAGGTTCTAACCTCAGTGTGATCATTGTATACACAAAAAAAAAAACTGTCACATGTCTTATCATAATTCTATATATTGAGCATTTAGTTTTATTTTTCATTTTTATTTATTTTAAAAAAATTAATTGTAATTTTAATTTTAAAAATTTTCTTTCTCAACTATCTCAAACCACTCTCTTTTTATTTGTATATTTGATTTTCTTAATAGCTTATATATTTCAATCAATTTTTTTCATCTTTATTTTTAAAATTGAATTTTAACAATTTTTTAAAAGAAATTTCTAATAATTAAAAATAATTTTGTATAACAATATAAATTATTTATTGTAAATCTAAAATATATTTATATGTTCAAAAATATTTATTTATTACAAATTTTAATTATAATACAATTTATATATTTAAAAATATTTATTTATTATAAATTTAATTATATAAAAATACTTATCCCATACATTTCAGAAACTAAAACACTAATTTATTAATTTTAAAAATCTTACTCCAATTACCAATTGGAAAAAGACTAATATACATCCACAAATTTTACACCTAACATCCACCCGGATATGTGGTTAATTATATCTATAAATATGGTCAATTTTGTCTCACAAGTTGTTAAAAGTAAATAAACATAATTGTATACCATTATGGATATGATTAATAATGTCATGAGATTATTAAAATGTGTAATGGTGGTTAATTTTGCTTCAAAAGTGGTTAATAATATTATGAGGTTATTGACCATCATATGTGGTTAACTATATATGTAAATATAGTTAATTTGGCCTCACAAGTAATTAATAGTATTATGAGGTTAGTGATTGTCAAAGATGTTTTCCATAATGGGGAATGGCATTTTGAAAGGTTTTGGCTACCCAAACTCCAATTGACATTCAAAGATGTTTTCCATATTCGGATGTTTGTGATTCTCAATCAACACTTATCCTTCCATCACACTCAAAGGGAAAGGAATATATGATAGATTGGTGGACCAAGAAAGGAGCTTCTTTGAATCCTTCCTTTGTTTTTGGAGCCCATGTCCTCTTCTATTAACTCATTAATTTTTAACTGATGCTTTTGGTGTCATTAGAATTAGAGCTTAGTTTGTTCTTAAGATTCAGACCAATAAAGAAACTTTTTTTTTCCAAAAAATACGAAATAGTTTTTTAAAAACAGCAAACAAACAGCCCTGAACTTTTTTTTACTTTTTCTAAAATTTACGTTTTTTAAATGTGTGTTGATTTAAAAAATATTTTCTCAGAAATATATTTAGAAGTTAGGTAAAATTATATTTAGTAAAATTATTTTTTAACTATTAAATGTTATTAAAATGTATGTAAGCTTATCTTAATTATAAATTTTATATTATAATGCAATGTCACGTTGGAAGTAGTTAATTTTGTGTATTTGTAATTTGATCTTATTTGCTCTAGGTAGGGTGGTATTATTGTTTTGATCAAACTTGACTGTTAATTATTTTTCAAGAAAGATCTAGCCTTTTTATTTAAGATAAAATACAAAAATTGTAAATAATATCTTGTATAGTTTATTTCAATTATTTTAATGTTCAATATTACATAATGATTAATTTTCTTATTTTGCCAAGAAGTATTACAATTTGAGTTTAATTTATATGTACATTAAAACTTTTTTACACGAATATCAAATAGCAACTTACAATACATATAATTTAAGGAATTTAATTTAAATATATTGATAAGTGTTTTTTTTTTTTTACGTTATCATTCAATCACAAATTCTTTTGAATGGTAAGATTGTTGACTTTTATAATAATTACTCTTAAAGTTATATTTATAGTGATTTATAATTAATGGAGAGCTAGTGTAAAAAATTTACATTGATAGTACATGAAAACTAAACTCAAATTAAATTCATACAATTTCTTTACATGGGGAAAAGCTAGGGATGGCAAAGTAGGTTGGACCTAATAGGTCAACCACTTAACCTGACAAAAACGGAAAAATTCTAATCTTGCCAACCTAATGGGTCAAGGGAGAGTTGGAGTCACTACTACAAAAAAGGCTTTTAACAGCGCTTAAAAAGGGCCTTTAATAGCACTTTCACGTGCTGTCTATGCCTTCGCTATTAAAAGGGGGTTAGATTTAATAGCGCTTTTAAGCGCTGTGTAATTGGGTCCATAGATAGCACTTGTAATAAACAAGCGCTGTTTATTTGGGATAAAAGACATCGCTTGTTTATTACAAGTGCTGTTTAAGGGCCCCATTAGACAGCACCTATTCTAAACAAGCGCTGTTTATGTTTTTTTTTTTTTTTTTTAAATTTGGGTTCATTTGTTGCTTTTCCTTGTATTTGACATTTAAATGATTTCAATCAATATTCAAAATGCTTCAATAAACCACCAATATCATCCAATTTCAAGAGACAATCAAATTAATTTGCTCTTGTTCAACCATTCATATGTCACAATTTTCATAGTCTTATATTTATATACAACTTAATTGAAAACATCACTTAAGTTTCATTGATTAATAAAATTTCTACCGAAATTTTGGTAGAGTTTCTCTTGTAATATGGACAATCCAACTTTTTAATACACCTGTGATATTAATAAAATATTGCAACTATCCAAAACAAAATTTCATGCATGTCATTTAGTTCATAACAAAAGACTTAAATGTTTAATTCAGTACCTAATATGTAATTAACTCATAAAGAACAATAATGCAATGTATATTGTTTAACATCTAAGTTAGCAAAGGTGCAAATCAAACCACATGTTTGAGATACAACAATTTCAAATAGAAATTATAATAAACTATAATTTTGGACCACATAACGACACCAATCTTCCTTGATTTCAATTAGTTGATCATGAGAATAAGTAGCACACTTGTAGTCAGGAAAGTACTACAAAATAGAACATCAAAATAAATATAGGTTAGAATTAAATAACATTAAATGATGTTAAAATTAAGAATATGATAAATATCAATTACAACTAAAATTACATACCGTATCTAGGATGACATTTGCATTTTATAAAAGGATTTCTTTCATGAATCTCATAACATAACAACCGCAATCAATTGTATTGGTCTGACGAGGGCACTATACAAGCCAAAATGGAAGATTAAATGAATGATGCATTATCCTTGTTTTAGGCAATGGTTTTTTTTTAACCTACATTTAGGCAAAAGATTAAAGTAGAAAATCTTTAAATACCTATATATGGGTCCAAGTGGTTTTGTTGTTTAATTTAGATTTCAGTACCCTAGTTCCCTTGCCAGCGCGGTAAATGCACAAAGCTCTAACAAAATAAAATTAATTTATTCAAGTGATTATATTCAACATATCTCATGTTTATTATATTAAAAATAAATGCATTTGACTTACTTGTCAAATGTATCCTTCATGTGCCACTTATGCTTTGGATCACCATATAAGGAATCCAAATAGTATATTGTCTCTGATGTGGCATTGATGACAATTAACACCCAATGATGCCTAAAAGGGTAGTTCACTAGCAAATTCTAAGTAGCTTATATTCTTAGGAATTCATTAAAGTAAATAAAGTTTATTAAAAAGTTAATTACCTTGTATTATAAGGTGCCAAGAATAACTTGTCTTGCTCATTATATTCAAGAAGCACATCAGCTATATACTTTGTTGCCACCTCATCTGATGAAAATGTATTATGTGGGCATAAGAATGAGAACCTCCTTGTGTTTTGTTTGGGGAGAACCAACTGATAGTACAAATACCTTATATGAAAACAAAAAACAAGTTACCATTAATATCAAATTGAAAAGCAATTACAAAACATTATTTACTTAAAGTACCTGATATATACACAAATAACAGGACAATCTAACTGTTCATGCTTAAGAAGTTCATTAATCGCCTCTTCACCAATTGACTCTGTATATGATTTACCAAAAATGTCTTTCTCCATGTCTATGTGCAACAGCACACCACCTTGAAGCCTATCTTGCGCATATATTTGAATAATTTTGCAGCACATAGGGAGATTATTTGCACCATGTGTAGGGGAAGGCTCCTGGTGTTTTGACTTTGCTTTTTCTTGTTTCTTTGTAGGAGTAATTGACTCCTTTGTTTTTCCTGAATCTTTGCCTTTAGATTTTGTGAGCACCTAAATGAGAAAGCATTTAAATGAGTTATTCATTTAGAAAATAATGAATTAAATATAAGAATCTAATGTATACCATAAAGAGTCATACCATAGAAACCAAATCAATAAGGTTGGTTGGCCACGCAACAAATGTACCAATTGCATTACGTACTACCATGACTCCTGCATCCTCTATAGGTATTGGTAGTGGTGCATTTGACTCTCTCACGTACTCAATCATAACTTTCACATGATTGATGGGTAATGGTCTATTGTGTAGTTTTCTATCATCAAGACGGTTGAAGACCTTTCCCCTTCCAACTATGTGACGTGTTGGGGATGATAAATAGAAACTACATGGCGAGATGTCCTAAAACAATAATTTCATACAAAAAAATCAATTAGTGTACTTAATCATAAATCAACATCTCTTATTAATAATTTCTTGGATCAAATATTTGTAAATGCAATAATTTGATAGAAAAACAATTACTTCAGGAATATTGCATGATGGAAGAGTGCAACTATCTTTCACACTACATGTCCCTGATTTAGGTTGTTCATCTGCCTCTTTGTTGTGAAATTTACTCTCCAATTCTTTCACTTTCCCCATAAGGAATGTCATCATTTCTTTCACGTTCAAGTCATCATCCTTTTTTACGCGCTTTTGACTTGGGAAACAGTCTTTTAGTGAGGGCCCGAATCCATAACCTCTAACACGTCCAGGGTACTCCCGGACATTTAAGGCTCGAGAAAGTATATCCTGAGATTCTTGTAATTGCTCTTGTGATACAATATGTGATATGGTCTCCTGACACAAATTTGAAAGACAAGATATACACCATTAATTCTAAGATAAGAAATAATATAAGAGAAAAATTAAAATTTTATCATACTTACAATGTGCTCACACACTTGCCGAATGTCTTCATTATCAACCACTCCCTTACTGTTTACACGTGCACCCCTCCATAAATCATGACGAGACATGGATGTCTCATTTGATTTTGAGTCCTTCAACTATACAATGATGAGTAATTAATCAACTAATTGAAAATCATTTTTAACATCTTGTACATTATTATATGTATGCACTCACCACTTTGCTCAAGGCGTGCATAACCCATACGTGCTTTTCTATGGGGATACTTAGGATTCGATGCTCTTTGTCTATTTTGAGTACTTCGCATCTACTTAAGCACATAGCAATAGTATGAATAAAAATAAGAAAGATAATAGAGACGATAATTCAAATGAGTAATGTCTTTACCTTAAATTCTTCACATTGACGTTTAGCAACGAAAGCTATCCATTGTTCCTCAGATATGAATGGACACGTCTTCAGGAGGATGCTCATTAACACTACCATTTTCATCATATACACTATTCCTTGTTAAGTAGGTTCTAAAATTTCTAGAAAGTTTGCCTGCTTCTCTAAGAACATATCCACGATGACTATCATCAACAATGAAAGTTGCCTGCAAAAGTGTGCTCGACTGGATAAGTATGTTTATATAAGAATCATATAAAAAGGTGAGAGTATATATATTACCTGTATATCCTTCCAAATATTTTCCTTCACTATATCCAAAGTAGGTGATTTCCAATTGTCACAAGTAATTGGCACTAGCTATCGAGAAATGGCACCAATATAACTCACAAACATATCACTATTAGGGTCAATTGGTTGACCCCTATGATTCCATCCAACCAAATAAAAATGATAGAATAAGAAAATTGAATATATTTAGATGAAAAACCAATATAATTAAAGAATTAATTTTTGTAAGTATACTAACTTAAATGATATTCCCTTGTTTCTTGCACGAATGACTTTTTCCATAACGGTCACCCCACGTTTAATAACATTTTCTTGGGTAGGAGCACCGCCATCATCATGGGGATCACCATTATCATCACTAGATTCCATTTAGCTATAACAAAAATAAAATGTTAGTTCATAGGAAGAGATGCAAGCAAAATAAATTAAAAGCAGTAAATATGGTACTTAATAGAAAAGGTCTTACAAAGTTAATCTTTTCCTTTTCCTTGTTGGATTAAGACTTTTTTGTCCTTTCATGACATGAAATGATGGATTGACCCAAATCCCCTCATGATGATCACCCCTCATATAGAAGCCATCATCTATAGTTGGATCAATCTCAAGTGATTGTGATGTCCCTAAGAAAGGATCATCCTCAGTATTAGTATCTTCATGATCTTGACCACGAAATTCATTTTATTTATTGTTCAACAACACAATAGACCACTTTAAATCAATAGGATCAGTGACGTAGAATGTAACACTCCTTTAATTTTAAATATAATTCATATTAATTTAATTATTACTTTAAGTTGATGAAAATGTGAGTAAATTTTTTTTTCGATACTAGCAAAACAAAATTTAGAAATAGAAGTGAAATGATAAAAACTGCTTATGTATATATATATATCCAACTGTACATCATGGTTTGAGTAGTACATAATAGTTAAGAGAAAACAAAAGTACATTAAAAGACATATACTACCTAACCCAATATATACATAAAAAAAAGATCCTATACAGAGCAGTATTTATCTACCCTATCCCTTAAGAAAATATTATAAACTAGGTCTTCAAATCTGGAGAAGTATCCTCTAGGCTCTTCCTCAAGCATCATCAGGCATTGTTATCATCTTCAATAATCACGATTCAACATGCATAACAAAAATAATGGAGTGAGGTGATTTGTTCTAAATCACTTTCACATGTATGGTAGGAATTTAAATACAATTAATGAAGGGAACCTAGGGTTTATTCTAAGTTATACTACACTACCCTTGACTTGGTATGGATCCATACTTCCCATCAGTGAGTAATAGTTCTTAACAGAACCTGGGAAGTGACTGGGAGTACATATACTTCATCAACATCATCACATTGGTACAGTCCTCATCATCAATGAGGAACAAATATCAGTCAGGACGTCCATTTATAGAGGTATACTCTCGAACCAATCCCGGAATGCTGAGCAGTTGTCGGGGTTATCGAGCTTGGTCAGGTGAATATCCCAAGCTCACGGGCGCTACCCTGGCTATTAGGACTTTCACCACTCGATGCCTACCCCCGAGACCTCCCAAATGGGTCCCTACCTTCATTCCTCAGCGTACCAAACTGTAGCTTCCCTAACAGGGTGTCATGCCACTGCATGTCCCTTGCTTTACATTACTCACTAATATATTAATTTCTAAAGGTTCATTCTGGTCTCAAGTATTTGAGCACCAGTATAATTTCTACTAATATCTCTGCCTTATATTACAGAGATTTGATCCATACATATCATTCACATAAGTCATAATTCAAATTAAAGCACATAAGCAATAATTCAATAAAAATAAAGATATACAAATTAAAATAAAGACTGATAATTAAGAAATAAATCATAGAATAGTCAAAAAATTCCATAAAAATAATTTTTAAACTTAGAAAAATAATTAGAATTTTATCATCAATTTTTAGAATTTAATTTTGAAATTTAGTATTTCTAAGAAAAATGTGTCCACAGGCACTTATAGAGCACAATTAGAAGTACTAAATAAGCTTTAAAATTTATGAAATTTTTACAGATGGTCTATTAGTGTGTCTAGACCTTACCTGAACGATAAGAACTTAAACTAAAATTTCTATAGTAGTTTTCTAAAAATAAATTCATAAATAGCTCATAAAATAATTTCTATCTTTAGTTTCAGATTATGAGATTTATGGTTTATTTCTTCTACTATTTTTGCTAAACTAATTGAGTATTACTAAAATTTGATAATTTAATAATTTAATTATTTATCATAATAGCTAAAAATATTTTTTCTAAATTTGGGCAGTATAACAGCTTAGTAATTCTACTGTAATTGTTTAAATTCGAGCAGTATAACAACTTAATAATTATACTATGGTTGTCTAAATTTGAGCAGCATAACTACTTAATAAGAGTATTTTAATTATCTAAAATTGAGCAAAGTAACATCTTAGTAAATGTATTTTAATTTTCTAAAAATGAGTAGAGTAACAGCTTAGCAAGTGCATTTTAATTTTCTAAAATTGAGCAGAGTAACAGCTTGGTATAATTTAATAATTTAAATTTGAGCAAAATAATAACTTAGCAAAATTTAAAGTTTAACATCAAATAATATAACAATAATATTAATAGTAAAACTAAAGCCTAAACGGGTTTAGGGGAAAACCCTTCCTACCAACATGCAAAGTAATTGAAATTTAGAACCAACCCCACTCCCCCCATTACCTTAAAGAGTTGGTGAAGATGTTGGTGCAGAGCTCCTAGGAAGAGGATTTTTACTAGTTATTGGAAAACTAGTAGAATTTTAGCATAAAACCAAAGTAAAAGAATTTTTTCTAGAGGAAGAAAGCTTTTCTATGGAGAACTACGGTGGTGAAAGGAGGAGAGGGATGAGAAACTCAATTCAAGGTCATGCCTATTTATAGGAAAAAAGAGGCTTAGGTGTCCATATTGATTACATCATATATTATGTAATAATTCAAATTTTATTTTTCTTTTTAGCTTAATTAGGGACAAATATTACATATAGGTGGTGAATCACCTCCCCTCTAGAGCTGCAACGTGGGATAGCAGCTGTCCCAAAGATTTACAGTATAAATTTTGACTGTTAATTAATTAGTCGGTACCGATAAAATCGCCTAAACTTGAAAAAATTAACTTTTAATACCAAAATAATTAATTTAGATATAAATCTGAACAAATGTAATATTTTTCATCAAAAATAATTTCTAAAAATAAATTTTAATTTTTTTCGAATTATAAATATATATATTATATATTTTAAGCTTAGAAAATTCATATTAAATTCATTTTAATTCAATAAATGCTCAAATTTTTATGAAAATTCTAAAATTACATATTTTACCTAGAAATGTATTAAAAATATCATTTTCATCATTTTTGGATGTCAAACCAATACTGAGTTGGTTATTTGACAACTAGGGGTATTTTGGTCATGTTGTATAGGAATTTCAGAAAATTCCCAAAAATTCCAATATATTTAATACATATGACATGATTTTAAACTCAATTTGACATTTTAATATCAATTGAATCTTTTTCTCATGTCAACCCTTAATATTGACAAATAAGGACAAAATCGTCATTTTCAAATTTCTCCGGGCTTCAACTTGGAAAAATTATTGAAAATCACGATTAGATAGTTTTCAATATTCTGAGTTTAACCGTGGGATCAGAATTTTAGATTCCTTCCTGATTTTTCAGAATTAAATATAGAATAAATAAATAAATAATAAAACAATTAATAAAAGTGAGGGTGTTACATAGAATACTTGTTGAGCTTGTGATGCTAAAATAAAAGGTTCATCCTTATACCCCTCCTTATTAAGATCCACCCGCATGAACCCTAACTCATCAATTTGAACCCCGTTATTGTTGTCTACCCACTTACAACCAAACACAGGTAATCGAAACATGCTATAATCCAACTCCCATATGCGTTTGATGACCCCAAAGTATGACATATTCGCATATATGGGGTTTCTGTCCTTGGCACTTGAGATGTGCATAGATTGAGCTACAAGAGTCACACCACTATTTTGCATTGTACTTTGATCATCGTGCTCTTTTGTGTAGAATGTATACTCATTAATTAGATAACCATTGTAAGACAAGATGTATACACTTGGACCATTTGCTAACCATCTTAATCTATCTGAAATTGAAGCTTTATTTATGGCCAACTCTTCAAAGACTTGTTCTTTTAGCCATGTTATAAAACATCGATTGTGTTCTCTTGTTATCCAATTCTCATTCCTAATTGGGTTTGAAATTCGAAGTAGTTCCTTATGTCTTTCAACATATGGCTCAACCTCATTGTCATTGTGTAGAACATATAAATGTGCTTGCTCCAATTCTGTCCTTGATATAGTCACTACTTCACCTCTCTTAATCCCTTCCCATGTTGTTCTTCCAACGTGATGAGACCTTGGAAGCCCTATGGAATTAACATTACTTAGGTATTCGGTACAAAACTCAATAGCTTCTTCAACTATGTATCGCTCAACAATACAACCCTCTGGTCGACTACGATTTTTGACATACCCTTTTAATATCTTCATATAACGTTCTATTGGGTACATCCATCTCATATAAGCTGGACCACACAATTGTGTCTCTTTAACCAAGTGAATAGTCAAATGAACCATTATATCAAAAAAGGATGGTGGTAAATACATCTCAAGCTCACATAATGTGACAACAATTTCTTTTCGCAACACTGGCAATTTTCCAGGATCAATTACTTTACTACAAATCGCCTTGAAGAAGAAACATAGTTTTGTGATAGTCACCCTCACCTTTTTTGGCAAAATGGAACGTATACCCACTGGTAGTAAATGCTCCATTAAAACATGACAATCATGAGACTTTAGACCTTTTAACTTAGGTCTTTCACAGATACGAGGCTTCTAATGTTTGAAGAATATCCCTCTAGAAGTTTAACTCCATCAAGAAACTTACAAAAAGCTTTTTTTTCTTTTCTAGATAGAGTATGAGTTGCAGGAGGTAGATATGTACGCTTTCCCATCTTTATCGGTCTTAACTCTTCCCTTATTCCCATACTTACCATGTCTAACCTTGCATTTATCCCATCTTTACTCTTTCTTGGCACATTGAGCAACGTACCGATAACACTATCACAAACATTCTTTTCAATATGCATCACATCAAGAAAATGTCTTACATACAATGACTTCCAATATGGTAATTCAAAGAAAATAGAGCTTTTCTTCCACCCACTAGTAACAAGCTCCCCTGCAAATGGCTTACCAAAATTATTACTTAAATTCTTTACCTTTTCAAACAATTGATCACCAGTCAATGGCACAGGAGCTCTACATTCCTCTATATTCCCATTGAATGCTTTCCTCAACCACCGATAACAATGACTCAAGGATAGAAATCTACGATGTCCGAGGAAGACATTTTTCTTAGAATGTTCCAATCACATCCAATACGTACTCTCTTCACATAAGGACATGCACACTGTCCTTTAATGCTGTATCCTGACAAATTACCGTATGTTGGAAAATCATTAATTGTGCCAAATAGCATAGCCCTTAAATTGAAATTCTCTTCCTTGTACCCATCATACACCTTGCACACCTGTGTCCCACATTTTTTTCAAGTCTTCAATTAATGGAGCCAAGTATATGTCTATATCATTTGCTGGTTGCTTAGGCCCATAAATTAACATAGACAACATCATGTACTTGCGCTTCATGCATAACCATGGAGGTAGATTATAAATCACCAAAATCACTAGCCATGTGCTATGGGAACTACTTTGAATACCATGTGGATTCATTCCGTCAGTAGACAATGCAAGTCGTAAGTTTCTTGCTTCTTCCCCAAATTTAGGATAATCATGATCAATTTTTATCCATTGAGGAGAATCTGTTGGGTGACGAAGCATGCCATCTTTAATCCTTTCATTTGAATGCCATGTCAATTGTTTTGCATCTTCAACACTACGGTACATGCGCCTAAATCTCGGTATTATAGGGAAATACCACAACACCTTTATTGGAGTTGATTCTTTTCTCTTATATCGTGAGGCATTACATTTAGGACGTATGCTTAATGATGCATATTCATTACGAAATAAAATGCAATCGTTAGGACAAGCATAAATCCTTTCATAGCTGATGCCTATAGAACATAACATTCGCTTAGCCTCATATGTTCGACTAGGAAGTAAATTATCTTCTGGCAACATATCTTTTAAAATTGTAAGTAATTCTGTGAAGCTCTTGTCAGACCATCCATTGCTTGCTTTCAAGTTATACAATTTTAATGTTGTTGACAACCTAGTGAACTTAGTACAACTACTGTACAATGGCTTCTCTGCATCACTTACCAACCTTGTAAACATTTCAGGACAATCTCGGAGATCCTCTTCAACCATATTTGCAATCTCTTCAAGATGATCGTCTTCATATGTATATGTGTTGGTATCATTTATAGCACACCTCTCATTATTTCCTAAATCACTACATTCTTTCTTGTCTCACCGTGCCTTGTCCAGCATGTATAACATTGATCAATTCCATTACACACTAAATGATCTTTCAACTCATCCACACTAACTCCCCTTGCATAACAACACTTTAAACAAGGGCATATGATTTTTCTTGGATTTTCTGCATGATCAATTGCAAACCTAAAGAACTCTTTCACTCCATCCTCATATTCTTTCGATAAGCGGTTGGCAGACATCCATTTTTGATCCATACTTTTACCAATCTACCAAAATAATTATTAACGTTAATTATTTTGATATTTGAGAAGTTAATGTCTACATGCAAGGAGAAACGATGAATGATCACATAGTTCAAACAAAACATTATTCTTTTTTGCATTCATTAGGCAAACAATAACATTTTGAACACAATACTTTTAAGCAAACAGAGACACCATTATATAAGGATAAAGAATGAAATAGAATTATGTACCTTTTAGCCTTGTGGAACTACAAATGAGTAAAGAATAGGCTCTTAGAAATGTTACTATTAGCGAAGGATGCCGATGGGAGAGTAATGAAGAAAGAGGAAACAGAGAATTGAAGGGACTAATTACTGATTATCGTCTTATTACTGGCTAAACTGTGAAAAAAAAATTATGCACACAATCAATCATAAGTTGATTTAAAGAAAGAAGATCTATGTAAACAATTATAAAGAGGACAAACATGTAATGAAAATTATTAACAAATTAGGAATTCAGCAACATGATTAGGTACTTTTCAAACAACTAGATTGGTATTCATTATACACAAGGCATTTCCTAAAATGGTATTATAACATATAGAATAAAATGTAATGATGAAATCCAAATTATTCTTCATTAAAAATTTAGCATAAAGTAAATTAGTTTTTAGTAATTAAGATTAAAAAAAAACACTTAATTCTTAAGAATAACAACTTTGGTTATAATATTGAAGGCATTAGTCCTTAAGAACTAATTATTAAAATGACTAACTGTTATAATTATTAGAGACCATAGTAAAGTTTTATATTATCATGGATTAATATATCCATTATCATATTTTTTTATAAACTAATTATAGTATTTATTGAAAAAAAAAGTATTTATAAATCCTGTGATGTTAGTCTCTCTCAATTATTGAATTTAAGTTTTTTATCCTTTAAAAAAAAGATTTAATTCATTTATCTAATTGTGAGACATTCTATAAGGTAATTTAATTCATTAATACCAAAGTGAAACGAATATTTTAAGAATCTCTTTACTTATGTTAATCACACTTTTATTTTTTATAATAACTTTTACACATAGAAACATAACAAAATAAAATAGTAATAAAACAAATAAACAAATAATGGCTCTCAGATTCACATGAACGAAAAGATCACTACAAGAAGGAAGGTGCAAATCAACATTTAAGAAATTAATAAAAAAAGAGAACGGTCCAATAGAAACAAAAGTCATTGGAACAAATGTGCTTGAGACATTTCAATCTTTCAAGTATAAAAGAAAAAAAAAGTCAAAACATAACACAAGCAAGAACGGTCCAATAGTTTCAAGAAAAAAAGGAGAATGGTCTAATCAACATGCTAAGCCCATTATTGTCGTGAACAATCATAACAAGGATAAGAAAACAACATAAAAACACATAGGAAAATGGAAGCTAAGCATAACTGAGAGCATACTGCATTCGCTTGAAATGAAGTTGGAAAAGACGTGTTCATTAAATCACAACAATGAAAATAAAAAGAAAGCTTTGGGTTCTTTTTGTGGTGGCTGGGTGCAAAAATGGCAAAGACTTTCATCGTATGACTTAGGTAGTTTCTCTTAAAAAGTTTTCTATGTAAGATTTCATCCTTGAATGAAATCATTTTAAGAATTATTATCTTCTTTTATTAAGTCGTGTAACTTTTCTCTTATATTAAATATCTATTTTTTATTTATAACTACTTAAATATTTCAAACACTATTACTTAAATTTAAGAGAAATATTAAGTAATTTTAATGAGGAAGAGAAGATAACAGAGGGCAGAATTAGCAGTTGGACATGGCTGGGAGGTGCAGGATTGGTGTAATGCTAAATTTCTATCAGTTTAAATATCATTGAACCTCTACTAAGAAAAATTCAGTAACTTACAGGCCCTATCAGTTTCAAAACCATTTAGAAAAATTCTAGTTCATTCAAGAAAAGTGATACAACATAGAAAAATTCACATGCTTTTATAGTCTTTGCTTGGAAGTTGTGTCAATGAAATTGCTGCATATCATACCACAATAAGTCAATGGCTGACATCATTTTGTAAATTATGCAGAACTTAAACTTTCACAAAACTACAACTTTGGAGAAAAAGTATTATGCAGAAAAAAGAAAAAAATAAAAATAAAAATAAAATGAGGGCCCTGTTTAATTAAAGTCACGTTTAGAAAGATGTGAAAGCCAATACCAATTCCAATGGACATACCAAATCAAACCTATAAGCATTATTAGTTTTAACATACAAAAGGGGAATCTACATACTCACCAGCATTCACTGTAAAACTAGATCCAAAAGAGCCACGTTATTTAGCACCTTCAGTACTCCAGCTGCCACCTATTCAAAATTAGATGGAAGGATAAATAAGGCTTAGAAGAAAATGAAGTATTTCAACTTAGACATTTTTTTGAAAAGCAAACAAAGTTAAAATTATTGATGTGAGGAGGGTAGCTTATGCATAAGACGTGCCCATCTCCCACCCAAAGCATACATGACAAGTTCATAAGAAAATTGCTATCCTTAATTAAAATGATAAGTGCCCCTCACCATGTAGTTTGCTGTCATCTATCCTAAAGCATCCATCAACTAAACACACTCCCCCCCATGCATACACATTAGATTATAAAATTTATTCATAAGTCCACAAAATAACCTACACCCCGTGTCTAACACTTGAAAATGTGCTTAAATCGAAGAATGTGTGTTACTTAGTAACAGGACAGACAAGCAAATGAAGAATCTAATTAGACATGTAATAAATAGTTTTCTTTTATAAGCAAAAGCTGTCATTAATAAAAATTCTCAAATTAAACACAAGATGTCCCCAACTTAAGTCACCAATATAAGTTTAAACCACTCAAATGAATAAGAAAAATAGAGAACCCATATTACTCCTTAGAAAACGTGCAACACTAGCAAAAAACAATAAACCTTATCCAAATATGTTCTCCCTGCTATGCACAAATATCCCAATTAGGCATGACCCACCAGCCAATAAAGGATCTGTATAGTAATGTCTTTCCAAAATGAAAATGCCTTTAATTAGATATATATTGGCACAATAGCAAATGATATTAATTCAAAAAAACCAGTTAAGCCAATAAAGTAACACCTCATCCTTTATATCTCCAAACTCACTTGCAAAAATTTCCATATTGCACATGTGAACAAGTTGGAAAGACATGCTTCTTACATATGCCAGTACTAGACATGTAACAAATAGTAAATGACCAAATCCCCTCCCCCCAAAAAAGGGAAAACATTTGTTTAATAATAATAATAATGTCTGTTTTTTTTTTGTGGAAGAGACAAAAGAGTATTTTTTTTAACCCTGTTGTTTCTTTATAGGGTGAGTGGGGGACAAATCACAAGTCATAGTACAACACTGTCCCACACAGAACATGCAACTTCTTTCATTTCTCTTTAACATTCACGTTCACCACACACTAAAGCTAACCCACCCTTTGATTCTTTTCTCTACTCATAATTCACTTTTTGGTTTTTAAAAACTTCACCCGCTTTCTTAATTTGCCTTACTTTTCTACTGAGCACGTGTTAAGACAAGGCAGCTGCCATCATTTGCTGCACTTAATAATTATACAATGCAATGTTAATCCCAAAATAAAAGCAATCGGTGCACATTAAGGGGTCTCTATTTGACTCAACTCATGAAAATAAATTAAGCAGAAAGAGAAGAAACACTAATGGGAAAACAGAAAGAGAAGAAAAAAATTGTTAAACAGAAAACCCACACAAGATTCAGTTATCACTAATGGGAAAAAACGCATACAGGCACAATATAGTAACTTCCTTCTTTCATTTCTCTTTAACGTAGAAACATATCAATGTAAAATTTCTCTCATTGCTACATCCTAATATTCGAGAGACTTTGATGGATGCACAAACCCTTGCTGCAAAAATTTGAAAATCCAAATGATGAAGAGAAAACAGAATGGACTGAGTGAGTACCTAGAACAAACGAAATCATAGAGTTGGGGCCTTGCTTACGAATGCAACATGTCTGACAGAGTAACAGCGTACAAAACCCTAACAGTGAAGAAGACGAACAACACTGCAAGCGAAAACTTTACGACTTGACAGAGTGAGCATCAACACTTCACTAAACTAACACACTATGATTAGGGAGTGAGCTTCAATGGGATTCACAAAACACATAGCTTAGCACGAGAGGGAACACAAAGTGAAACAGTAGGTAAAGAATTAATCGTGCAAATAGGGAACATTAAACAAAATAATGTGTTTTTAACAGCGTCTATAAACCAAGCACTGTCTAATGTGTTAGCTTTTTTATATATTCTTATAGACAGCGCTTGATAAAAAGCAGCGTTGTCTATGATCATTACTTACACAGCGCTTGATTTATAAAAGCGCTGTCTTATGTTTTTGCATCTAATAAATAGCGCTTGCAACAAGCCAGCGCTATCTAATCTGTGCTATTAAATGTTATTTTTGTAGTAGTGAGTGAGTTAACCCCTAGTTATTTTTAAAATCTAATATTTGTTGTTATTTATATAATTCATTAAGACTAGACTTACATCTTACTAATTTTTAATATTTGTGTGATGTTAGATTGATTGGATGAATTGTTATTTTAAATATTTTTTATTTTTCATTTTTCCATTCTTTTGCGGATTGTGACAATCAATGCTGCATTTTATAGTTATTTTTAATTTCTCAACTGGTTAATTTGTCTACTCCCCTTTAAATGAGATGAATTATTTTTTTAATTCATTACTCTTCACCTTCATTAAAGCAAGTTCAAAAATGGGGCTAGTTGACTTGCTTTATCAACTGTGAGAACAACTCAAAAATGCTACTTGAAGTGATAGCATATGTCATTTGATTGAACATTCCGTTTCCAGGACTTATGCTAGAAAAACAATGGTGCTTCTCTAAATGTTAAAAACCCTAAACATTTCATCTCTGAGTGGACTATAATTTTAGCCCTGAAATTGTGGGTTGCTGCCATAGTAGTTTCTAGAGTTAGAAAACTGTCAAATAAATATCTGAAAGTGAAATTCATTGGTCACCTTAGTGCATGTCATTACCATAATGATTGTAAGTAATAAAATTTAAGGACTATAATGATAATAAATTGTACATATCAAGGACTAAAATGACAATAATTTTAATTTTCAAATTTTTTTTGGCATATTTCTAATTTTAGAAATTACTATGACAGCACCTTGCAATTTCAAGGACTAAAAAGTAGTTTTCTCTTTCATCTCCTAAACCAAAAGCTTTAATCTAAATAATCTGAGTTTCACTGGAGATAAAGCTCCTTGAATCGAAGAAACGAATAGAGGCATAGCTAGAGCCATGAAAAAATATGCAATGAAGAATGTGGTTGAGGATGCAAAATGTGCAATGGAGAAGAAGAATGAAGCGGATGCTAAAGCTGGGGAGGGAGCAATAAAGAAAGCTTTGGTAGCTAGAACGGTTGTTGTGTCCGCAAACAATGCTTTGAGTTTAGTAGCAAATAGAGAAGAGAGTTGTCTGAATATGCCTCCCAAGATGGATGTTGTTAAAGTGCTTGATAGTTTTGAGATGACATTTGAGTTGCATCCATATTTGAATAGCTTGCCGAGGATTTTGAAGAGTAATTGGTAATTGAATACAATTTACTTCGATACTCCAAAGAGGTAGGCTTCTATTGTTGATTTATCGTGCAAGACATTGAACTAAATGAATGCTAGTGCTCGTGATCATGGATTATCCAATGATAATAAGTTATTGTTGGTGTAAACACCTAATTTTGTCTTCTTTTTTTACTTTATTTCTTTTTATTTTCTTCTTCTTTTTTAAAATAAATATTAATTATGTTCATTTATTGCTATTTAGATCACTTCCATTTTTGAAATGGGTCTCCTAAATCCAACACAATTCTTTGCCATTCATGTACTTTATTTTCTTTATTTCATTTCCTAATTGGGCCTCTAGAGCTCAAATCCTTTAGTTCTTTGTACTTTTTTCCTTTTTTTTTTATTAAATATGTTTTGAGTCCCTAAACATTTCTCGATTTTCACTTTTAGTCGATCTTAGTCCTTGTACTTTTCCTCCGTTAACATATTTAGCCCCTACTATTAAATCCCACTAGTTAAGTGATGATGTGGCAGCCACGTTGTGTAACACCCCTACTTTAATTTACTCATTTGTTTTTCTAGTTATTCTATGATTAACTAGTGAAAAATCAAATGGAAATCTCAAGGGTATGATTCTCACGGTTATATTCATATTAGTAAGTTCTATCTAGTTTAGAATTTTAATATTTTATTTGGGTTGGGATTCGGGAGCAAGAAAACAACTGATTCATCCCTAAAAACTTGCTTAATAGGATAAAATAGTAAAAATTAGCTAGAGAGGTTTAAAAATTATTTTTAAATCATATTTATATTCAAAATATTTAACAATAATTTTAGAAAATTTTTGGGAATTTATTAAGACAGTTTTTGTGAAATGACCGGTATACCCTTATCTAACTCTGAAGGCTAGTAGGAGTCTTTTTAACCTCAATATTATTTTAAGGTAAAAATAGTGAAAAGTCCAAAAAATATATTCTTTGGCAAAAATTGGATTTACTAGCTTAATAAATGTCTTTTTAGTGAAAAAAATTATTATAAATAATATATACATGAGAAAAATATGAAAAACTTATGTAAGGCTCACAAAAATATACTTGAAAACGTGGTGTGGCTAGATTCTCCAAAAATCTATCCAAAATTTCTCTCTAATTTTGTCACATTAAATTAATATTTAATTATTTTTAATATCTAATAATTATATAAAATATTTTTTTTATTTTTTCAAACCTTTGACTGGTCTAGGGCGTCACCCTTTGGCCACATGGGAAAAGTACACATAAAAAATGATATTCTATTGTTTTTGATTCAAAAATTAAATCTAAAAATACCTAAATTTGTCCTATAAATAGAACCCCTTCAACTACTACACTATTACTCTCTTCACTTCAGAAATCAAAGCCTTTTTTTGCCTCCCAGCTGCTGGAAACGTGAATCCCTTCCCTCCCCAAGCTCTTGATTGTTTTTTTTTTCTCCACCATTAAAAGCTTTTCCAGTAAGTTTAAGCTCTTAAACCTCCAAGCTTCCTCTCCTCTTCTATTCTTCCACTTACAAACCATATTTGGAGGTAGGGGGGGGGGGGGGGGGGTGAGGTTTAGACTCTATATTTGTTTCTTAATGGGTGTGTCTATGTGGGTTATCCCTTAAACCCAATTAGTTTATTAATCCGACTACTACTACTATATAATAATTTATATTCTTGTTCATTTAAATTCTTGCTTTATTAAGTCATTTACTTTAATGTCCATTTATTTTCTTGCCTTGTTATTATTATTTCCTTATGTTGCCATTTATTTTTATTTTGTGCTTTATTTATATTTTTGCCCATTTACCTTATGTCATTTACTTTATTGTTTAATTTTGCTAGTTAAATTCTTGCCCTTTAATTTCTTGCTTTACTTATTGCCATTTAAATTATTGTCATTTATCTTATTATTGTCTTAAAATTGTTATGTCTATTCTATAGTTATTTAATTAAGTTTTATTTTATTGTTATCTTGATTATCGTCATTTATTTTTATGATAATTTTATTCTTATTGTTGGAATCATATCATAACTTAATATCCTATTATGAATAACCATCAATGAGCCTATTTTTATGCAAGCTAGCTATTTTCTTAAGAACCAATATAAAGCCTTAAGATCACTTGGAGTAACAAATTTTGGGAGCCATTTTCTCTTAAGGGCTCTCGGCCCACTTCATGAAAGAAAAGAATAAGGAATTTTTTTATGTCAATTAACCTGTTAGAATGAGTAAGATGGTTGAAAAATAATAATAACTTATAAAATCAATTTTGGACTACATAGAGAATGGATTCAATTTCTAGAAAGAAAAACAAATAATTGGGCTTTTTCTAAAAAAGGAATTCAACCCATTAAAAATGAAGAAAAAAATTCTTTAAAAATTATTGATACAAAGTTTAGATCTTTATAATATACTAAAAATCTAAGTAACGAGGTAAAAATCCTCTTTTGTATACAAAATGGGCTCACGGCACTTTTGAAAAAGGTAAATAATCTTGTTTAAATAAAGATAACAAATGTTTTGATAAAATGCATGCAATTACATGATTTTCTTCAAGAACTTAGAAGTCTTGGTTTTGTAAGATGAACACCCCAAATTTTAGTAAAAGGAAATAATTGGAGAGAAACTCTAAGTATGCTCTATGGTTGCAGTATAGTCTGACCTTCCACATCAAAAAAGAACTTCTCTTAAAATTTTAATACTTCATCCTAGTCATAATTGTAGACAAAAGATTTTCCCTTTAAAATAGTCAAATTTGAAAAGTTAGAAAAGGATAAGGATAAATCAAAGTAATTAAAATAAGAACTATGATAAATGTATGAAGGTATGAGAATGAATATGTATATAACTTTGACTGTTGATATTTTCCTTCCCTATGATATTCATATTGAATTTTCTCTAAGTTTTAAGTAAATGTGATGGATGAATGAAATCTTTGCAATGAGTAACTTTGGAACTCTGCTGGATTATCCAAAGAGTATGTCTTGAAACTTAAAAACAGAGTCATAGGAAAATCCCAATTGAGTTAGGACCATGATGAGAAGCATGAGTGCCTGTGTCTAGAAAGTCACAGTTAACCAGGGTCACGATGAAATGGCAAAAATGAAAATAAAATCAAAGGAGCCGCCACCATAGTTTATTAAGGGAAAACATATGGAAAAACCTTGGAAAAATGTGGTTTGTGAAACCAAATATAGGTTCGGGAGTCAATTACATGTAGGGAAGGTGTTAGCACCCTACGACGTCCGTCGTAAAGACGATTACCCCTAATTAAATGTGAAAAATGGATAGCTTCTAAAATATTTATTTTACCCCTTAAAGAAAAGAAAATATGTTTACAAATTTTATTATTTTTATCAAAAGAATTTTAATTAAGAAAATAATATTTTATTTTTTGAAAGACATTAAATTTTTATTTTTGAGATCGATAGGGGTGGGCTCCTGCTCCTACGTATCCTTAGGTGCAATGAGGAATTAAACTCACATAATTCTTTGGGTAGAAAATTGTTTTGTGGGTTGATGTTTTTTTTATTTTAGTTTTAAAAATTATTATTATAAGGATTATTAAGAAATTAAATCTCAAGCTTTTATAGAGTATCATCCACAATAAAAAGGCGACCTAACAAATGCGGAATACTCTTAAAAAAAGATTCTAGATAAGATTTTGATATTCAAGTGGGCCCTAGGCCCAACATGAAAAATTACTAAATCTACATTTTTATTTTTATCAAAAAAATAAATAAAATAAAAAATATTAATTAAACTTAAACTTAGATAAAGCTTTTTTGTGATATTCAAATGGATCTTAGACCCAACATGAATAATCACTCAATCTACATTTTTATTTTTATTTAAAAAAAAAACAATTTAACAAATTATTAATTAATCATAAGTTTTAGGGAGATTCTTGTGATATACAAGTGGGTTCTAGACCCAACATGAAAAATTACTATATCTACATATTTATTTTTATTAAAAAGAAATGTGAACTAATAAATTATTAATCAATTTAAAGAATATATTATGTTAAAAGAATGCAAATGCCTGAGACAAGAAGAATGCTAACGCTTGAGACAAAAAAATAATTCTAACAAAATACTTGGTAAGTTACGTTTTGTTTTTTCATAAAGAAACTTAGATTAATAAGCTCACTTAATGCAAATTAAAAAAGAGCCTCCAGGAACATTTACGAAAACTTGGAAGAAGGGGAAATGGGCCTGGCCCTTCCTTATCCCATCCGTTATGTGGGCACAAGGGTACTATCACCCTTCAGCATCCCTTCTTTCAAATTCTAAGCCTAAGACTACTCCCCTACAGCGCCGTGAGGTTTCGAAAATGCAAGAGCACTACCGACAACGACATTATGACGAAAGCAAAACAAAATAGAAATGAAATGAGTTGAAGGTACTGTCACACGAAAACCTCGTCGCCGTCACGGTGGCTACTGCTGGGTCACTGTAGCTACATGACAGTAACAGCATGGCAGCGAGGCAATTATTAGAGATTCACATTCTGACGACAGTGGTGGTTGGAAGAATTTCATCTTGGCATTACGGTGGGGCAACATGATGGTTGGCGAGTCATGCTGGTGGAGCAAGGGCTTGGAGGATGTGGATTAATATATATATATATATATTCTCTATTTTTTTTGGTTAATTTCTTTGCTATTCTACTTGTTCATTCATTTTCTTGCTACAGCAACTCCGATTTGTGAGGTTGATTATTTTGCATTTAATTATTTGATTAATTATTCCGTGTATGAGTCCTACAGTGTGTGTGCTATTATTGAAGAGACAATTTATGTGTGGTTTTGCTTGTGATGATTTGCAGGGATTAATTCTGTATGAATATGAGGAGCAATATCACTAGTCTAAGTGTGTATACAAGGATATGAGGCTCTGCCTCTTCAAGGCAGAGTGCAGAGTATCACATACTGAGATTAAATGGAGTAATCAAAATAAAGATTCAGCCAACAACTCAATTATACAGAAACACAGTAAAATTCATACAGTAGAGAAAATAAATTTGTATACAACGAAACAGCACATAGAGACAAATGATAGAATGAAGCAAAACCTTCGTAGCCTTACAGTTGAGCAGCAATAGGAACTCTGCTTTCAACCCAACAAAGTGACGATACTCAAGTTTTTCCTCTTCCCTTCGAGTCTTTCTTCTTCATTCCAGCCTCCACAATAGTAGCCTCACTATTGCTGTTATTCAGTAGTGTTTCTCCTTCTCTCTTAATTTGTAACCTCTGTCTCTTCTCCTCAGTTTTTTTTTTATCTAGCCTCACTGTTTTTCCTCCCCTTCATTCAGTAGTTCTTCCACTTATTTATAGGCCAAAATTCAATACCAATTCCTAACGTTTCCCTCATCCCTTCATCTTCCTTTTCTATATTTATGACCCTATATCCAATAAGAATTTTGTAACCATCCTGACTCTTCTCTTCTTTTCATTATTAATTTTTTTTATCTTTAATTTATTTTCTATGATCATGATGAACTCTTGAAATACCATTATAAATGAATATGTATGGTCATGGGTTTGAAACTTTTAATTTAACAAGAATTTTAGTTACAGACCAAGACACTTCTAGTCTAACAAAAATAAAAAATACTTAACTCAATTTTTATTTATTTATTTATTTTAAGCTATAATTACCCGGATAAAATTCAGTGTTTACAGCAAGGACCATTGTTCGAGTCTTGAGGGTAAAGGTGCTGAGTTGTGAACATCCTAATGGTTAGGTTAGCACCCTGAGCCGGGGTAAATCACGTAAACCGACTTGGTAACCCTGACGCCTGCTCAACATCACCATAATTGGTGAAGTGTATATCCTTGATGGGCGTATGGCCTTTTCTCGAGGATGATGATTATGACATGGATGTCTATACCTTATGAGGAATTATACGAACTCCAATTGTTTCCTAATAATTCTTGATGGTTAAGGTGAATCATCAAAGATAGGTATGGATCTATACGTTAAGTAAAAGTCTGTGAGTGACAATAACATAGGTCAGACCTTAGGATTTTCCCCCGATTACTTGTTGAAATTGTCTTTTGTAGCCTATTAAGAAACAAATGAGGCTTTTATAAAAACCTCACTCCTTTCTTTTTGCTTCTTTTCATATACGATCGTGGTAAGAGCAGATGGATCTCTTCCATGGGATGGCGAACATCTACATATCATATTGCCTACTGGGACTCTAGGTCTATGACTCGATTACTCAGTACTCGACTTTTTAAGGGCGGGTGACTTACACTTTTATGTCCCCCATCCTGGATGTTTTCCTACCTATACAGCAGCTTACTTTACCTATGATCCTATTTACTACCACTCCCAACGGCTATGTCAAAGGACCACAAGCCCCTCCACTATCACCTGCAAACGTTGAGATGGATGACGCTCCATTTCCATAGATGGATGTTACTCCAGACATCAGCATCACGGCGATCCCTACACCGTACCTCCAGTACTATGAGCCACCAGTCGAGATCCCACCGTCCTTGACACCACTGAGTCTCCATCTGGTCCCTCCTATCATCCGGGAGAGAACTACAGATGGATCTCTTCTTCTTCTAAGGTTAGCAGCGTCGATAGCTATGACGGCCTTGGGCAATTACCCAATGGTCATGTAGCTCTTGATGATAAGGACAAGGATATGGTGGACTTAGAGGACACCCACATGATGGACTCCGAGGATTTGCTATGATGACAATTCTGCTTGTGATCTTTTTGCATAGGATGAGGTAGCCTAGTATAGGTTTGTACTGCTTTGACATAGACATTTTTTGTATGGGTGGGTATTTAGGCTTTCTTTTGATGTATTTCTTTTCATGTATTTTTGATGTATGTACTTGACATCTAACCTTGTACAAAGGTTTGACACATACATATATATATGATGATGTTTATTTCATAGTTATGGTTCTTTATATGACGTCTCTTTATTTATTCCATAACTCCGAAAAAAAAAACACACACACACACACACACACACACACATATATATATATATATATATATATACTGCGGTAAAAGTTTTAAACATAATCGATGTTTCTAATAAACAGATTAAGGAATAATTAAATCAATTAAATACTTGTCTTATTATAGTAGGTGTTACACATTGGTAGTCACATGAGTTGCTATGTCATTAACTAATTTGAGGTGGATGCCACATGTAAAATTTTTTGGTAAATTATTTTTAGTCCCTAATCTTTTCACAAAATTCACTTTTAGTCCCTTAACAATTTTTTGACCAGTCTTAGTCCTTCACCTTTTTATGAAATTCACTTTTGGTCCTTTAACAATTTTTTATCCGGTCTTATTTCCTTAACTATTATTCGTCATTAGTTTCTCCCATTAAATATCACTGTTAAGCAATGATGTGATAACCATGTTGACAGTTAGGTGACTTGCCATGTGGATTACTAGTTTGAGGTAGGCATGGCATGGCAATGAGGTGGGTCAAGCCAGGTTTTGCTTTCCCCATCCCTGTCAGGTTCGAGTAAACCCGTGAGGAACTCCTTACCTTTTGTTCCCCCTACAATTTCAATTTAATTATAAACTTATAAATAAATTGTACATAAAGTTATTAATTATATTTTAATTCAAACTATATATAAAAATTAATAAATAACAAAGTACTTAAAAATGAAAAAAAGTTAAAGAGGAAATGTGTAACACCCTCACTTTTACTTACTTGAATTATTTTTCTATTTCATTCAGGAAAACTGGATGGGAATCTCAAAAATTGGATCCCCACAGTTGCATTCGTAGTAATAAATACTACTTAGTTTAGATTTTTATAATTTTTCTGGGTTGAAGCCCGAAAAAACATAAAATGACCATTACATCCCTAAAATAATAATAATAAGATAAAACAGTAAGAGTAGATAGGAAGGTTTAAAATTTATTTTTAATTTAGAAATATGTTTAAAATAATAAAATGTAATTTTAAAATTTTTTGGGTGAAATGACCAAAATGCCCTTGGCTGACTACAAAAGGTCAATCAAAGACTTTTTGGCTCAGAAAAAATGTAAAAAAATTTAAATTCATATGTGTATTTTGATTAATTTTTTAATTTAAAGGAAAAAAAATTAATTCTTGGAATTGGAAATTGTTTAGCATTTCTTTACATAAAAGAATTATAAATAACTAAATAATAAATAAAAATTTATAAAACTAAACTAAACTAAAATATATATTTATATATATTATAAAAATCTTTTATTTTCAATTGGCTGCATGTTGAAGCCTTAAGAAAAGCCCAACACGTTTTTTTTTCCAAGCCCAAAGTAAATTAACTTAATTAATTATTAATTAACTTATTTAACACCTAATATTTATAAAAAGATAATAAAATCTTGCATAAATTTAGCTTACAATTCATGTCAGTTTCGGTTGTGTTGGCAGCCTAGAATTTTCTATCAGATAATAACAAAATATTTCTTTTAACAAAAAATTATTTTTACACATGTTTATAAAAATCCTTTCTTATCTTTTTAACCACACTTATCCCCTATTTCACTTTACTGCAGAGTTGTTCTTCCTCTCTCCCTCTCTCATTTTCTTTTTTTTCCTCACTTAAACACTCACAGTTTAGCTTGGTATTGTGTCTAATGATCCTCTGCCGCTACAATACTACTCACATTCCCCATCATTTAACCATAAGTTTAGTCATTAACATAATCATGATTTTATCACCATTCATAACTATAAAATATTTAAGAATCCAATGGTATAATATACAATTTGAAATAAAAAGAAGCGCACAAGAAGGGGGGGTTGAATTGTGCGTTTATAAACTTTTTTTTAATAAATATAAACAATATTGGAAACGTTTTCAAGTTGAAGGAAGAGAGAAAAAGAACATAGAGAATTTTTATACTGGATCACTTAATGTGAGCTACGTCCAGTCCCTTCACCCAAAAGGTATTTACTAACCAGCCTTAGGTTACACAAGTATTGTTTGCGACCTCTTTAGGCTTTACAAAGCAATCACCCTAGATTGGTTAACCCAAGTATTCTTTTTCACCAAGCCTCTCCAGGCTTTCACAACACAAACAAGTGTTTACAAAAAGTATCGACTCACAAAGTGAGGATATAAAGATTAAGCTCAAACACTTAGAAAATTTTTACAAAATTTTCAACCATTGTCCAATGGACGCTTCTAGATAAAATACAAAGCGTTTTTGTTATACATCTAAGATTGTCACTTGTTAGCATGTATCACTTCACTTGACTATGTTTCTTTTTTTGGCTCCATGTCTTCTTTCTCAGAATATATAGTCTTCAATGAAAAAGATCCATTGAGGAGGACTTGACTTCAATCTTCAAGAAAGGGCGTGCAAATCAAGCTTTTAGAATGATCAGGCGCAGCAGCTTTTAGTCTTGCACTAAAATGGAAACCGCAGAGCTATGCTGGTAGTCAGTTTTTCTGAACATTCTTCATTCGGCTTGATAGCTTGATAAGTTGACTTACTATATCTGTTTTGCTGCGCCTTTATGTACACTCCTTTAATTTTAAATATAATTCATATTAATTTAATTATTACTTTAAGTTGATGAAAATGTGAGTAAATTTTTTTTTTCGATACTAGCAAAACAGAATTTAGAAATAGAAGTGAAATGATAAAAATTGCTTATGTATATATATATATCCAACTGTACATCATGGTTTGAGTAATACATAATAGTCAAAGAGAAAACAAAGTACATTAAAAGATATATACTACCTAACCCAATATATACATAAAAAAGGATCCTATACGGAGCAGTGTTTATCTACCCTATCCCTTAAGAAAATATTATAAACTAGGTCTTCAAATCTGGAGAAGTATCCTCTGGCTCTTCCTCAGCATCATCAGGCATTGTTATCATCTTCAATAATCATGATTCAACATGCATAACAAAAATAATGGAGTGAGGTGATTTGTTCTAAATCACTTTCACATGTATGGTAGGAATTTAAATACAATTAATGAAGGGAACCTAGGGTTTATTCTAAGTTATACTACACTACCCCTTGACTTGGTATGGATCCATACTTCCCATCAGTGAGTAATAGTTCTTAACAGAACCTGGGAAGTGACTGGGAGTACATATACTTCATCAACATCATCACATGGTACAGTCCTCATCATCAAAGAGGAGCAATTATCAGTCAGGACGTCCATTTATAGAGGTATACTCTCGAACCAATCCCGGAATGCTGAGCAGTTGTCGGGGTTATCGAGCTTGGTCAGGTGAATATCCCAACTCACGGGCGCTACCCTGGCTATTAGGACTTTCACCACTCGATGCCTACCCCGAGACCTCCCAAATGGGTCCCTGCCTTTCATTCCTCAGCGTACCAAACTGTAGCTTCCCTAACAGGGTGTCATGCCACTGCATGTCCCTTGCTTTACATTACTCACTAATATATTAATTTCTAAAGGTTCATTCTGGTCTCAAGTATTTGAGCACCAGTATAATTTCTACTAATATCTCTGCCTTATATTACAGAGATTTGATCCATACATATCATTCACATAAGTCATAATTCAAATTAAAGCACATAAGCAATAATTCAATAAAAATAAAGATATACAAATTAAAATAAAGACTGATAATTAAGAAATAAATCATAGAATGGTCAAAAAATTCCATAAAAATAATTTTTAAACTTAGAAAAATAATTAGAATTTTATCATGAATTTTTAGAATTTTTTCAAAATTTTTTAAAATTTAGTATTTCTAAGAAAAATGTGTCCACAGGCACTTATAGAGCACAATTAGAAGTACTAAATAAGCTTTAAAATTTATGAAATTTTTACAGATGGTCTATTAGTGTGTCTAGACCTTACCTGAACGATAAGAACTTAAACTGAAATTTCTATAGTAGTTTTCTAAAAATAAATTCATAAATAGCTCATAAAATAATTTCTATCTTTAGTTTCATATTATGAGATTTATGGTTTATTTCTTCTACTATTTTTGCTAAACTAATTGAGTATTACTAAAATTTGATAATTTAATAATTTAATTATTTATCATAATAGCTAAAAATATTTTTTCTAAATTTGGGCAGTATAACAGCTTAGTAATTCTACTGTAATTGTTTAAATTCGAGCAGTATAACAACTTAATAATTATACTATGGTTGTCTAAATTTGAGCAGCATAACTACTTAATAAGAGTATTTTAATTATCTAAAATTGAGCAAAGTAACATCTTAGTAAATGCATTTTAATTTTCTAAAAATGAGCAGAGTAACAACTTAGCAAGTGCATTTTAATTTTCTAAAATTGAGCAGAGTAACAGCTTGGTATAATTTAATAATTTAAATTTGAGCAAAATAATAACTTAGCAAAATTTAAAGTTTAACATCAAATAATATAACAATAATATTAATAGTAAAACTAAAGCCTAAACGGGTTTAGGGGAAAACCCTTCCTACCAACATGCAAAGTAATTGAAAATTAGAACCAACCCCACTCCCCCCATTACCACAAAGAGTTGGTGAAGTTGTCGGTACAGAGCTCCTAGGAAGAGGATTTTTACTAGTTATCGGAAAACTAGTAGAATTTTAGCATAAAAACAAAGTAAAAGAAAATTTTCTAAAGAGAGGGAATTTCTCTATGGAGGCTTACGGTGGTGAAAGGAGGAATGGGATGAAGAATTTAGTTCTAAGTGATGGCTATTTATAGGAAAAAAATGAACCTAGGTGTCCATTGATGAGATCATCCATGATGTCAAAAATACAATTTTTGATTTATGTTTAATTGAAAATTAGGGACACATATATAAGTAGGTGGTGAATCACCTCTTGGTAGATCAGAAACGTGGGATAGCAGCTGTCCCAAAGAATCTTAGTATAAATTTTGACTGTTAATTAATTATCCGGTACCGATAAAATCGCCTAAACTTGAAAAAATTAACTTTTAATACCAAAATAATTAATTTAAATATAAATCTGAGCAAATGTAATATTTTTCATCAGAAATAATTTCTAAAAATAAATTTTAATTTTTTTCGAATTATAAATATATATATATATATATTATATATTTTAAGCTTAGAAAATTCATATTAAATTCATTTTAATTCAATAAATGCTCAAATTTTTATGAAAATTCTAAAATTACATATTTTACCTAGAAATGTACTAAAAATATCATTTTCATCATTTTTGGATGTTAAACCAATACTGAGTTGGTTATTTGACAACTAGGGATATTTTGGTCATTTTATACAAGAATTTCAGAAAATTCCTAGAAATTTTCCAAAATCATATTTTAATACATATGACATAATTTTAAACTCAATTTGACATTTTAATATCAATTGAATCTTTTTCTCATGTCAGCCTTTAATATTGACAAATAAGGACAAAATCGTCATTTTCTAATTTTTCCGGGCTTCAACTCGGAAAAATTATTGAAAATCACGATTAGATAGTTTTCGTTATTCTGAGTTTAATCATGGGGATCAGAATTTTTAGATTCCTTCCCGATTTTTCAGAATTAAATATAGAATAAATAAATAAATAAAACAATTAATTAAATAAAAGTAAGGATGTTACACTTTACACTAGAATGAATCTGATTACCATTTAATGCTTCAAACAATTTGAACGTTAAATCACAAAGATGGTAATATCTTAGTTTCGAAGAATACGGACATAAATAAACTGGATGTTTAAATAAACTTAGCCGTTGAAGATTTGTCGTTGGAAGCTTTTGTCTTGATGCGTCTGATATTTGAAATTGTTCTAAGTGACAAGATTTAGCTTTGGACGGTCATCTTTAGCATGTCTATTGAACGGTCCATATAATAGTAACTATTTGACGTGACCTTATTTCTTATGCTTTGGACACCATGGGTCTGGACGCTGTGACAAGGTTAGTCCTTAGGCAGAAACTTAAGCGTTAATAAGTTTGTTATCTTCAAAACTTAGAGGGTTTAGACACTTCAATGTCTTTGGTTGCAACAATCTCCCCCTTTTTGATGATGAAAAACCTTATTAGTTTTTTTTTCTAAGTTTTTGCGAGAATATAAAGAGGCGCATAAAGGGATTTTCGAAAGACTTACTATGCTCCCCCTAAGTCTGAGACATAAAAGATATTAGTTTAAATCCATACCAAATGTCAGAACATACTAAGTATCAGAGCATATTATATCCAATAATCATAGTATTCAATCAAACATAAGTAAGGCATCAGAGCAAACACTTTGAAATATATCCGAACAATGCATGTATTTTATTGCATTGGAAGATCATACACAACTTAAACTTAAAAACAAAAACTACTTTATTTCTCCCCTTTTGTCATAAGCAAAAAGCAAACAAAAAGAAAAGGGAGCATCATCATAGTCACTATGGCGATGGCGGTGGAGGAGGAGGTGGGGAAGGTAGGGAAGGATGTAGGAGTGCTTGTTGGTTTTGGAGAATTTGCTGAAGAAGGGTGAAGATGGGTTGAAGTTGATTAGTGATGTACTGTTGAACAGCGGGGTCAAAAATGGAGATAGGGGAAGGGGCAGATTTGGAGATGGGAAGGCTTGGGAACCAAGAGTAGGCAACGGTGGAGGTGTGGGTGACAGCGGTTGGGAAGGAGTTGGTGGAAGAACTTCAGTGGGTGGAGGGGGTGCTTCTAGAAGTTTTAAGTTTGGTATTTCGAGTTGGTAAGGACGAGGAGTGGTCCATGGATAGGGTAGTTGAAAGGTGTTGGGGTAGGTGAGGGCAGCAATCATAGTGTACAGAATAAAAGTTTTTGTACCAAGGATTGGACGCTCATCTGCTAGACGTACGAAGGTAGCTGAAGTGTCCAAAAAGTGAATGTTACTCTCGTAGATACTGTAGCCTTCTAACTGATGCTTGATCCATAAAATTTGTGAGCAATAGGACGTTGTTGAGATATATTCTACTTCCACTGTAGATAAGGCAATCGTTTCTTGTCTTTTGCTCGTCTAGGAGACTAGATTTCCACCAATGAGGTGACATCCTCCACTGGTGCTTTTGCATTCTATTCTGTCCCCAGCATAGTCAGCATCACAGAAACCAACTAACTAGTATTCTTTGTTTGACTTAAAACACAAACCAAGGTTAGTGGTTCTTTTTAAGTATCTAAAGATTCTTTTTACTATTGTAAGATGAGTTTCTCTAGGGTCAAACTAAAAACGGGCACATAAGCATACACTGAACATAGTGCCAGGTCAGGACGTTGTAAGATACAATAGAGATCCAATCATACCTTGGTATGTAGTTTGGTCTACCTTTTGGGATGTGTCGTCCAGGCCAAGTACTGCAATGGATGCATAGGTGTACTCATTTCCTTGGCATCATCCATCTTGTACTCCTTGAGAAGTTCTTCGGCATACTTTGTTTGATGTATGAATATGGCTCTTTTAGTTTGTTTTACTTGCAATCCCAGGAAGAATTTAAGTTCTCCCATCATGCTCATCTCAAACTCTATTGTCATTATCTTAGAAAAATCCTTGCATAACGCATCATTAGTAGCACCAAATATAATATCATCCACATATATTTGCGTAATAATAAAATGTGATTGGACGTCTTTGCAAAAGAGAGTGGTGTCTATTTTTCCTCTAGTAAAACCATTTTCTAAAAGGAAGGAACTTAGCTTTTCATACCATGCTCTTGGAGCTCGCTTAAGTCCATATAAATCCTTTTTGAGTTTGAAAACATGTTTAGGATAAGTATCACACTCAAAACCAGGAGGTTGTTTCACATGGACTTCCTCATTTATTATGCCATTTAAGAATGCACTTTTTACATCCATTTGATAGAGCTTTATATTACTATGAGCAATAAATGAAAGTAAGATGCAAATGGCTTCTAATCTAACTACTGGTGCAAAAGTTTCGGTGAAGTCTATACCTTCTTGCAGAGAGTAGCCTTGAGCTACAAGTCTAGCTTTGTTTCATACCACTTTACCAGCTTTGTCTAACTTGTTGCGAAAACACCCATTTTGTTCCAATGATAGACTTGTCCTTGGGTGTAGGAACTAGCTTCCAGACATCATTTCATTCGAATTGATTAAGTTCGTCCTTCATGGCACTGATCTAGCCATTGTCCAAGAAAGCTTCTTCCACTGTCTTTGGTTCCAGCTGAGAAATTAAAGCAGTTTGAGCTTGCTTCTTGAAGGTCAATCTTATCCTAACATGATCATGCATACTTCCAAGAATTTGATCATCTGGATGATATGTCTTCATTTGCCAATGTCGTCTAGTTGGTTCCTTTTCTTCCATTTTTGGATAGTCCAACTGAGTTCTAGACGCTGGAGGTTTGGTATCATGCAGCTTCATATCTGCAAATGAATCGTCTAGCTCTAATATTTCTTTCTCAGGCTTATTATCATTAAACTTAACGTGGATAACTTCTTCAACTGTTAAAGTTCTAGAGTTGTAAACTCTATAGGCCTTGGATGTTTCAAAATAGCCTAACAATATTCCATCATCACACTTAGAATCAAACTCTCCAAGATTGTCCTTAGTGTTTTAAGATGAAACATTGACAACCAAAAGGATGAAGATATGATATGTTGGGCTTTCGTCCTTTCCACAATTCATAAGGAGTCTTTTTCAAAATGGGTCTAATATATATTCTGTTTTGTAAATAATATGCAGTATTTACGGCTCTAGCCTAGAAATGCTTAGGAGTGGAGTTATCATTGAGCATGGTTCTGGCCATTTCTTACAATGACCTGTTCTTTCTCTCTACCACACCATTTTGTTGTGATGTTCATGGTACAGAGAAGTTGTGGAGAATTTCGTTCTCCTCACAGAACCCTTGAAAACTTTTGTTTTCAAACTCCCCTCCACGATCACTTTTGATTGAGGCCATACAAACACCTTTTTCATTTTGAATTCTTTTGTAAAAGATAGAAAAGGTTTATAAGACTCATCCTTGTGTTTTAAGAACATAACCCATGTCCATCTAGAGTAGTCGTCCACTACGACTAGTCCATATTGTTTTCCACTAAGGGAGGTTGTTCTAGTTGGACCAAACAAATCGATAAGTAGTATCTCAAGAGGTCTAGTTGTGGAAACAATATTTTTTGAATGAAAATAGCTTTTTACTTGTTTCCCCTTTTGGCATGCATCATAGAGAACATCAGATTTGTAAGGAGGATTTGGAAGTCCTCTAACGAGGTTATGCTTATTTAGCTTTGAGATTAATCTCACATTTGCATGTCCATGTTTCTTGTGCCAATTCCATTGATTCTCATTGATGGATACTAGACATGATACATTTTGATTTGTGAGGTCATTTAAATCAATCTTGTAAAGATTGCTTTGCCTCTTAGTAGAGAATAATATAGATCCATATAGATCAATCATTTGTCTTTGTCAAAGGAGACATTGTGTCCATTGTTACATAATTGACTTATGCTCAGTAGATTGTGTCTAAGTCCTTCAACATATAAAACATTTTCAATGGAAAGGAAGGGATGCTTACCGATCGTCCCTATGCCTGTGATCTTCCCTTTGTGATTTTCTCCAAAGGTGACTTATCCACCATTTTTTGGTTGGAGGTTTTGGAACATACACCAGTCTCCTGTCATGTGTCGTGAGTAACTACTGTCCAGGTACCATGACTAGTGTCTTTTTCCTGTTGTCAAGCAGATCTGCAACAGTGATTATCATTGACTTGGGTACCCAGATGGACTTGGGTCCTTTTTTGTTAGTTCTAAAGGCATTAGATGCCTTCTTCATTGGACGATGTATACACTTTGTTGGTTTATGCCCACTCTTTCAACATATTTTACAAAAAGTCATGTTTTTACTAGTTTTGTAATCTTCTTTCTTAACAAAACCAAGTCTAGATTTGTCATGAGGACTTCATCTATAAGATAGAATTTTATTTAAGATTTTAGTCCCACTGACGAATTTGGATAAACTTTCTTTCAGATGAGTAACTTCTTTTTGAAGTTCTAAGGCTTCATGAGAAGGTGTCTCTTCTGAAATGTTCTTTGTTTTTAGAAACTCATTTTCTTTTAAAACTTTTTCATGCTCTTCTTTAAGCAAATTAAATTCTTTTGTTATTTTTAAAAATTTCTTTTTCAGTTTTTTATATCCCATTGAAAGAGTTGAGGAGTTTGCAAGCAAATCATTATAGGCTTCTTGAAGAGAGATTAGGTTATTGAAATTTACCTCCTCGTCTTGCTCATTGTCTGAGCTATTAGAGCTGGTCTCCACCATAAGACACAGGTTTGCTTCTTCCTCTCCTTCTTTTGACGAAGATAGGTTCATGGCTTCCCAGGTAGCCATAAGACTTTTCTTCTTTTTCTTGAAGGATGTCTTCTTCTTGTCCTTCTATGGGTTGGGACATTCAGCCTCAAAATGTTCAAGCTTCTTACATTCAAAACAAACTGGAGGACTCTTTTCTTTGGGTTCCTTGTTAAACTTCTTTGTGAAGTTTTTGGCTCTCAACCCTCCTTTCTTCCTCCACATAGCCTGTATCTTTCTAGAAATGAAAGATATCTCGTCCTCATCAGAGTCGTCTTCTTTGGACGCTTCGTCAAAAGACTCTTCAACGTTCAAGGCTTTAGACAATGATCCTTTGGGTGGACACTAGACACTTAGGGCAATGGACTTTCTCTTTTGTCCTTCGTCTTGCTTCAGCTCCAGTTCATGGACTTTAAGAGTTCCAAGTAACTCTTCCATGGAGAGTGCTATAAGATCCTTGGACGCTCTCAAAGCTGTAACATATGGTCTCCATTGTCTAGGCAAACTTCTTAAGATTTTGTCAGTGTGATCATACTTATCATAGGTTTTGCCTAAAGATCTCAGGTTATTTATTATGGTTTGAAATCTACCAAACATGAATTTGATAGTTTCATTTTTCTCCATTGTAAAGAGTTCATATTGTCTTACGAGTAAGCTTAGCTTATACCTCTTTACTTGTGGTGTACCCTCGTAGGCAAGCATAAGAGTATCCCACATTTTCTTAACACTTTTTAAACTGTGTACCTTTTCATATTCAAATTCAGATAAGGCACACATCATAACATTTCTAGCTTTTGAGTTTAGAACATACCTTTGTTTGTGATTTTCTATCCACTGACCTCTACGTAACTCTATTCCATCTTGGTCAAGGGGCAGATGGTCGCCAGTTTCTACTACGTCCCACATGTCTATGTGACATGCATTGAAGAATGCTATCATTCTTTGCTTCCAATAATCGTAGTTTTTGACCTTTAAAGAGAGGTGGCTTGTTGACAGCTTGTCCCTCGTTTTCCATTAGTGCTCAAGATCATTTTACCCCTACAGTGTTAGATGCTCAACCCCAAGAGGCCGAACCCTTATACCAATTGAAATAGAAAGAAGCGCACAAGAAGGGGGGGTTGAATTGTGCATTTAAAATTTTTTTTTTAATAATTATAAACAACATTGAAAATGTTTTCAAGTGGAAGGAAGAGAGAAAAAACAGAGAATTTTTATACTGGTTCACTCAACGTGAGCTACGTCTGGTCCCTTCACCCAGAAGGTATTTATTAACCAATCTTAGGTTACACAAGTATTGTTCACGGCCTCTTCAGGCTTTACAAAGCAATCACCCTAGATTGCTTAACCCAAGTATTCTTTTCCACTAAGCCTCTCCAGGCTTTCACAACACAAACAAGTGTTTACAAAAAGTATCGACTCATAGAGTGAGGATATAAAGATTAAGCTCTGTCGCAACCGAGGCCACGACCGAACGTCAAAAAAGAAATGAAAACTCAGAGGACCCGCCACCAAAGTTCATTAAGGAAAACATATGGAAAAACCTTGAGAAAGAATACAGTCTATGAAACCAAATATAGGTTTGGGAATCAATTACGTCTAGGGAAGGTGTTAGCACCTTACAACGTCCGTCATAAAGACGGTTACCCCTAATTAAATGTGCAAAATGGATAGCTTCAACAATATTTATTTTACCCCTTAGATTTATTTTATTTACAAATTTTATTATCTTTATTTACCAAAAGAATTTTAGATAAGATTTATTTTGAAAAGAATTAATTTTATTTTTTTGAGATCGACAAGGGTGGGCCCCTGCTCCTACGTATCCTCAGATGCAATGAGGAATCAGACTCACGTAGTTCTTTGGTAAAAAAAATGTTTTGTTGGTTATTTGGTTTTATTATTATTATTTTTTATTATTTACTTTATTTTTAGTATGGTAAAGGCATACTCAATAACCAAATTAGAAGTGCATCTAAAGTGGTTATCAATATACCTTTTAAGATTTTCATCATAGTCAAATAGGAAGTGCATCTAAAGTGACTATTATTAAAACCCCAAAAAAAAATAGAAAGTTTAATACCGTAAAAACCTCAATATTGTAAAAATATTTATTAACTTTATTTTATTTTTATGTTGCAAAGGCATACTCAATTACCAAATTAGAAGTGCATCCAAAGTGACTATCATTAAAATTTTTGTTAAAATACATTTTATTATTTATTAATATTATTATTATTATTATTTTAAAAAAGAATGATAATCAAATAAGAAGTGCATCTTAAATGATTATCATTAAAACTTTAATAATGTCCAAATAAGAAGTGCATCCTAGATGGGCATTATCAAGTTTAAGTATCTTATTTAAAGAGAATTTATTAGTTAACAAATCATTAATTAGTTCCCATTGAAAATAAAATTCTATTGAGAACAAAAGTCAAAAGCTAATTTGGAAACTTTTAGTAAACAAGTGACAACGTTATTTCTTGATTGCTAGCAACTTAAGTATTTTAATAATTAAACTCTTTTTATATTATATAACCATATCCTTTTCATTTGTCTTTTAGTCGCATGCTTTAAGTCTTAAAGTTCATAGGTACAGTAACAAGAAAAAATATGAAGCAATACGCGACACGTCTTCTTTTTTTTTATATAAAAGAAAGAAGACGGATATATGGTGGGACAATTTATTTTCCTTTGTTAATGAACTCTTGTGAATGGGCCGGGCTCGCCGTTGAATACGAAGATTTAGAACCGTGGACCTATGATGGTGGATGAGTCATTCAAGTGATGGCACGGTGGTTGGTGTCAAGTTCAGAGGACGAAGGGTTGGGGAGAATTTTTTGGATTTGGGGCGTAAAAGCTGTTTTGCTCTATCTCTATAATTTCTTTTTATTAATTTCTTCTACTTATCAATTACTGTAATTATCTGGATATCGATTTACTGTTTCTGGTTATTTGGTTCCATACTATATAGAAAAATGAAATGGATGCTAAAGTTGAGTGAGCGACGAAGTTTTGGGAAGTTCTTATGTGAATATGTTGAACTCTATAGGAATCCTTGTGCGTGCTACTTATGATCCATAAGTAGAGTGAATAGAATAAGGAGAGTGTTGTGAATGTGTCTGAGCATTGGTGCTAAACATCGCAAATATATGTTAGGACAGAGATGCAAGGATTCAAATCAAACATTGTTTCATTATTCATTAAGAAGACAATCACTGATAACAGAGATCAATGAATATAACTGAATTCAAGTAATGATTAAACAACATCATAGAGATTAGATTAGTAAACATGAGAACAATGACAAAGTTTAATCTGAAATCGCTTTTACGCAGCAGTGATAAAAAGAAAGGAAGAGTACCTCGGGATTCAAAATCTCATTTACGAATACGCTCAAAGTGTTTTTCTCTCAAGAACAGACCAACACTCCTTCTTCGCCTCAATTCAACAGCCTCGCATTCCCACTCTCTTTGCTTTTCTTCTTTCTATTTCTCCTCTTCACGCTATTTGCTTCTCCATTTTTTTCATTCCCTCTTTTTTCGCTCCATTTTTTGTTAATGGAAAGCCCCCTGGTTCAGATTTTCAAAAGGCTATATATAGCCTATGGTTAAAACTTCTCTAGGAAGCTTTCTATTTAGCTTGTTCCCCACATCTCAGCTTTCACGTTTTCGCACTCCCTTCGTTTTATTTTTGTTTTCTTTTGTTAAGAATAGGCCCGATTTGGCCCAAAACTTTATTTTACTAGATAGACATTCAATCCTATTGGCCCAAAAACTCTATAACTATATTCATTTTCATTCATTTCTTATTCTCGATTTAAAAATAATTTATTTACTCTTTCGTTATATATTTCTTCTTTTATTTTCTTTTCCATTTAGATCTAAACATTTTATTTTATTATTACACTATTATATTTTTTAGTTTTGGAACTTTTTCTTTTCCTTTTCCTCTATTTTAATGATTATGGGCCTAATGCATTTTAGCCCAATATGCATGAGACAAGAGAAAATTATTTAGCTAACATGTTTATATTATATTATTTTTATTATGTGGATTGCCCGGATAAAATTGGGTGTTCACAAGCTCAAACACTCAAAGAATTTTTACAAAATTTTCAACTATCGTCCAATGGACACTTCTAGATAAAATACAGAGCGTTTTTGTTATACAACTAAGATTGTCACTTGTTAGCACGTATCACTTCACCTGACTATGTTTCTTTTTTTGGCTCTATGTCTTCTTTCTCAGAATATATAGTCTTCAACAAAAAAGATCTGTTGAGGAGGACTTGACTTCAATCTTCAAGAAAGGGCATGCAAACCAAGCTTTTAGAAAGATCAGGCGCAACAGCTTTTAGTCTTGTACTAAAACGGAAAGCACAGAGCTGTGCTGGCAGTCTGCTTTTCTGAACATTCTTCATTCAGCTTGGCAGCTTGATAAATTGACTTGCTTTATCTATTTTGCTGCGCCTTTGCACTAGAATGAATCTGATTATCATTTAATGATTCAAACAATTTGAACGTTAGATCACAAAGATGGTAATATGTTGGTTTCAAAGAATACGAACATAAATAAACTGGATGTTTAAATAAACTCTGTTGTTGAAGATATGTCGTTGGAAGCTTTTGTGTGGATGAGTCTGATATTTGAAATTGTTCTAAGCGACAACATTTAGCTTTTGGACAGTCCTCTCTAGCATGTCTACTGGACAGTCTTCTTTAGCATGTCTACTAGACGGTCCATATAATAGTAACTATTTGACGCGACATTATTTCTTATGCTTTGGACTCCATAGGTCTGGACACTGTGACAAGGTTAGTCCTTAGGCAGAAACTTAAACGTTAATAAGTTTGTCATCTTCAAAACTTAGAGGGTTTAGACACTTCAACGTCCTTGGTTCCAACACAATTAAGGCTACATACAATAACATAACTTCCTATAGCTAGCCTACTATACAAAAACAAACATTGAAACCAAAACAAAAGAAAGGAGCTTCCAGAAGAGCTCCACGCAAAATGGTCTCCAAAAAGTTTCCATTTGAGACCTCCTCCATCAGCTCCGAGAAACTGGATTTGTGGATGCCTCTCCCTCCACTCCCACGCAAAACGACATGATCATCACAGTCATAGCACCATACAACAACAACAACAGCAACCACAGCAACCATACCAAAACAAAATAGCAAGACAAAGGTAGGCTTACATAATAAAACCAATGTAAGATATGAAATCCAACATAACCAAAACATCAATCACACCAATATGGAAATTGAATTTGTCTAGTAAAGAGTTTACATACATTATTGCATAGCATACACACATAATGCATCATACTTTCAACCTCTACATATCTAATCCAGAAACACAACGGCCTGAGGTCCATCGTCAGTTACCTCAATACTCGCACAACAACATAAGGTCCATCGTTAGCTACCTTAGTACTCACACAACAACATGAGATCCATTGTCAGCTACCTTAATTGTCAATCCACTCAACGGCATGAGGTCCATCGTCAGCTACCCCAGTTGCCTATCCACACCATGGCATGAGGTCCATTGTCAGCTACCTCAGTTGCCAACATATGCATACCAATGCATGTATCATCACAATAATCACCACGGTATAAGGTCCATCGTTAGCTACCTCAGCTACCAACATATGCATGCCAAAGCATGCCTTACAGCACAACATCAATACGGCCACAACAAATCAACATATAAATATACATATATGTATATATAACTAGACAACACCACGGCATGAGGTCCATTGTCAGTTACCTCAGTCGCTTACTCGCACAATGGCATGAGGTCCACCATCAGCTACCTCAGCCAACAACATATGCATACCAATGCATGTATCCTTACAATAATCAACTCTACCACAACAATCATCATATCATATATATATGTATCAACATATAAACACAACCATCAACTTAACCACAACAATCATCATATCATGTATATATGTAACAACATATCAACACAACCATCAACTCAACCATAACAATCATCATATCATATATATATGTATCAACATATCACCACGTGGCCTACTTAGCACTATTTGTGGTCCAACAATCACTATCAACCCCATACAAGCCCAATCCAGCCTCTTCCATGGTCAACAAGTAAGGTATCCCACCATCACAACATATTACAACAAGTGGAGGCTCTACCTAAGCAACCTTCCACTCAATTACCATTTTCCAACATTTTATCAAACCAGTCCACAACAATAATAAATAAAACTAAGAACCAAGTTTGGAATGGTAACAACAACACACACTAACAATAACAAAGCTCATAAACCAAGCACACATGACAAATATGTCTTTCTTTTAAAGCTAAACATTTTTCCAATATTTCAAAGGATTACACATAAATATGAAATCTAAGGCAATCAACTACCTTTCACATTGTTTCCTGGACTCAACTCTCATTGAAGAAAAAAAATCAATTTTTCATTCAAAACATGTCACCTGGCTACACAAAACTACCGCCCGACAACATAATACCAGAGACCTATTTTTGGGCTCTGGCAAAACATCGCCTGATGGGAGGAGAATGCCACCCGACGGGACCCTGCCGCCCGATAGGACTAAGAGGTTGTCTGACGGGGTAAAGTGTCACTGGGCGACGTTCTTCTAGGAACTCCATTCTAGGCTCGGGTGGAACATCGCCCAACGGCATAGGTTGTCGCTCGGCGCCACCTGCGATGCAAATAGGGTGTATTGGCTTCAATTCTTCAATCCCTTGGGTTCTAATTACCATACAATCATTCCAAAACAATTTTAATACATTTCTAACTGATTATACAACAAATTTATCTGCCAATCATCCTCAAATCTCAAAATCCCTTCTAAAAACCCATTTTATTTCAAAACTTTTATATAAAAGGTTTCACCAAAATCAATCCATTCCAAGGCAAGAAATCAACATATTAACGACCTTAAACATGAAATCAAGCAATAGTAAGCTTCCCTTACCTCAAAAGCTTCCAAACTTGAATTTTGGTTCTTTGAGAAAATTTGAGTCTTGAGCCAAAACCTTCCACAGATTTGTCCCTTTTCTTGCCACAATCACTAAGTCAGGCTTAGAAATCTTCTAACACACTTATCACCCTTAAATTTCTAGAGAGAGATTGAGAGAGAAATTGAAAAGAGAGAAAGAGAATGAGAGAATGAGGGGCTTTCCCCCCTCCTCTTTTTATATCCGAGCTCACCGGAGCTCTTACATGGACTTTTGGCCAACTGAGGCCCAAATCTCACCAACCGCCTCCCCTTGTCCCAAAACTAATTTAACTCAATTGTTTTTCTCTCAAACCCAAAATCAGACTCTCAACACAACCACATTGGCTCAAGTACATATCTCAAGTTTCCTCAATTCAAACTAGTATTTCAAATAAACAAAAAACCACTGTCACCACATACTATATACATACAGAACAAAAATTTATTTATTTCTTTTAATCACCTAGATTGTGTACACATCTAATTTCCACTTTTTAGTCATCACAACACTGAATCACATTTTAGGAAGACGGGTGTTACATTGTGGATCAAGTTGTCTTCTCCAAGTTACTCCTCTTTTCCTTCAAAGCTTCTATTATGGTAAAAGTGGGGAGTAGAGAAATAACCTTATTTTTTTAATTGATCAATGGGTTTGTAGGAGGGATTTGCCCCTAAATCCCTAATAGTCTTAATTCTTTCTCTATTTGATGCTTTAGTTTATATTATTGTCTTGTGTTATTATTATTGATTGATTTAAAATTTTACTTGATAGTTGGACGATTTATCATAGTTAATCTTGTGTATTAATGCTTGAATCATGCTTATTATGGTGTATTTTGCCTAGTTATAACTAATTTTTGAATTAAGAAGTGTTTTGGATGGACAAAAAAAATTTAAACACATGATGGTTTTTTTAAAATATATTTTTATTTATATATATTATTAATATTAATATTAAAAATTATATTATGATAAGAATATGTAATACTATTTTTAACATCTTTTTGATGCAGCGTTTTACAGATCTATTAGAAAAAAATGGGCTATAGTCCTATTAAATGAATCATATATATATATGTGTGTGTGTGTGTGTGTGTATTTGAAATATTATTTTCTATCACGGCAGTTTATGAAAATAGAAGAAAATTTTTAATTTTTTACATAACTATCGAGAAATATATGATTTATATAAATAAAATATTTTTGCTAGCTTAAATATAAGTATTTAGAAAGAATTTTACATATATATATATATATATATATGGTTTTGCTCATACTTGGAATGTACAGTTTTACGGATATTTAATATATATTAGTAACATTTGATTTTGTATATATAATTAAAATATATATACACGGTTTGTCTAAACAAAGGAACATTTTTATATGGTTTCTATAATTGAAGTTAATTGAAGTTATATAATTATTTAAAATAATTACAAAAAGATTAAGTAAATAGAAATATATAAATATTAATAGATTCAGTTTTCATATATATTAAAACTTAACTTTATATCCTTAGCAGAAAAATAAATAATAATAATAATATATTTTATATAAATATATATATAACATACTGTTTTATTATTTAAATTAGGAAAATATTTCAAGTTAAGTATTTATTTATTAAAGAAAAGTGTGTTAAAATATTTTTAAGTATGACAGATTTAATATTTACAAATAATTAAATGTTGTGCTTATCTCTACTTTACTAGTGAATATTATAATTAGGAAGCAGAGATAAGATATTATTTATATGACTGACATTGTCTGTGCATGAGGAAACTCTACTAGAATTTCTAGAGAGTATGTATCATAACTTAGTGCCCAATTCATTAGTAAAGTTTGTTTATGTGAGGACCATGTTGTAAAGGCATGTGTGTCTGTGTATGGGAAGTTACAGTTTGGTACACTACGGGATGAAGGCAAGGACCACTGGAATGGTCTAGAGGGCAAAGGTATCGTGCTGTGAATGTTCCAGTGGTTAGGATAACGCCTTTGAGCCGGAACAAATCACGAAAACTGACTTGATAACCCTCACACCTACTCATGAACCCATACCTCGAGGATAATGTTGATTACGACATGGATGTCAGCACCTTGTGAGGGGATTTACGAGCTCCTAATCACTTCTCCATATTCTTGATGATTAATGATAATCATTAGAGGGGGTATGGATCCATATGCGTTATGAGATTCTAGATTATTTCATGAAAATTTAAGTCAGACCCTAGGTTCCTTGCATTTGTTTGTTAACAATTTGTTTGTTTTAGTTTGTAGGTTAGTCCTATGAATCTATTGTGAAAAATGATGGAGGTTATACAATCCTCACTCCTTTTTCTTTTTGTGTGTTTCTTTCTCTATTTCATTTTATGTGATTGTGGTACAAGCAGATGATGGGAATTTTCTAGGGCTGGGGAATATTCACATATCCTATAGCACCCATGAGCGTTGGGTATATGACAAACACACTAGAGTTAGTATGTTTTGCAGGTTCGTCACTTTTGTTCTCTTGTCCCCAATCCCGGGTATCTGGTTACCCATATCCAGTACTACTTTTCCCATGACTTTGTCTACTATTGCCCGAGGGCTATGATAGAGCTCCTACACCACCACCACCTCCTGCCCTAGAGGACCTTCCTATAGAGGACATTTTTCCTATGCCTGAGCCCCCTATTCAGGGAGATCCACCTTTGATGACATTGTGCTCGATCCTATTCAGGCCCCATATATTCACTACTATTTTCTGGATCCACTAGTCTAGCAGCCACAGGTTGACTCACCACCACACACTCCTGTTTATGACCCTGGTATGGAGAATGGATGGTTAAGCTTCTCTTCTTCTTCTAGCAGTTCCAGGCATCATGGGGATGGAGACCATATGCCCAATGGGCTTGTACAGGCCATGTAGGATTCGGAGGCTACAGAGACATATCATGGAGAGGACTCTTTCTGAGGGATCTGACATGGACTCATCTTTTTGGCACCACTAGGTGATTTTAGGGTTTGTAGATAGTTTACTGCTTTGACATAGACCTTTTTATTTTGATTGTATATATAGTTGGGTAGTTAGGACTTTATTTCTAGTAGATGTATATGCAATCGTTTATATTTTTGGTACTCTGAATTATGGTATAATACTTATAATAGTGATGTATGTTTGATATAATGTATGATATATGATGCAATATATTTATGTATTATGATCACATGTTATATATTGATTTCATTAACATGTCGTACATTAAATAATCTTTGATATGGTAAAATAATTTATAAGTTTAGATAAAAGGTTTTTGAAATAGATCAAAATTAAATTAGTTTTTCAAAAAAATCTACTCTACATTTTCAAATTAAAAATAAATAAAATTAAAATCTTCTTAAAATTAGTTTAATTAATTTGGGTGTCACGTTTAGTGGTATCAGAGCAGTTCTTTCTTGTCAAGCCTGGGGTATGGTCTTGATTATTGTTTGTGTTGTTTGCTCTTATATTTTCTATTGAAAAACAAAAGTGTAAGATAAATAGCAATAATATTAAGCATAGATGAATATCATAAAAGGTAATGGACATATTAGACGACCAGCTTACTTTAGAAAACTCGATAGAGAGAGCCTACATATCTACGAAGAGAATATTTATAAAAATATTACTGTTGCTGGTTAGGGTGTAGTAATGTGAAAAGTACATGTCTAGGAAAAGTTCTGGCTAGGAAAGAGTTGGTATTTAAGAGTGTCTGTTGTGACCCACCTCTCTTTATTGGCAACTTACCTCATGTACTGATCACAATTTACAGTCACTTTTCCAGTATATTGTATTATTCAAGAAGTGACTAAACAGATGTTCTTCTTTTCAGGAAAAGATGGCTGGAAGACCAAGGAACGATAATACTACTTAGCAATTGTTAAAAAGGATGACTATGGTCTTGGAAAAATGAATCAAGAAATAGATGCTGAACCTGCTGAATATAGAGGATTAGAAACGTTCAGGAAGAATAGTCCACCTCAGTTTAAAGGAGGATTTGATCCAAATGGCGTTCACTAGGCATCAATTGGAAGTGGAAGGAAGACAAGTTACTTGGGGAGTGTTTAGACAAAAATTTTGAATAAGTATTTCCCAAAGGATCTCAGAAAAAGAAAGGAAGTTGTGTTTCTAAATTTAAAACGAGGCAATATTCTATTGGGGAATATGCGGCAAAATTCAATGAGTTGTTGAAATTTTGCCTATACTTCAATGTAGGAGTGGATGAGCGTTCCACATGCTCAAAGTTAGAAGTGGATTGCGACCTGACATTAAACAAGTTGTAAGGTATATGGAGATTACTGAATTCCCTTCTATGGTTAATCGTTGTAGGATCTACGAGGGTGACACAAAGGCAAGGCAAGCTTAATGGAAGAATGTTGGGCTGCAAAGGAATAAAAGGAAGAAGTTCTTTATTAGGAGGAAGCCATATCAATTTCCATCTCAGTTTGCCAAAAATTCTTCAGGTAAGAAGAATTTTGTTGTTACTACTAATAACTATAGTTCTAGAGTTAACAGCCCTGTTCACTATTTCTATTGTGGAGGATCTCACTTTGCAAAGGATTGTATCGTGCAAATTGTTACTTGCTACAATTATGGGAAACCTGGCCATTGCAATACAAATTGCAAAGAGCTAAAGAAAGAAGATGGCAATAGAAGTAGAAGCAATAATGGGAAGGCTCAAGTTGGAAGGCCTAAGGCAACAGGCAGAGTTTTCACTATGATTGGAACCGAAGCTGTTCAATCTAATGACCTCATCCAAGGTAAGTGCATCATAAATGGATATCTCTTGAATGTACTATATGATTCAGGTGCTACCCATTCATTCATATCACATGACTGTGTAAAATATTTGAAATTACCTACTTCTCTGCTACCATGTGATTTAACTGTTTCTACCCTTACAAATGTCCCTGCTATTTCTTCTTTAGCATGTTTGAATTGTTACATTTCTATAGAAGGTAGAAATTTCTCTATAAACTTAATCTGTTTACCTTTATCTCATCTAGACATTGTATTAGGCATGGATTGATTATCTTCCAATCATGTCCTTCTAAACTATCATGATAAGACCTTAGTGTTTGAGCCAAATTTTGATAAACCTTCTGAATCAGAGGATTTAAGAATAGCTACTGCTAACCAAACTAAGGCTTCGAAAGGAGCTCAAGTTTACATGATCCTTACTTCTTTGGAAATAAAGGGAAACCCTGATGTTAGTAAGTTTTCTGTAGTCCGTGATTACCCTAATGTCTTTCCTAAGGATATTCCTGGACTACTTCCTAAGAGACAGACAGAGTTTACCATAGACTTGGTACTAGGATCAGGTCCTATATCCAAAGCTCCATATAGGATGTTCCCTCTACAATTAGCAGAGTTAAAGAAGAAAATAGAGGAACTATTAGAGAAATAGTTTATAAGACTTAGTGTTTCTCCCTGGGATGCTTCGGTATTGTTAGTTAAAAAGAAAGACGGAAGTATGAGATTTTGTGTAGATTACCATTAGCTTAACAAGATCACCATTAAGAATAGATATCCTCTCCCTAGGATTGATGATTTAATGGATCAGTTGAAGGGTGCTACTGTGTTTTCTAAGATTGACTTGAAATCTGGGTATCATCAGATTCGAGTCAAGAGTAAAGATATTCCAAAGACTACCTTTAGAATGAGAGACAGTCATTATGAATATTTGGTAATGCCTTTTGGTGTAACCAATGCCCTTGCCATTTTTATGGATTATATAAATCGTATTTTCCATCAGTTGTTGGATAAATTCGTAATAGTTTTCATGGACTACATTCTAGTGTATTCTAAAAGTCATGAAGAATATCTACGAACTGTGTTGCAGATTTTGAAGGAAAGACAGTTACGTAGAAAACTCTCGAAGTGCGAATTTTGGTTGGAACAAATGCAATTCTTAGGGCACATGATCCTACGAAAGTTGAAGTAGTATTATGCTGGGATCAACCAACAACAATCACAGAGATACGTAGTTTCTTAAGATTTGCAGACTATTATAGAAAATTCATTGAAGAATTTTCGAAGTTGGCATTGCCTTTGACTAATTAACACGTAAAGAACAACCATTTGTTTGGAACAAAGCTTGTGAGGTTAGTTTCCAAGAGTTAAAGAGAAGACTGACTTCTACTCCTATATTAATACTGCTTGACCCACTTGGAAAGTTTGAAGTATGTTGTGATGCCTCAGGGTAAGGATTAGGGTGTGTCTTAATGCAAGAAAGAAAAGTAGTAGCCTATGCTTCAAGACAATTAAGACAACATGAAGTTAATTATCATACGCATGATTTAGAATTAGCTGCAATAGTGTTTACATTAAAGATATGGAGACACTATTTGTATGGTGCAAGGTTTAAAGTTTTGAGCGACCATAAGAGTTTGAAGTATGTGTTTGATTAGAAAGAATTGAATATGAGACAACAAAGATGGATGGAATTTTTGAACGATTATGACTTTGAGTTACATTATCATTCTAGTAAAGCAAATGTGGTAGCTAACACTTTATAATGATGGTTAAGGAAATGGAATTGATAGAAAATTTTAGAGATTTAAACTTGGCAATAGAAGTAAGAACCAAAAGTCTTTATTTGGGAATGCTAAAGAGTTCAAGTGGATTTCTGAAACAAATCAGAGAAGCACAAGAAACAAATTAGTTTTGAGAAGAGAAACTAAGAGCAAGAGAAGAAGGTAAAGAAACAAAATTTCACAAGGATTGCAGGGGAATCATTAAATTCAGAGATAGGATTTGTGTGCCCATTGAGGAAGATCTAAGGAAACTAAGAAGAAGCTCATAAAAGCAAACTAAGTATTCATCCAGGTGCCACCAAAATGTATCAAGACTTGAAGAAGATATTTTGGTGGCCGGGAATGAAGAAAGTCGTAGCTGAGTTTGTAGCTTCTTGTTTGGTATGTCAAAAAACAAAAGTAGAACATTAGAAGCCTTTTGGTGAACTACAATCTTTGGATATCCCAAAGTGGAAATGGGATAGCATATCAATGGATTTCGTTATAGGTTTACCTAGGACTTCCTCCAGTCATGATGCTATATAGGTAATTATGGATAGATTAACTAAATCTGCTCATTTTCTACCTATTAACATCAGATCTTCTTTAGAAAAGTTAGCCCAATTGTATGTCAAAGAGATTATTAGACTGTGTACCTTCTAGTATAATCTCTAATAGGCACCCACATTTCATTTCTAGGTTTTGGGATAGCTTACAACGAGCCCTAGGAACTAAGATTAGACTTAGTTCAGCCTATCACCTTCAAACAGATGGATAATCTAAAAGGACTATCCAATCCCTAGAAGATTTGTTAATAGCCTGTGTATTGGAACAAACAAGTAAATACAATCAATTCTTATTACTAATTGAGTTTACCTATAATAACAGTTTCCACTCCAGTATTGGAATGGCTCTATACGAGGCTCTGTATAGTAGGAAAGGGATAACTCCATTATGTTGGTGTGAGACTAGAGAACCTCTAATCTTAGGACCAGAGATAGTTCAACAAGCTTCATATAAGATAAAAATTATTGGGGAAAAGATGAATATATCACAGGATAGGTAGAAAAGTTACTATAACAAAAGGAGAAAACCTCTTGAGTTTCAAGAACAAAAACATATGTTTTTGAAAGTTACACCAATAACTGGGTTGGCAAAGCCCTTAAATCTAGAAAACTTTCTCCTAAATTCATTGGTTCTTATCAAATTCTTAAGAGAATTGATTTTGTTGCTTATCAAATTGCTTTACCTCCAAATCTTTCTAACCTTCATAATGTATTCCATGTTTCTCAACTCTGAAAATACATTGCCAATCCTTCTCATGTAATTGAACTGAATATAGTACAGGAGAAAATCTCACTTTTGATGTATTTCCAGCAAGAATTAGGGATCGTATGATCAAATGACTTCAGGAAAAAGAAATACCCTTAGTGAAGATTATTTGGAGTCAACAAGACAATGAAGATGCCACATGAGAACAAGAGAGCAACATGCGAGAGTTATATCCTTGTCATTTCTTAGGTTAGTCAATTTCAAGGACGAAATTCCTAAAAGGAAGGGAGTAACATAACACCCTCACTTTTACTTGAATTATTTTTCTATTTTATACTCGAGAATCAGATGAAAATTTCAAAAATTTGATACCCACGATTGGGTTCATAGTAATAAATATTACTCAGTTTAGATTTTTAATAATTTTTCTAGACTGAAGCCCAAAAAAAGATAAAATGACCATTACATCCCTAAAGATAATAATAATAAGATAAAATAGGAAAAATAGATGGGAAGGTTTAAAATTTATTTTTAATTTACAAATATACTTAAAATAATAAAATATAATTTTAGTAATTTTTTTGGGTGAAATGACCAAAATGTCCCTGGTCGACTGTAAAGGTCAATCAAATATTTTTGGCTCAAAAAATTGAAAAAAATTAAATTTATATGTCTATTTTGATTAATTTTTTTATTTAAAGGAAAAAAATTTAATTCTCGGAATTGAAAATTGTTTAGCATTTCTTTACATAAATTAATTATAAATAACTAAATAATAAATAGAAATTCATAAAATTAAAATAAAAAATATATATATTTATATATGTTATAAAAATCTGTTATTTTCAATGGGTTGCACGTTGGAGCCTTAAGGAAAGCCCAACACGTTTTTTTTTCAAGCCCAAAGTAAATTAACTTAATTAATTATTAATTAACTTATTTTACACCTAATATTTATAAAAAAAAAATCTTGGATAAATTCAACTTACAATTTATGTCAATTTTGATTGTGCAGGCAGCCTAGAATTTTCTATTAGATAACAAAATTTTTCTTTTAACAAAAAATTATTTTTACACGTGTTTATAAAAATCCATTCATATCTTTCTAACCACATTTATCCTCCATTTCACTCTACTACAGAGCTGTTATTCCTCTCTCCCTCTTTCATTTTCATTTTTTTAGTCACTTAAACACTCAGAAATATTATAAGATCCAAAGGTGGTTTAGCTTGGTATTGTGGCTCAAGTTGTCTTCTCCAACTTACTCCTCTTTTCCATCAAAGCTTCTATTAAGGTAAAAGGGGGGAGTGGGGAAATAACCTTACTTTTTTTCATTGATCAATGGGTTTGTAGGAGGGATTTGCCCCTAAATCCCTAACAGTTTTAATTCTGTCTCTATTTGATGCTTTAGTTTATATTATTGTCTTGTGTTGTTATTATTGATTGATTTAAAATTTTATTTGATGAGATATCTTGATAGTTGGATGATTTATCATGGTTAATCCTGTGTATTAATGCTTGAATCATGCCTATTATGGTGTATTTTGCCTAGTTATAACTAATTTTTGAATTAAGAAGTGTTTTGGATGGACAAAAAAATTTAAACACATGATGGTTTTTTTTAAATATATTTTTATTTATGTATATTATTAATATTGATATTAAAAATCATATTATGTTAAGAATATGTAATACTGTTTTTAACATCTTTTTGATGCAGCATTTTGCGGATCCATTAGAAAAAAATGGGCTATGGCCCTATTAAAATGAATCAATATATATATATATATATATATATATATATATGAAATATTATTTTCTATCACGGCAGTTTATGAAAATAGAAGAAAAATTTTAATTTTTTATATAACTATTAAAAAATATATGATTTGTATAAATAAAATATTTTTGCTAACTTAAATATAAGTAAGTATTTAGAAAGAATTTTACAAATATATCTATCTATCTATCTATCTATATATCTATATATATAGATATATATATATGATACTTGAAATGCATGGTTTTATGGATATTTAATTTATATTAGTAATGTTGATTTTGTATATATAACTAAAATATATATACACGGTTTGTCTAAACAAAGTAAAATTTTTATACGGTTTCTATAATTGAAGCTATATAATTATTTAAAATAATTAAAAAAAATTAAGTAAATAGAAATATATAAATATTAATAGATTCGGTTTTCATATATATTAAAACTTAACTTTATATCCTTAGGAGAAAAATAAATAATAATAATATTATATATATATATATATATAACATATTGTTTCATTATTTAAATTAAGAAAATATTTCAAGTTAAGTATTTAAATTTATTAAGGAAAAGTGTGTTAAAATATTTTTAAGTATAAGAGATTTAATATTTGCAAATAATTAAATGTTGTGCTTATCTCTACTTTACTAGTGAATATTATAATTAGGAAGCAGAGATTATATATTATTTCTGTGACTGACATTTTTTGTGCATGAGGAAACTCTACTAGAATTTCTAGAGAGTATGCATCATAACTTAGTGCCCAATGCATTAGGAAAGTTTTTTTATGTAAGGACCATGCTATGAGAGCATGTGTGTCTGCGTATGAGAAATTACAGTTTGGTACATTGTGGAATGAAGGCAAGGACGACTAGAAAGGTCTAGAGGGTAAAGGTATCGAGTTGTGAACACTCTAATGGTTAGGGTAGGGCCCTTGAGCTAGAACAAATCACAAATCGAGTTGATAACCCTGACACCTGCTTAGCATCACCAAGATTGGTGTAGTGCATACCGTTTTGGGTCAGGAGCCTATATCTCGAGGATAATGTTGATTACGACATGGATGTTGGTACCTTGTGAGGGGATTAACGAGTTCCCAATCACTTCCCAAGATTCCTGATGATTAATGATAATCATTAGAAAGGGTATGGATCCATACGCATTGTGAGAGTCTAGATTATTTCATGATAATTGAGGCCAAACCCTAGGTTCCCTACATTTGTTTGCTAACAATTTGTTTGTTTTAGGTTGTAGGTTAGTCCTATGATTCTGTTGTGAAAAATGATTGAGGTTATACAATCCTCACTCCTTTTTCTTTTTGTGTGTTTCTTTCTTTGTTTCATTTTATGTGATCGCGGTACGAGTAGATGATGGAAATTTTCTACGGGATGGGGAATATTCACATATCCTATAGTCCTCATAGGCGTTGGGTGTATGACGAACACACTAGAGTTAGTACATTTTGTGGGTTCGTCACTTTTACTTTCTTGTCCCTAATCCCGAGTATCTGGTTACCCGTGTCCAGTATTACTCTTTCCATGACTTTGTCTACTACTGCCCCCAAGGGCTATGTCAGAGCTCCTACACCACCACCACCTCCTGCCCTTGAGGACCATCCTATGGAGGACATTTTTCCTGTGCCTGAGCCCCCTGTTTAGGGAGATCCACCTGTTGATGACATTGTGCTCGATCCTATTCAGGCCCCATATATTCACTACTATTTTCTGGATCCACCAGTCCAACAGCCACAGGTCGATTCACCACCACATTGTCCTATCTATGAGCTTGGTATGGAGAATGGACGTTGAGCTTCTCTTCTTCTTCTAGCAATGGGCATGTACAATGGGCATGGAGACTATATGCCCAATGGGCATGTACAGGCCATGGAGGATTTAAAGGCTATAGAGACAGATCATGGAGAGGACTCCTTTGGAGGGATCTAGCATGGACTTAGCTTTTTGGAACCTCTAGGTGATTTTAGGGTTTGTAGATAGTTCACAGCTTTGACAAAGGCCTTTTTATTTTGATTGTATAAATAGGTGGGTAGTTAGGACTTTCTTTTTGTCAGATGTATATGCAACCATTTATCTTTTTGGTACTCTAAATTACTATATAATACTTATAACAACAATGTATGTTTGATATAATGTATGATATATGATGCAATATATTTGTGTATTACGATCACGTGTTATATATTGATTTCATTAACATGTCGTAAATAATCTTTGACATGGTAAAATAATTTATAAGTTTAGATAAAAAGTTTTTGATATAGATCAAAATTAAATAAGTTTAATTTAAAAAAATCTAATCTACATTTTCAAATTAAAAATAAATAAAATTAAAATCATCTTAAAATTAGTTTAATTAATTTGGGTGTCACATTTAGTGGTATCAGAGCAGTTCTTTCTTGTCAAGCCTGGGGTATGGTCTTGACTATTATTTGTGTCGTGTGCTCTTACATTTTCTATTGAAAAACAGAAGTGTAAGATAAATAACAATAATATTAAGCATAGACTAATATCATAAAAAGGTAATAGACATCTGAGACTATAACGCTATGATTTTCTTAATGCGTGATTAAGTGGTTTAATAACTAAAAAGTGAAAATTAATATGTGAATTTGGTGTTTAAAATAAATAAATGAATTGTTACATGCATGGCATGTTGTATGTGATGATGGTCTGATGTTGTTGGTTTGAATTTCTAATTTGAATTTAGGAAACTTGAGATATTTGCTTGAGCCAATGTGGTGTGCTATGAGTGTGATGTTGCGCTTTTGAGAGAAAATAGTTAAGTTAGACCAGTTTTGAGATAAGGAAAGTGGGTTAGTAAGGTTTGGGCCTCAGTTGGCCAAAAGTCCGTGTGAGAGCTCCAGGGAGGTCGGGTATATAAGGAAGGAAAGAGGGAATCCTCTTTATTCTCTCATTTCTTTCTCTCTCTAAACTATCTCTCTCATCTATTCTTTCTCTAGAAATTGTTGAGTTTGTGGGAGTATAAACAAAGTTCAAGCTTGATTTAGTAGTTGTGGTAAGGAAAAGAACGATCCTAGCTAGATTTCGGCTCAAGAAACACCAGATTCTCAAGGAACCTAAATTCAAATTCAGAGACTTTTAGAGGTAAGGGAAGCTTACAAATCGATTGTTTTGTGCTAATAACTATTGGTATGTTGATTTCTTACCTTATGATCGATTGAATCTTTGTGGATGTTGCTATTTTATTGGTTTTGGATGAAATTGGGTTTTGGGGGAGAAAATGTTGAGATTGAATGAGAAATTGATGAATATATGTTGAAATGTTGGATTGATGGTATGATTTGATGTGTATGAACTTGGTTGAGGTGGATTGAGGTTGTTGGAACACTATTAATTCAAAAATTTGTGGTATTGGATTGAAAATTTTGAGTTTTTCTTTGGAAAATCACGGTTTTTCTCAAAAATCTTCGCAGATAATCGATTATAGCATCTGATAATTGATTATTTGGAATTTCAGAAAGCTGTCTTGTAATTGCTATCAGAAATAATCGATTATGCACGGTTCCAGAAAACTATTTTTGTGACTCGATTTCGAAAATAATCGATTATCCAGTAGAACAATTGATTATCTACTACTCACAAAAAATAAAAAGATTTTAAAGCTTTCATCTCAAAATGTGAAATTTTATGAATTTTAAGATTTGCTAATCTTCCAAATGGTTTTCAAAGAAGATTTGGTTTTCAAACTTAGTTGATTTTTTTTGGATTTGGTTGTGAAGTAGAAGGTTGCTTAAATAGGACCTCTACTCGATGTGTATGATATTATTATATGAGATTTCTCACAAGGTGGGCTGCTTGGATAGGGCCTTCCCTGTTGACCATGCAAGGGGCCGAATTGGGCGTGCATGGTGTTGATGGTGATTGTTGGACCACAGGTGGTGCTAAGTAGGCCACGTGGTGTTATGTTGATACATATATATGATATGATGACCGTTGTGGTTGAGTTGATGGTTGTGTTGATATGTTGATACATATATATATAATATAATGATTGTTTGGTAAAGTTGATTATTGTGGTGATACATGCATTGGCCTGCATATGTTGTTGGCTGAGGTTGTGTGGGCCTCAAGCCGTGTGTGGGCAAGCATGTAAAGGTGGATGGTGACTAGAGTTGGTACTCAGATAGGCCTCCAACCTAGTGCCTGGATAAGATGTGGGGTCTTAAAGCTGGGCCTAGGGGATGAGTGGATAGGTAATTCCACAGTGGGGCCAAGGCAGTGCAGGCCTTGTGTTGCGGTATACCACCACCCATATACACTTATCCTGACAACCATAAGCTTATCCAACTAATCAAAGTTTTGGCAATCCCTGAATGGTGCTAGATGGCCATGGTAGGGGATAAGACCTAGCTGATCGCCCGAAATGTAGAAATCTCTCAAGAGTCGTGTCATTCATACATTGACAGGTGGGGTTGACAGCATAGTATGTAATGTTGTGTGTGATATACTATAATGTATGCAGACCTAGTTATTTGATGATTTGGTTTCCATATTGATGAGAATAATAATTTTGATTATGATGGATTAAATATTATATGTTGATCTTTGTTTCGTAAGCTTACCCTTGCCTTGTATTGTTGTTGGTTGGATGTCTTGTTGTTGTTGTTGTGTTGCTGTGACTGTGATGATCACGTCATCTTGACGTGGGAGCAGAGGGAGGGACGTCTACAGATCCAACGTCTCAGAGCTGATGGAGGAGGTCTCAGGTGGAGACTTTTGGAGGCCTTTTCTGGGTGGACCTTTCTAAAAGCTCTTTTTGTTTCTTCTTGGATGTGTTGTTTTGTATTATATTCTATTGATGGGATTGTATAGAGTGACCAGCTATAGGGAGTGAGTTTTTGTATCCCTCTTCCCCGGTGATGTATATTTTGATATTGTTAGTATGGGCTGGTGTTATCCCATTTGTTGTTATGTATATATGATGATTTGAGTTGAACAAATATGCATGTATGGCACTAGGAGAGATAGGTGGATCTCTCAGTTGATGTGCATGACTTATATACAGATATGTTATGATTTGATTGAGTTTTTATTTACCATATATGTGGATAAGGTGCATTTTTTTTTAACAAGGTTGTTTGTAGTACTGTGGCGACAGTGAGGGTCATTACAGAGACGACTAGCTTACTTTAGAAAGCTAGACAAAGACAGCCTACACATCTACCAAGAGATTATTTATAATAACATTACTGTTGTTGGTTAGGGTGCAGTAATGTGAAAAGTACATGTCTAGGAAATGTTCTGGCTAGGAAAGACTTGGTATTTAGGAATGTCCGTTGTGACCCACCTCTCTTTCCTTGAAACATACCTAGTGTAATTTACAATAATTATTATAATTATAATTATAAAATCATGAAAATAAAAAAGTATCCATAATTATTGAAAAATATTTCATAAAATTTAATAAATTGTTTACCATATTATATAAAATCAAAATCTACATATGATTTATTTTTTAATTTAATTAGAACATATGCTTGTTATAAATATCTTAATTACTATAATTAAATATAATATTATTTTTTATGAATTAAAAAAGACTATTTAAAATTCAATAAAATTTAGGCAAAAAACGAATGAACATGGTGATGCTACATGGCATCAGCTTATGTGGCAAAATCTTTGTTTATAATAGATTATAAATAATAAATTTTTAAACAACTTTCCTCAAATATTATTTATAATATTGCTTTTAATCTTAATTACTATTTCTATCAGGATTTTTTTTTAAATTTTGCTCATATTTCAGATATTTATTTCTTATTATACATGTGATTCAATTTTATTTTTTTTTATAAAGTAGCAAGTTTTGCACTTTTGATTATCAAATGTTGATCATAATTCTCCAATCAGAACACTTTATTATGTAAATTAATGGCCATTTGTTTTGCTATTTTTGGTCTTTTATAAAAGCTATTCCATTATATTACAAACTATGGTTTTCAATGATGACGATACCTTATTTAAATTGAGTTATTTTTACAACAAATAGGTATCAATTGTTATCTAAAAAAGTATCAATTTGTTTTCTTTTAAACTTTAGTAATAACGAATTAAATAAGACTCAAATAAAGTATAATACAATTAAGGTGGTTTATACATTTTAAATTACATCTATATATGTTAAATTCTTATTTATTTTCTATTAAAGAAGTTTATTTTAGGAAATTATTAAATTAAATCTTTATATATTTTAGTGTGATTATGTTTTGTCTCATTTATGATGATAAAACTATCCTTAGTTTTAAAGTAATTTAAATGTTTACGGTTGATAAAGAAATCTCATCTTGATTAACGTATGTAAATTAAAAAGAAAAAACAGTTACAACTTTCGATAATGAACATTCTTCTTTGAATTAAAATATTTATATGGCAAAAAAATATATTACTTTGTATATAGTTTTAAACTTTAGTAATAACGCATTAGATAATATCTAAAAATTTCAGTATGATTAAAGAATGATATATTTTAGATTACATTGTTACATTTTAAATTCTTACTCATTCCTTTTAAACATATTTATTTCAAGGAAAAAAAATCATCTTATCTTGATCTGATTTCCCATTTTTTAGAATAGAAATTCTAGTTTATGATATATTAGCTTTTTTTTTCTGATGTATTCTATGTTACATTAAAATTGGGTAGACATCATCCTCACATACACTATTCCTAATTTTAATTATTAATTTGTTCATTATTTATAATTTTTTCCCACTTTTTTGATAATCATGATATTATTTTATGATATTAAAATATGTACAAAATGATACAATTTAATGGTAAAATTTTGTAATCACAATCCATTCCAATTTCTTGAAGTCATGATGTTAAAATTTTAATGTCTTAAAATATGTACAAAATAATCACAATTTAATGTTGCTATGAATTAAAAATTTAATATAATATAGTTTGTAATAATTGATTTTATCATTTAAAATTTGGTTTCCATTAGATAACAAAAATAAGAGAAAAAGACAGCATCAATCAAACAACAGGCTAATTAAATTTGTAGGCACTTGAATAAATTATTGCTGTCTAAATATATTTTTTTATTGATATTTTGGTTTTATAGTTATTCTTTATTATATATGTCATTTAAAAAATTTTAAACTAATTATATAATATCTTGATCTAAACATAATCTTATTTGATATCCAAATTACTGTTTTATTAAATTATTTTCTCTTATTAATTACTTAAAAGATAATAAAATAAAAATTATTTTTAGAGAAAAAAGAATTATTTTTTGATGATTAAAAAAAAGAATTACTGTGATGATAATAATTGCCATAAGATTTAATAAATAGAAATATTCTTTATGTGTTTTAAAATTTAAACAAAAAATTGAAATAATAAAGCGATTATCATATAAAAAATGATTAATACATTTAGCAATATATATTTCTTTGGCATGTGATGCATGAAATATTAGAAATATTAGTTATAAAAATAATTTATACAAAAATGTTGTATGAGTATGCGTGTGTGCACATGCGTGTATAGAGAAGGAGACAGAGTAAAATTGTTTTTGCATCACTATGAGATTCCTTTTTTTTTTCTCTTTGTGAAACACCCTTTTTAAGTTTTTACTCCTTGTTAATAATTGAAATTGCAAAAATTATTAAATAATGTTAGCATAGAAAATTCAAATTCTAAATGTTTTAATTTTTTAAAAACTAGTAAAAAAAAACAAAAAAGATAGAACATTAATCTAGAGAAAGAAGATAATAAAAAATAGAAAAGGTGAAAATATGAAACTTAAAAAAAATTAAAAGAATAATAAAAGAAATACTTCTAGGAAAGAAAAAAGCAAAATAAAATAAAATTAAAATTATAAAAATAAAGAAATATTAAGCCTTATTATTATAACATAGTTATATGTTTTATCTTCCTATATGAAACCCCTCCTTTAATCAATTTATGTATTTTAATTGATAGTTGAATTATATAGAAATAACAAAATAATATCATCATGCAAATGTCAAATATTAGGAAAAATTTAAAAATGAATTCAAAGAGAATGAAGAAAAAAGGTAGAAAGAAGACAAAAAAGGGATAAAAGTATAAAACAAAAAACAAATGAATTCTATAAAAATAAAAGAAATATACAATAAAAACATGAAACAAGTAAAAAAAATGAAGGCCTTAAAGTTTTGAAGATTCCATAGGTAAATAATCCTGAACATTGATATCTGCAATGCAATCAAAATTGAAAGACATGTTATCATAAGGCCTAGTATTCACACAATAAATTATTTATAATAATAATTCAATATTTTAAAAAGGAATGATTGAATGTTCAAAGCATGAATATTGCTAATTACCTTATTACATTAATTTAATATAATCCTAATTTGAATATGTTGTAATTTGAATTAGAATATAATTGTTAACTTTTAATCTATCTATCTATCTATCTATATATATAGAATTTAATGATTTAATTGATGAATTTAATTAGAATATATACTTGTTATAAACGTCTTAATTATTATAATTAAATATAATATATATTTTTATGAAGTAAAAAATAAAAATATTTGTGAAATTTAGGCCAAAAAAGAATGGATATAAAGATGTCACGTGATATCTACTTATGTTGCAAAAGCTTCTTTTATAATATATAATATATAATAGATAATAAGCTATATTAAAAGGAATTTATTAATATTGAAAGGTATTCATTAGCAATAAAAACATATTGTGCACTTAATCAGTAATTGCAAATCACACATATAATTAGAAGTAAAATAAATGCAAACCCGCTATTAATAATACGAATATTTTTAACAAATAGACTATTAATATTTAATTTGAGTCTAAGAATAGATTCATTTAAGTTTACAATTTTTTTTTCAAACTCAAATAAATAAAACCTCTTTTAAATGTTATTATAATTATATTTTTATAATTTCATCAATACTTGCAAGTATAAATATTAAAATTGTATCTAAAATACTAATAATTATGAAGATATTAATATCATTTATTTAATTATTTTCAAAAAACTAGGAAAAGAGAGGATGTTGCATTTCTCATTATCATTATCTCTACTATGATAATAAGTCTTTAGTTTTAATCAAAGACCATATCAAATCAACTATCTAATTTAAATAGTAAAATATGATAACGAAACCCAAAAATAATGCTTTTACTATTAAAACTAGAATTGATTATATAAGGAATTGGATAATGAACGTACACATTTATTCATAACATAAATATCCAAAAGACTGCAGTTGCAACAATGATGATGGTTATTGGAGCAATTATAGAAAACATTGTAGCCATAATTATATGAGAAATTGGATTTTGAATTCCTAACATAATACCCAAAAGATTGCAATTGCAAATATGATGATGGTTGTTACATGAGGAATTGGATCATAAAGGTACACATTTATTCCACAAGTTTTTCTTTAATAGCTCCAATAGCCATCATTGCTATTGCAACTACGGTCACCCTGTCATTAGCTTTTGACAACCACTGCCCCTTTGAAAATCATCAATGTTGTTGCTTTGTTCAACCTCCATCTAACAATTGTAATGTATTCGTGACCAACATTCACCATAATAAGAACATGCATATAATACAATAAACAATAAGATAAATGAAAGAAAATGCATAAATAAAATAAAAAGTAAGACAAATGTTTCATGTGTTAGGTATGTGGCACATGTTTAATGTTGTAGTGTATGGTGGGATTATTATGTTGGGATTCTAGGATTTAGTGCATCTTATTCGGTTTGTTTGCTTGTTTTTGGTTCTATCACTGTTACTTTTTTATTAGGGAAAATTGAAATCTTCTTCCTCTAGTTTCTCACAAACACTAACTTGCACTCACATTGACAACCTTAATTATAGTTTGAAAAAGAAAAGAAAAGAAAAGAAAGAATAAAGACTTAAACTTTGCTTGCATCTATTTCCATTTTTTTGCCATGCTTGGTGCTCCTTTTTCTCTATTGTGATGAGATTTTCATCTTCCAAAAAATTAAAAAAAGAAAAGAGGGAGAAGAGATACATGAAGCCATGGTAATTGGAACCTAGCTCCATGAAAACCCACCTAAATACCATCCCTTCCATGTCATGACTACCATTGGTCCATTATCCCACACCAAATGATCAACAACACCTACCCTTCAAACTCCACCACACACTAGAACCATGCTATTGTGAACAACTTGTCTTGAACCAAAGCCAAACACAAAGGAAGCATCACACCACATCCCTTCCACACCACTATTCATGCTATCGAAACCCTCTATCATTACTACCATGTAGTAATATTGTGTTTTTGTCATTCCCCATGTAAACCAAACCACGCAACTCACACATTTCCTTGAGATCACCACAACACCATCATCTGTTCACCATGAAAACCAAGTTGTTGGAGGTGTGGGATTTTGTTTCATTATTATTGTCAATTTTATTTTCGTTAATATCCATTATATGAATTATTTATATCACTAATATCCATTTCTGTTAAAAGTCATGCTTTACTGGATGTGTGTAATTTTGTCATTCATTCATGTTCATATATATATATATATATATATATATATATACACACACACATATATATGTGTGTCTATGTATGTGTGTGTGTATATATATATATACACACATATATATGTGTCTCTATATGTGTGCATATATATATATATATATGTGAGTGTGTGTGTGTGTGTGTGTGTGTATAAATATATGTATATATACATATATATAGTTTTGCAATCATTTTGTACTACTCCATATGTTCATAATGGAAAACAATATATAGCTTGGTTGGGTTTGGTGAATTTGAATGCAGGGTCTAACAATGATTAAAAATGCAAATGACAGTAGTTATGATGGAGTGATTCATGCGTTCATTTAAGTAGAGAATGGTGAAATATATCAAATTGAATTTTTTGTTAACAAAAAGGTTAAAGATATCACTTATCATAAAGGGAGGTTAGCGTTCATTTAATAAGTAGAAGGGGTATGAATGATATTTAAATGGACCTTAATGCAATTTGTCCTTCTTATTATTATTACAATATGAGAAGAAAATAGAGCGATAGCATGTGTTCAGATGAAAGAAAGTAGTAGTCAGAGACTGCAATAATTTTAGAAAAGAAAGCAAAAATATATTACCAATTGTTGTAGTGGTTCTTGTTATAGCTTTTGAATGGTTTGCAAACTCAAATGAAAATGTCTTCTCCTTTTGCTTGCCTTTGTTCTTGTGCAGGAAAGATATTAAGGGAGGGTGATGACTGATGTAGTTCATGGTCTGATCAGTGGGCTTAATGTTCGTTCACTGGTGACATAGTGAGTAAAAGACAAAGTGAGGTGAAGTTATATTGGTTATTTGATGAAGCAAACAAGGAGATGGATGTTTGCGGATGTGATAGAGTGAGGTTGGTTTAGGTAGTAGCAAATGGCTCAATGGTATGGTATTACAGTGAGGGAATGGGGTTTGTGGCTTGCAAAGTAGTACTCCCACAATGATACTATTACTAATTGAAAAAACAGATACAAACTACGAAGGTTTTAAATCGCAATTGCTTGCGTTTAGGTCTTTGCAGTTATGAGTATTTTGGATCTCGTGATGCAAATTGCGGTCATTGTGGTGTGAATGCCTGACATCTTAGAACAAAATTATATTAAAATGTTTTGTATCATTATATAATCCATGATATTAACCAATAATTAATATTTTTTTTCATCATTATGAGATATCTGAAATAAAAACTAATTAAAAAATACTAAAATAGGAATAATTTAGCAGCGACTGATATATTTAACAAATCCATACATGTTTGAATGACTCAACAACATAAATAAATTAATAGCCACCCATACAATTAAATAAAGTTCATACATAAATTATTTGCCAAAAGTTCTCAACATATAACTACTGTTACATATAAAAAGTTTATACAAATTTATTATTTTCGGTCACCATATTGTAGACAACACGCATGATCATAGCCTCCACTTTTGGACCATTTTTCTGTTTCCCCAAAATATTCGTAAAAAATAACCAAGATATATATTTTATGCAAAAGCACTACCTCATTAGAACGAAGTGATTAAACTTATTTAAAATATAGAAATCAAAATTAAAATCAAAAAAATTATAGAAACAAAAATGTGATTAAACTGATTTAAAATATTTTTGTTCTAAATAACTTTAATTTAATACAAAATTATATTAAAAGGAACTTATTAATATTAAAAGATATTCATTAGTATTAAAAGACATATTTTGCACTTAATCACTAAATGCAAATCACACATATTATTAGAAGCAAAATAAATGCAAAAGAAATGAATCAAAATAAATAACATAATTAATTCTATGGGTCCATGAAAACTATCTCACTCCATCCTTCACAAATTTTACATGTCTCCTTCCCTTCATCATGAATCTGAACTTTCAATTTTTAACTACCCCACAATTCCCAATTTTTTTTCCACTTCTCACACATTCCACTCCCATTCATCTTATTAATCTTAAATTTAAAACTTTCAACTTTTTTATCGTTCTCCCACAATTCCCAAATTTATTTCCCACGTCCCACTCACTTTTTTTTTATACTAACTTGCCACTCACTAATAAACTTCCTCGTAAGGATGGCAAAAATTTTGTACCCACAGATATAGACTATATATAACCTACAATGCATAGATACGATACATATCCAATACAATTATTCTAAAAAGATATAAGATATCATAAATATAAGTTAATATTCAGATATGTATGAAAATTAATAAAACTAATAAATATATAATTACAATTTTGTAAATCTAAATTAAAAACATACTTCTTGTGTAACACCCCTATTTTTGCATATCAAATTATTTTTAAGTTATCAATATACTTAGAATAATTAATAGTAATTTTAGAAATTTTTCAGAAATTTATTAAGACAATTTTTGTGAAATGACCAAAATACCCCTAGTTGATTGCGAGAGCAGATCAGAGATTTTTTGACTTCAAAGTATTTTGAAAATCTTATACTAGGTATATTTTAATTATAAAAATTTTATTTGAAATAAAAATAATAAAAAAATGTAATACTCTACTTTCAGTTTTTCAACTATTTTTCTGATAATTGATTATGTAATTCTGAAAAATCGGGAGGGAATTTCAAAATTCTGATTCCCACTATTATGCTCAAAATTTCAAGAGCTATCTAATCGTGATTTTTAATAATTTTTCCGAGTCGGAGACCGAAAAAATTAGAAAATGACAATTTTGTCCCTATTTCTCAATATTAAGGGTTGACATGAGAAAAGATTCAATTGATATTAAAATGTCAATTTGAGTTTGGAATCATGTCATATATATTAAAATATAATTTTTGGAATTTTCTGGAAATTTTCTGGAATTTTTGTATAAAATGACCAAAATGACCCTAGGTGTCTAATAAGCCAGCCAGTATTGGTTTGACATCCAAAAATGGTGAAAATGGTAATTTCAGTTTTATTATAGGTGAAATATCTAATTTTATAATTTTCCTAAAAATTTTGGTATTTATTGAATTAAAATGGATTTGTTATGAATTTTTTTAGCTTAAAAACACAAAATAAATAGATAAAATTCGAAATAAATTAATAAAAATTAAAATTAATTATTAGAAATTTATTTTTGATCAAAAATATTTTTTTTGTCCATTTTTACATTTAATTTCATTTTTTTGATATTAAAAGTCAATTTTTTCAAGTTTAGGCGATTTTATCGGTACCGGTTAATTTACCTGCAGATAAAATTGACATCTAGAAGTTGGACAGCTTAGGGAGCACGTCCACAACCTAGAAATAGCTGATTCATCACTCTAACTTTGATATGTGTCCCTAAATTAATTAAAAATAAATCAAAAATGGGATTTATGACATAATGGCTTATGTCATCAAAGTGGACACCTAATCTCATTTTTTCTCTATAAATAGGCATGCCTTTGGACAAGATTTTCACCATTCTTCCCCTCCATAAGCTAGAGATCCTCTCTCTCTAGAAATTTTTCTTATTTAGTTTTTATGTTAAAATTTTGCTAGTTTTCAACTAGTAGAATTTCTCCTCCTAGAAGCTTTGCACCAACAATTCCATCCTCTTCATCAACCACCTTAGAGGTAATGGGGGGAGTGGGGTTGGTTCTAAATTATTGTCACTGTGCATGTTGGTAGGAAGGGTTTCCCCCTAAACCCGTTTAGGCTTAAGTTTTATTATTGTTATTATTGTTTAATGTTAAACTTTAATTTTTGCTAAGTTGTTACTCTGCCCAAATTTAGATTATTAAATTATAATTGCTAAGATGTTACTCTCCTCAAATTTAAATTATTAAATTATACTTGCTAAGCTGTTACTCTGCTTAATTTTTGAAAATTAAAATGCACTTGCTAAGCTGTTATTCTGCTCAAATTTATCAAATTAACGTGTATTTATTTAGTTGTTATTCTGCCAAAATTTTAATAATTAAACTATAATTACTATATCGTTATTCTGTTAAAATTTTAGATATTGTGCAATTTCTGCAATAAAAGGCAGAAATGTTGATTGTATTGGTACTCAAATTAATTAAGACCAGAGAAACCTCTGTTTGAGAAGTAGGAAGTGATAAATTAGTAAGTAATGTAAAGCAAGTGACATGCAGTAGCATGATACCCTGCTAGGGAAGCTACGGTTTGGTACACTGCGGGATGAAAGGCAGGATCCATGGTTAGGTCTAGAGGGTATGGTATCAAGTGGTGATCGTCCTAATGGCCAAGGTAGCGCTCTTGAGCTGGTATAATCACTTAACCAACTTGATAACCCTGACAACTACTCAGCATCACCAGGATTGGTGAGAGTATACCTCCATAAATGGATATCCTAAATTGGTATTTTGTTCCTCAATGATGATCAGGATTGTACCATGAGATGATGTTGAAAGAGGTATATGTACTCCTAGTCACTTCCCAGGTTCTGTTAAGAACTATTACCCACTAATGGAAAGTATGAATCCATATCGAGTCAAGAATTGTATAACATAGGATAAACTTTAGGTTCCCTTTTTATTGTCAACTGTGTTTTATCTGTATTGTGTGGTAGAATTCCTACCATACATGTAAAAGTGATATTAGAACAAATCACCTCACTCCATTTCTTTTTCTTTTATACATGATTGATCGCAGTTAATGAAGACCCGGCTATTGATGAAGACTATAAGGCTAGTCTGATAATTTGTTATTTTAAGGGATAAGGTAGACGGACATTACTCTGACTAGGATCTTTTTGATGTACTGGGAATAAGCAGTAACTATTTTTATGTATATTTCAATCTCCCTGTATTTCATTTATTTTTCTGATTATGAAATCATGATCTATTGCTCCACGATAAATACATATAGATTTTCTTTTTTTATTGTCGTTTTCAAATTCTATTAAATTTACAAATTTTATATTATTAAAAGCGGAGAAAAACTTTACTCGCATTACTAAATAAGTAAATAAGTATGGGTTATGTTCAATGTGAATGGGTGTCACATCTTGGACATTACTAAAATAAAAAATTATAAATCATTTTTATCATAAATTACTTCCTATTATTTACAAATAGGAATAGTACTATCAATCTCATTTCTTTTCTGAGATCATCTATAAAGAGGACAATTTCCATTTTTAGTTCATCAATAAACAATGCTTCCATGTTTCTATATTATACATGGTTAAATGTCTCATGTCGCTACATTGGATTTTCATAAATTTCTTATAGGCTTGGATATAGATGCGGATATGTAATGAAATTAAAGTATTAGTGTTTCATAATATATAACAGTGATGTGTGGGATGTACCCATCTATAACAGTTCATTGGTCTTGAGCTTATATTATGTACCATTGGTCAAATGAATTGTGTATCCATTTTTAAAATACTTGATCAAGAATGCAATCTAATGTCAAATAAACATTCCAAAAACTTTACATCAAAGTAAAAGGTCTTGAAGTCAGCCAGTACATTTTTTGTGTCCAATTCATTTCCTCCAAAATTTAACAGTGTTGTAGAAAATATATCAAATCCTTCTCCATCAAAGACGGAAATAGCTTTTATTTTATTCCTTAAAAATAACAAGATAGGAATAAAATAAAAGCTATGTGTTTGGAAGTACAAAATCCTAATATAAAGTGATGATGTAGCAATGGTTTTCTTTTCTTTTGTTTTTTATTTTATTTTTTTTCTCTTTCTAACTTATTTTGAATGGTGCCATTTCAAGCACATGTAGACAAAATATGTTGGTATAGATAATCCTTTGTGTCAACTTTTTTTTAACATTATTGATCATGAACCTATATTGAATGAATATAAGAACCAATGATAAGTTGAATTTTGTTATAAGATAAAAACTTAATCATGCTTAATCAGATGGTCAATGATGAATAGTTTTATACATAGTTATATCCCTAGGTGTTATGACTTATTTTTGAACACTTTTGTAATCATGTGATTAACAATAATTCAGGTTGTGATTGTAATGTGAGTTTAGTGCACATTATTCATGAATTTTTTTTTTCTTGTATCACTCAAACTAATTATTAATTTTGTATCACTTTTCACTATTCAAGTGCATAAATTTAAAACATATATGAAAAAAATTAAAAAAATAATTATATTGTTGAAAATAATTACTTTTTTAAGAAAATATTAACAAATAATTATTCCATCAAAACCAGTTGAATGAAATAAACTCTAACACTGTAATTTGTGTAGATTAAATAATTAATTTAGTTGTCCCAACATTCACTTGACTTTTATTTGAATTTTGTAAAATCATAAAGATAGAAATAATATATAATATTATGAAAATTCAGAAATATTAGTAAAATTACATATGAAAATAAAATATACTCTCTTGTTATATTACAATAATAACTATTGTATTAATTACATGGAATAATAAAATATTTTTTAAATATAATCAATATAAATATATTATTTTCTGAATCAAAATATGAAAATAATAATTGTAATTATTAAAATATTTTTTAATAAATTTATTGATTTTTTAAATAATATAGCAAAAATAGAAGAATACATTCCATGAAATTCTAGAGGGAGAGAATCTAGTAATCAAATTTCATTCTCAAAATTCTTGATCTATTTACACTCTCCCTTTTAAGTTTTTCCATTTTTTCTCTACTATAGACACGGTTCCTCTATAATTGGGAAAACTAGAGAGTGTTCAGTTTAATCAATTTCAACCATTCAAATATTTTTTATCATTTATAATTTAAATTTATTAAAGTTAAAGGATGATTGCGATTTCATCAGTTTATTCAAAACTAGTGAGAATATTTTCCCCTACTATTATGCAACTTGTGCGCACCTATCTTGCGTTTAAGCAAATCCAAACATAACATTGTTAAAGTTATAGTTTGTCTCTATTTTCATACCAAAACTTCTTCCTTTTCTTCTCTCAAGCCTCCTCTCTTGCTTCTATTCTACTCTCAATCTCATGATAATGTAATTATTCATTTGGGTGCTTCATATGTGTCTGACACCACTCATTGTTGAATTTAACAAGATTTTAGGATCCCTTGTATGACATGTAACACCTGGTCGCTTTCAGGATCGAAGACTGTCTCCACAAACCAACACAAGACTTTTTAGCGTACTTTGTCCTCACTCGCACGCTTCCTAGGAAACTTTGTACGAGGTCACCCATCCCAGAATTGCTCCAAGTCAAGCACACTTAACTATGGAGTTCTTAAGTGATAGGCTATCGAAAAGTAGAAGCGTCTTGTTGGTATAAATAGCACTTATTAATTCCTTTAAGCTATCTTCAACTGTACAGTTCCATACTTGCACAGCCTTTAGATCCCTCTCATTTTGGTGTGTATTCAATTCATTCATGTGCCCCTTCCGTTGGAAGCCTGCCAGGAGCCGCTTTTTGTTCATGTCTTATTACACCGGCGATCACTCCCCACCCTCATCAGTGTCCGGGATGTTAATGTTATGGTGGCATAATTAATTGGAGCTCTTTCAAGGACTATGGTTTATTTTGGTGGTAATTTTTAAGGAATGTGTGTTCCAGTCAAGAAAAGAGATATAAGGAATAAGATTCTTTAGAAGGCTCACATTTTTATTGTATAGTTCACTTATTTATAGTACTAGTTAGCTTTCTAGAGTTGTAGAGCTCATCAGTTTTGTATATTAAGCTGTTTTTATTTTGATAGAACCAAATGCAAGTTCGTATATTGTCTTAAATTGTATATTAAGCTGACTTTATTTTGGATAAAAGCTGTCTTTAGCATTAGTCTTAAATTAGAAATAACCAATTCACCTTCCTATTGATTGTATCACCTTTTTCACTAACCTCTATTCCAATGTATTTTCAAATCTGTTTTGGGGTTGACTTGTTAACAATCATAGCTTGTGGTATCTTTATCACTGCTAGGAAAATTATTTAGATGTAATTTTTCAAATAGGTTTATTTTGATTGAAGAGTTGGAGAGGTGATTACCATAAAAAGGAAATATGGTGGAATGCAAGAAATATCTGCTTTGAGGATTGTGGTACGTTAATGCTTTGTTACTGTTAGAGAATTAAAGCCCCACATCGGACAAATAAAGTCAAGTCAAAGCAAATATAAGGATTATGAGAGTAAGGCCTATGATACCCAATCACATTGACACTTATTTTCATAATTTATTAGATTTATTTTAATTAAATTGAGGGGTTTTTTATCTAATTTAATTATGTAAAAAAAAATCGATGGAATTCTGGAATTATAAAACAACATATGTTCAAGGTAGATGCAAACATCATACATTCCAGTGATAAATGTACATCATTGTTATTAATATGATTACTTTAAACCTTGTTATGGAATAAATACATGACTAGAGCAAAAAATAACTACCCTTCAAAGAGGACCTAAGTCAGAGCAGTGACTACATATAATCCCACCCTTATCCTAGAACAGAACATAAAGTGTAAACTACAGTTACGATAATTCTTCTATGGCATCACCTTCCTTTGAATTCTTCCCAGTTTTAGCATCCTTGATGTCAGCATCCTCTATCTTCATAATATGTCACAAACATATATATAGAATAGAGAAATAGAAAGAAAGAAACAAAGCAAAGGAGTGAGGATATATATAACCTCAAATAATTTTCACAAAAGGTTTGTAGGACCAACTTACAACTTATAAAGCAAACAAGTTGTAGGCAAACAAATGCAATGGGGAACCTATGGTTCGACCTAAATTATCATGAAACAACCCAAACTTTCACAATATGTATGGATCCATACCCCCATTGATGATTATCATCAATCATCCACAGTCCTAGGAAGTGATTGGGAGCTCATACAACCCCTCACAAAAGGTACCAACATCATGATCATTTTCTCAAGAAACAAGCATGCAGCTCCTGAGGAGTATACACTACATCAATCTTGGTGATGCTAAGCAGTTCTTAAGGTTATCAAGTCAATTATGTGATTGTCCCGACATCCAGGGCGCTATCCTGACCATAGGACTCTTAGAACTCGATACCAGTACCCTCTAGACCTTATTAGTGGTCCTTGCCTTCCTCCCGTAGTGTATCAAACTGTAACTTTCCATACACAGGCACACATGCTCTCACAAAATGGTCCTTACAAACTTTACTCATCACTTAAATAATAAGTTATGATTCTCACTCTCCAAAAAATCTAACAGAGTTTCCTCAACCACTAATAGTGTTAGTTTCACATAGATAATATCTTATCTCTGCTTCCAATAATATTATAATACTCAACATAATTTTTTTATTTATAATTACAAAAATAATTATTTTCTTAATTAAATATGTATTTATTATTTTTTGTCAATTTTTTTAAAAATAAAAATATTTAAAACTTTTAAATTTTATATCTAAAAATTAAGTACTCAAATAAATTATATTTTGCCATTTTTCTAACAAAACCAAGAGGGATACATTGTTTCTTTCTCCATTTAGTTTTCTTTTTATTTTATAATTTAAGCTTTCATATTTTTCAAAAGAAACTACTTTTCTTATTGCGTTAAAGCGAAACTTAATAAAATTATTATATATAAAAAAACTTATTTAAAAATATTAATACCCAATAGCTAAATAGAATAAATTTTTAAGTTTCCACATCTAATTTTAATTAAAATTAAATTGTTATATATATATATATTTTTTATTTTTATAATTTAATTTAATTAAACTGCTTTTAAGGTAAAAAAAAATTATTTTGAAGAAAAATGTTATTTCTTTCTTTCTCGTGAAACATATACCTTGTATATATATATAAATCAGATTTTTAAAAGTTTTCTAGTTAAAATAATCCGTAATTAATATTACTAGCATATATAGATAAGTAGCAACAAATTAATTTCCCCTATCAAATTGTATTATTAATTTTCATAATATAAATGAATACAATTTGAAGTAAAACAATCTCTTCCCCATTCAAGTTTATCGGCACCATGTTACATATATACATACCAATCTTAATATATATATATATATATATATATTTCTATAAGTTGAAATAAAATAGGTGTGTTATTAATGATTAAATCTTATTACTTATTATTTAATTTTATAAAAATCCCCCTAATTCTATTAATGGCAGAGAACCTTATCTGCACAATAAAAGTTATCAAAATTTTTAACAACATAATTTCTCTTAGAAAATAATTTAATAATAATTATCGGTGAAAATAAAAAGAAAATTTTTCTTCATCCTTCCCACATGAATCAAATAAACAGAATAATATAGGCTTGGAAACAAGCATGAATTAGTTTTATTTTTATCAACATCAACAAATAAAAAGAAAACAACTTTCATCAATTTAATTCAAGATCAAGCCACACAAATCATAATTGAATATCAAATAACCAAGATCAATCATGGAAATAGTAGAACAATATTTAACATCACAACAAGAACAACAACATATATGGAATAATACGATATAAACATAAACTAAAGAGGTTTGGGGGCAAACCTCCATCCTACCCATTTTGATCAATGATAAAATGAAGTTAAATCCCCAGTCCTCCCTTTACCTCAAAGAGATCTTGATTGAAAGAGGAGAAGGAGTTTGGAGAAGAAAACCACCAAGGGAGTAAGTCTATTTGCTTCCAAGATCAACCACCAATCAAAATTACTTGTGTTTTAGGTAAGAAAACAATTGAAAAAAAAAAAAGGATAGTGAGGTGTGTGCGTCGGGTGCAGTGAAGAGATGGAGAGGAAGAGTGAATTTTATTTAAAGTGTTGTTAATTTATAGGATAAGTGCAAAAAAATTTGTGGTTAGTTTTTTTGTTTGCCAAAGTATTTCAATTTAATCAAGAAATCTTACGATTATCCTTTAAGAGATAAGCTTGGCTGCCAAGCAAGTGCTGACTGAAAATATCCCTTAGACAATATCCAAATATTTTTATTTTTTAAATATATAATAGTAGATAATTATATAATTAAATATTAATTAAATTAAATAAGTTTTGGGCTTTTAAGATGATATTAGCTTTCCTAAAGGCTTCCATGTCAAAGCCCATATAAAAACTGATTTTTTTTATAAAATTTTTCATAATTTTTATTTATTATATAATTTTTTATAATTATTTTATGTAAAAATGCTAAATAATTGCTTAATAAATCATTTTTATATTCAGTAATTGTCATTTTAAAAATTTTAAAACTTTTACCTTTAAATAAAATTTTTCTAATTAAAATAGACACATTATAATTTTGTTTCAAAATTTTTCTAAGCCAAAATTCTTTGATTGGCCTTTTGTAGTCAATCAAGGACATTTTTGTCATTTCACACAAACAAATTGAATTAATTTTCATAAAATTTTTAAAAATATATTTTATTATTTTAAGCATATTTCTAAATTAAAAATGAATTTTAAACCTTTTCATTTATTTTTATTAATTTTCTACCCTATTAACATTTTATTAGATTTTAGGGACCTAACGGACATTTTATAACTTTTCAGGCTTTGATTATTAAAAATCTGCACTAAAAGTATATTCATTATTCTGAACGCAACTATATGCTCAAAATTTTTGAATTCCGACCCAAATGCTTAAAATAATTATTGAATAAATAGAAAAATAATAAGCAAAAATGAGGGTATGACAAGCCCAATTGATTTGAATCTTTTGGATAATACACCTTCTATTCTTGATTCACTTTTAAGCCCAATTCACACTCTCCCAATGGGCTCGCAATACAAATACTAATATTTTTTTTAGATCAGTATAACAACATTGCAAGAAATAATGGGAGTGTAATTCAAATAAACAAAAGGTAGAAGCCAAGTCCAAATAATAATAATAATAATAAAGGATCTATAGCCTACTTAATGATTGTACGTAAGTCACAACTAGAAACAATCTAGCTGGAAAAAATATTAAAATCTGTAGTGCGGGCCCAATGGGAGAGTGTGAATTAGGCTTATATGTGTATCAAGGATAGGAGGTGTATCACCCACAAGATTCAAACCAATTGGGCTTAATCTCATTATCCTTATATACACCTTGACTTGTCTAATGTGGGACCTTAATTCTTTAACAGTTCCCTATATGTTTTTCATCTTCTTATATTACTTTCTACCTTATAACAAATTTTACCAAAATTGATTGGGCCATTTCAGCTGTTTGTTTCAGAAACCAACAAAAGCCAGTAGTTAATCAATTTTATGCAATTAAAAAGATATAATCTTTTTGTGGACTCAATTTTGCATTAAAGAATTTCAGAAGAATAAAATATTAAAGGCCAGCTGAATATTGTACTAGATTGGAGATTGAAAATTATGGAAATGTTTTATTAATTAGCCTTCATTGTAAACAAAGCTATTAATAATACGTTCTAACCTTAATGCTGCCATTGTACACCAAAACATAGCCCATTAATAATATGCCTTAAACTTCAAAGGCATGTACTATTATGTTGGGTTTTGTAACGGGTCTTGTTTGACAAAGCTTTGGCCATGCTTTCAAAAATGGAAGATAGTGTTTTCATTCTTGATGTTGTAATTTCTGTCATTTGTGGGATGTAGCAATCTATAACAGCTCATTGGTCTTGAGCTTTATCATATACAATTTGTCAAATGAATTGTGTATCCATTCTTCAAAGGAATTGATCTAGAATGTAATTTAATGCCGAATAGCTATTTCAAAAAACCTCTACATCATTGTTAAAAGTCCTAAAGTCAGCCATTACATATTGGTCACCTTTATGATTGTTAAAAAATCATATGTAATTTGAGCTTTGAAAAGTCTATATGAGTTTACAATTTATTGCTCCGAGGCATTACCTTAAATTTTCATGTGAAATGGTCAAGCATAACAATATCCCTCTAGGCATACGACAACAGAACTGCTTATTCTATTGTATATGTCATTCCCAATAGTAAGAAATAGTTTATGGTTAAATCACTATGAGCATTAATAGTGCCCATTCATTTGCATCTAAAACAATGAGCATTCAGGAAAGGTGTACTGAGATTGATATACATCCAGCTTTGGTTACACACACATCAAAAAAGTTGATCCTTGGAATAAAAAGTAATGGTAAAAGCAAATGTAAATTAAAAGTATATGAATGCCACTGGAAGTCTTACTTTGGTATTGAATATTAATAAGGCAAATTCTAACAGGTTTAAAAAAGAATTGCCAATTACATGTCCATCAGACATGGGCATCCTATATCTTTTTTACTTGTTTTCACGTTTAATTTTTTTCCCCTCAACAAACAGAAGAAAAACAACAGTCAATACCAAGATATTAGCAATGAAATAGCAACCACAACCGGAGCTACAAAACTAACAGAACAATCAACCTATTCAGTACTTTATCTTTATCTGCATATATAAAATTGTCACACATGACACATGTTTTGCGGTTTTCCTTGCCCTGCAATTTTTTTTTTTTGTGCCTGCATTTGCGTATCATGTCATATTATGCATTTTAACTAGGTAATATCTATGAGGTGTAATAGGACTAACAGTGACCATATTAGAATGTTTAGATTTGCTTAAGCTAGATTTAAACCATGTCACATGATGTGTGTGTGTCTGATAATAAGAAGGATTAAATTTTTGTTATTTTTAATTAATTCATAAAAACATGAATTTCCCACCAAAAAAATTTGATAATCCAATGTGAATGTAGTGAGGTAATAATTTTGGTATCATGTCATACAAATATTTGTTAATGAATTCATTTTTATTATTTTTCAATTTACTTCTCTTTTGTTTGTACCACATCAAATAATTGTTTCTCCATCTATTTATAAATGAACGAATTGATCTTAATAAGTTGTTGCAACATTTATTAGTACAAAAATTTCAGCACATGAAAGGCCTTGGATTTTTTCCTCATTTTTTCAACTTTATTGCAGCACATAATTAAATTAATCTTTTGCTTTTCCTTTTTGGCACCAAAGAAAAGTTGATCTTTCAAAATGGATGCATGGCATGATATTAAAAAATTGCAAGTTTTATCTTCAATAGCTAAGAAGGAAAACTAAGCTACAAAATAAATAATAAGTTATAAAATCATTTAAAAAACATGAAAAATAAATAAATAATAAACATAAAATAAAATTATCATTCATCAATTTCCTTTTTATTTTTATTCTATCCTTTCTTGTTTGTAATGTGAAATAAATTTTCCAAAATATTAAAATTAATGCTAATTAATTTCTTTTTTAGTTTTTATTTTGCTTATTTATTGTTGGTCATTGTAAAATTGTTACTTTCTATTTTTTTGTAATTGATTAATTTAGCCGTGATGTTTTTTTAATCCCACATGTGTCAGAAGTTGCCTTGATCGGCTGATAAACTTTTAGTAAAGATAGTGGCATGTAGCGTGATCGCAAGCAAGCAAATTCTGAGTTGCATAGGGAAGAACGATGCAATGGGCAACCAGATCGCTACTTCTTGAATTATAGTAGAAGAAATTGAAGTTTAAAACCAAATCAAGTAGTAATTAGTAAGCCCAAAATGTGTTAGAATAAACTTATCTTGAGAGTTAGGATTTAGGATTCGACTGTTGGGATCCCATACTAGTTATTTAATGCTTGTTTCAAAGCATCAACTTGTGAAAGTGGATATTTTAGAAGCCATCCTAGAAGGGAATAGGTATAGACAATTTTTCTCCTCTTGTTTTGATTAAAATTGAAGGCCTTTGTTATTTTTTATGTCCATTGTCATTTTTGACATTGTATTTGCTCTTCTGTTTTCAGTTTGATCTATGGAAAAATGAAAAATGTTTTTCTTTTTCAAAGAAAATTGAAGTTATGTAGACTAGAAAAAAGAGGTGTACTACTAATTTCATTGATGAAATATTCAAATGGTAAGCTATACAGTGCTTTCTGTAATGCTGGAAGTAGTATTTCATATTACAATTGTTCACAGTTTTGCAAGCATTTCAAGGACCCAATTCCGTAATAAAATTTTCTCTTGATTTTATCAATCCTATATATTGAAGTTTGATTGTATGACCTATCAAATCTTTATTCATCTTTTTACTTGTTTTGATGCTTTGGGAAATATTGTAGACTATGTTATGAAATTGCATTCTGGGTGACCTCATAAAATGTTCTGGTAGAATTTTAGATGGATAATACTCAAGATAATATTCTAAACATTGTATCATTTTATGGGATAACTTTACAATAGACTGTAATGTTTCAGTAGTTATTATGTGACCTGTCTGTATTGCAGCATTGTTTTCAACTTTAGAAGTTTTCATTCTGATAGGAACAAAATGCTTGTCTTATCCAGTATTGGTCGGTTGTGGCAATAGAAAATAAGGAGTTTTAACACTTCTGGAAACTAATTTCCAAAATACCTCAAAAATTAGTTTGTCAAATAAATTATGGAATTTACTTCCAGAATGGGGATATTGTTGAAAAAAATAAATAAAAGGAGAGCATAAATAGTAATTGCTTTGTTGTATTTTATTTTGTATCTTTCTTAGTGGATTTTATTATAATTGGCTTGTTATTCGATTTTAGACCCTAGCCCACGTTGTGTTCATTTTTTTTTCTCTAATCTCTCAAGACCACCTACGGTCCAAACCATCACGCCCCAAACTCATTCACAGCTCATGCCTTCTCCCTCTATGTACTGGGTGTTAACACCCAATTTTGTCCAGATAATTAAAATTTAAATTAAACAAATGAGAAAATTTAGAACAAAAAAAAAAGGAGAAACAAATAAAAGAGGGAGAGGAATCAATAAAAAAGTTATTTACCATTAAATTTTATTAAATCTAAAATAAGATAAAAATTTTATTCTTGTAGTTCCTAGAAGGCATAAAAAGAAAATATAAAATGAAAGAAAATTAAAAAAAGAGAAAAAAGAAAAAATGGTAAAAAATAGTAAAAATGAAAAAACACTAAAAGACAAAAACAAAAACATTCTCTCTCACGTAATAAACCTGCTGAGGCATAACGCTGACCCCATTGGTTTCCCCCTCGCTTTTACGTAACAAACCTGCTTAGGTACAACACTGGCACTCCTATTTTCTCTCTGTCTTTTAGATAACAGACCTGCTTATTTTACGTAACAAACCTGCTTATTTTACGTAACAAACCCGCTTAGGTCCAACACTGGCACTCCTATAACAAACCCGCATAGGTCCAACACCGGCACTTCTATTTTCTCTATCTCTCCCTCTCGTAACGATTCTGTTCACTCTCTCTCTCTCCTAACAATGCTGTTCACCCTACACACTCATCCTCTCAACACTCACTCACACTAGTACCCAAACCTTCTCAAAAAATAAAAAGCACGAGCACATTCTAGTTTTGGAGGGCCGACCACCCACAACAATACACTCACCGCATAGGCCCTTTCTTCAACCTCTTTTCATTATTCTTTTAGACTTTTTCAACTTTCTCACGTATACAATATACACACAGCACTCAGCTCTCACCCTAAAAAAAGAAAACCATTTCTCTTACCACCGATTCGTACACCGAAAAGAGACACACCAGCTAAAAGCATTTTCTTTCTCGTAATAACCCTCTCAGCATCACTCTCTCTAAGGAAGAATCCATGACAGTCTTCTTTGATCCTCCCTAAACATGTCGCACCAACAGACGCATATCATGCTCTGCAACCAAACACAGATCCATCACAGCACCTTCTTCACGTCACTGTACTTCTGCATTTGCTGGTATAATTACATCTCAGGTTTGCCTTTTTGACTTAGCACTCACGGCTTGGTCTGAATGATACTTGATATATTATTTGCTTGATATTTTGCCTTGCTGTTGTGCTTACTTAAACGTTCCCAGACCTGTTTTCCCATTTCTATTGGTTTATATGTTTTATTTTCAGTTTATTCATATTACCAATGTGATACCTAATGCTTGTTTGGTTGAATTTGGGTTTGAACTTTCATATTGTTTTATTTGTCCAACGCATTGTTTGGTTATGGATTCGAATGATAGTGGTTTTATTTTCTGGATTCATTGATTTTAAAATTGCTGTTTCGGTGTCTCTTTTGCTTATATTGGTTTGTCTTTTTGTGCTTTTTGACTTCTTTTCATGTTTTATTATTCTCATACTTTTGGACGGTGTGGTTTATAAGGGACTGCTAAATGTTAGGATTTTATATATCAACTTAAATAATGTTGATGGCTTTTGCTGGTGAGCCTCGTATTAAATATTGAAATGGGTTTTAATTCATGCATTTAATAAGTCTAAAAATAATTGTCACCGTATCATTGCCAAAAGATTCACAAGTGTGGTCTTAAAATATAAATAAAAAAGAACTAGTAAAATTAATAATAGAAAAAAAGCTACTTTAAGCATAAAAATTGAAATTAGCTTTCCATTCCACTAAACTAAGTTCAACAAAATAGCCTAGCAAACTGTGGAACAAAACTAAAAAAATTAATTAAGCTTGTAGCAAGCAATTGCCAAATGACAACACTGTATATTCAATCAATAATAACAGTAGTCATGCAGGTAGTTCAAATTGCATTTCAACAAGGGTATACGACTTTAAATACATCCCAAGTATAATTGTTAACTTCAAAATAAAGGCTAGGGTTTAAATGTTACCAACAATTTAAGTTTCGACCATATACTAAAAGGAAACTATGAAAGGTTAAAAACAAATTAAAAATAAAAAATAAAAGATTTTGTCTTAACATCTTTAATGCACTAACAAAATAAATCAAGTTACGATGGCAATGCAACTTAAGACCCATCCAAACCTTTTCTTATCCTTTGATAATAATTATAGTTTCCAGAGAGTAAACTCATTATAGTTCTGAAGTGTAAATTCAAACAAGTTAGACAACAACAGTTTTGAGTTTTAACCATGGCCATAATTCTTTTTATACTTTCCTTCAACACATGACTTGGGACGGTCTATTTTATCAAGTTTGAAAGGAACATCAGAAGAATATGCAATTGCTAATTAAGATAATGCATCATTACAAAATGGTTCAAACCATGAACATGACAATTTTCTTCAACTAGTACATCAACACACATTCACAAACAAAATTTATAAGTTTCAACTAATCACATTTTTCTTAAATCATTTTTTTTTTGTAGATGAAAATAATTTAATGAAAAAGAAGACATTCAAAACAAAAGGATCAAGACTCCTAATAGCACAAAACAAAGATAAAATAAAATAAAGGTATTGAAAGTTAAAACAAGAAGAAATCTAGTTATAATATGGGTCAAACAAATTATAGCGTGCAATATTCAAGTAGTGCTAAAAGCTTATTTACATTGACCAGCGTAGCTAAATAAAATTAGAAATCGATCTAATTTACTACCCATAACAAATATGGTTGACCAAGTTAAAATACACATATAAAATTTTGACCTAAATTTTAAGTGCTTAAAAAATAATTTATACTAACCTAAATTTATACTAACTTATTATTTCATTCTATTTTATTTATCTCTTCTTCTACTCAATACATACCTTTTAGTTCTCTCTAATGATATTTCTCAAGTCTTTGTTGTTATCTCCAGCTATCCTTATCCTTTTTTGGCGGTAAAATTCTTCTCCTTTCTTGTTCCAACTACCCGCTCTTACACGCGCACAGGCACTGATTCTTCAAACAATATATTCTAACTCTCATATTGCAGCTCTCATAATTTACATATACAAACACATATTTCTTCTCAGCACCTGTTTACTGCTTGATTGTAAAAGCTTCTCTTCATTAAGTTTTTTTGTCACTCATTGCGCCTCCAATACTTGTCGCTCATCTCTCTAAATTTGATAGCTTTGTTTATTAAGTAAATGAGGGTGGTTTGTTTCTTTTTTATGATTTTTATTATATTGGAAAGGGTGGCTTCTCGAGGAAGCCATGTGGTGCTTCCTGAGAAAGCCCCCTGTACATACATTATTTTTTTATATGTTATAGTACTTGTTTTATTTTGATTATATATATATATGTATGCATGTATATATATATATATGTATGCATGTATATATATATATATATATATATATATATATATATATGTATGCATATATATATATAATAGTTAATAATTCATAATAATAATAATAATTATTATTATTATAATAACAATTTAATATTTCTATTTTAAAAAATAAATTTAAATTTTAATAATAATTGTTTTTTGTTTTTGGTTTTAGTAATTTATTTTAACAAATAATGTTGATATAATTTGTTTTCTAAAAATTTTGAGATTTATATACTCCTTTTAAATATCTAGAAATTTGATAAATGTTTTAGAACATAGCCAATAAATTAGTAAATTATTTAACTTAAATTTAAAACATGTTAAAAAAATTATGGGTATCACACTGACTATAGCATTTTATTTTTTTTGCTAGGGGAACAAAATATTTATTATGTGATTCCAAATATAGCTCATGATGTGACACGATTGGGGAACATTTTAGAGATCACGAAAAATAAGGGCAGCACCTATGTTCCTACAAATAACAAATTTCCAAGCCATACTCATAGGCATAGAATATGCGGTCCCCCCACACCCAAGTGGCTTTGCCATTTGGTACATATATGACTTTGGACGATATATAAATAGCATTCCTTGCTTTGAATATGGTAACTATTAATTGACGAATTGGGCGTTTAACATGGTGACCCATTCAAGGGAAACAAGCGGCTCCCCTTTGCAACAACATGCATAAAAGTAGGAAAGTCTAACCCCGACATGCGTGCAATTTAAGAGTTTCTCAAACACCCCGTAAACAACTATAAAGAATCAATCAGTGAGACAAAGCATAAGGATTCAAATTCCTCAGCAAGCGCATTTGTAAAAGAAAAAGAATTCATAGGTAATTCTTCTTGTAAAAAATGGTGAATACTGAGCTTGTTAACAAGATAGAAGAAATCAGGGGCTATTTGATTACGGCAGCTTCAGTAATCATGGCATTGACTGTTGCTGCTGCTTTAAACCCCCAGGGGACATCATACAACCGAGTAAGCCTGAGGACATAATTAAGTGTTATACATCACCTACTACCAGAAAGGAATTATGTCCTGGGAGACCAGTTCTTTTAGCTGGTCTTCCAGATACATTTCATAATTGGTCAATGATGAACAATGCATCGTTGCTTGCATCCTTTGTTGTATTTCTCTTACTTTGAAGTGGAATTCCACTGAAGATCAAAGCCATGATGTTCATATTAGCATTAAGCACGAGTGTCTGTCTGACATTGCTTATACTTTCCTGCATATGGAGCATGATCTTGTTGTACCCAAATCTGTTTATCCTGGCAAATGTGTTCTATAATTTTTGGGTTGGACTTCTTGCTCTAATCTGTGGGAGCGCCATAGTCAGTGTAGTTTATTGGCTAATAAATTAAAGTTCTCAGGGTATTTATATGTAATTCTTAGAGTAATTTTAGGGTATCTTCCCCTTCTGGGGGGTTTTGAAAAACCTTTATCTATCTGGATCAATAGATTAATGACATCTCATTTAATGATCTCAAGTCAGTTTTAGTTTGTTTATTTATTTTTTTGCACTTCAGTCCTTGTTTGAATTTTTTATTATTTCATTTAAGCACTTGCTATATAAGTGTTTATAGATTAAATATTTATAATTTTTTGACTCAAAATAATTTTTCTGTAACCGTAACACTGAGTTCATGTCTTACTCCTCCACAACCACATCATCATCCCTCACTCACCTACCTTCGCTTCCCCTCGCAAGATACGACTCATTCCTCTCTGATTCTGTCAATGACCACGTCATCAGGCAACGAGGACACCATCAACATCGTTGACCAGCCGCCCAAGACACGACGGATGCTGAAGACGACACCGAGTCCTGGATCAGAATGCTGCATCTGGGTATTTCTTCCACCACGTGGAGGGTGTGATCCAAATGGCCTTCAGAAAGAGTTCCGTAGATAAAGACGGAGTCGTTATGAGGTTGGAGGCAACGGAGTATCACAGTATGATCGCATTTGGCTCCAATGACATGGCAGAGGAGGAAAAGGGGAGGACGGGAGACGATCCAAGTAAAGAGGGTAGAGGACGCGCTTTTGTTGCAGATGGGTAGGAGGGTTTCACCATTGAGATGATTGGTTTGATAAAAAAGGTGACTTTCTAAGGAAGGATAAGATGTTGAGAATGAGGTCCAATTTGGAGGCGTTGCAAGGGGTTGTATCTTGCGAGGGGAAGCGAGTCGTATGTTGCAGAGAAGAATAAGTCGTATCTTGTGAAGGGAAGTGAAGGTAGGTGAGTGGGGGATGATGATGTGGTTGTGGAGGAGTAAGACATGAACTCAGTGTTATGGTTACAAAAAAATTATTTTGGGTCAAAAAATTACGAATGTTTAATCTATAAACACCTATATAGCAAGGGCTTAAATGAAATAATAAAAAATTCAAACAAGGACTGAAGTGCAAAAAAATAAAATAAATAAACTAAAACTGACTTGAGATCATTAAATGAGATGTCACTAATCTATTGATCCAGATAGACAAAGGTTTTTCAAAACCCCATAGAAGGGAAAGATACCCTGAAATTACTCTAAGAATTACATATAAATACCCACAGAACTTTAATTTATAAGCCAATAAACTACACTGACTATGGTGCTCCCACAGATTAGAGCAAGAAGTCCAATCGAAAAATTATAGGACACATTTGCCAGGATACAGATTTGGGTACAAGATCATGCTCCATATGCAGGAAAGTAAAAGCAATGTCAGACAGACAGTCGTGCCTAATGCTAACATGAACATCATGGCTTTGGTCTTCAGTGGAACTCCACTTCCAAGTAAGAGAAATACAACAAAGGATGCAAGCAAAGATGCGTTGTTCACCATTGACCAATTATGAAATGTATCTAGAAGACCAGCTAAAAGAACTGGTCTCCCAGGACATAATTCCTTTCTGGTAGTAGGTGATGTATAACACTTAATTATGTCCTCAGGCTTACTCGGTTGTATGATGTCCCCTGGGGGTTTAAAGCAGCAGCAACAGTCAATGCCATGATTACTGAAGCTGCCGTAATCAAATAGCCCCTGATTTCTTCTATCTTGTTAACAAGCTCAGTATTCACCATTTTTTACAAAGAAGAATTACCTATGAATTTTTTTTGTTTTACAAATGCGCTTTCTGAGGAATTTGAATCCTTATGCTTTGTCTCACTGATTGATTCTTTATAGTTGTTTACGGGGTGTTTGAGAAACTCTTAAATTGCACGCATGTCGGGGTTAGACTTTCCTACTTTTATGCATGTTGTTGCAAACGTGTTAAACGCCGCTTGTTTCCCTTGAATGGGTCACCGTGTTAAATGCCCAATTCGTTAATTAATAGTTACCATATTCAAAGTAAGGAATGCTATTTATATATCGTCCAAAGTCATATATGTACCAAATGGCAAAGCCACTTGGGTGTGGGGGGACCGCATATTCTATGCCTATGAGTGTTGTGCCTAAGCAGGTTTGTTACGTAAAAGAGGGAGAGAAAATAGGAGTGGCAGCGTTGTGCCAATGCAGGTTTGTTACGTAAAAGAGAGAGGAAAATGAGAAGGGCCAGCATTTTGACAAACTAATTTTCAAGGTATTTTTGAATTTACTTTCCAGAAGTGTTAAAACTCCTTATTTTCTATTGCCACAACCGACCAATACAGGATAAGACAAGCATTCTGTTCTTATCAGAATGAAAACTTCTGAAGTTGAAAACAATACTGCAATATAGACAGGTCACATAATAACTACTGAAACATTACAGTCTATTGTAAAGCTATCCCATAAAATGATACAATGTTTAGAATATTATCTTGAGTATTATCCATCTAAACTTCTACCAGAACATTTTATGAGGTCACCCAGAATGCAATTTCATAACAAAGTCTACAATATTTCCCAAAGCGTCAAAACAAGTAAAAAGATGAGTAAAGATTTGATAGATCATACAATCAAACTTCAATATATAGGATTGATAAAATCAAGAGAAAATTTATTATGGAATTGGGTCCTTGAAATGCTTGCAAAACTGTGAACAATTGTAATATGAAATACTACTTCCAGCATTACAGAAAGCACTGTATAGCTTACCATTTGAATATTTCATCAATGAAATTAGTAGTACACCTCCTTTTTCTAGTCCACATAACTTCAATTTTCTTTGAGAAAAAAAACTTTTTCATTTTTCCATAGATCAAACTGAAAACACAAGAGCAAATACAATGTCAAAAATGACAATGGACATAAAAAATAACAAAGGCCTTTAATTTTAATCAAAACAAGAGGAGAAAAATTGTCTATACCTGTTCCCTTCTAGGATGGCTTCTAAAATATCCACTTTCACAGGTTGATGCTTTGAAACAAGCATTAAATAACTTGTATGGGATCCCAATAGTCGAATCCTAAATCCTAACTCTCAAGATAAGTTTATTCTAACACATTTTGGGCTTACTAATTACTACTTGATTTGGTTTTAAACTTCATTTCTTCTACTATAATTCAAGAAGTAGTGATCCGGTCGCCCATTGCATCGTTCTTTCCTATGCAACTCAAAATTTGCTTGCTTGCGATCACGCTCCATGCCACTATCTTTACTAAAGTTTATCAACCGATCAAGGCAACTTCCGACACATGTGGGATGAAAAAAACATCACGGCTAAATTAATCAATTACAAAAAAAATAGAAAATTAACAGTTTCTACAATGACCAACAATAAGTAAGCAAAATAAAAAATATAAAAGAAATTAATTAGCATTAATTTTAACATTTTTGAAAATTTATTTCACATAACAAACAAGAAAGGGTAGAATAAACATAAAAAGGAAATTGATGAATGCTAATTTTATTTTATGTTTATTATTTATTTTTCATTTTTTTAAATGCTTTTAGAACTTATTTATTTTATAACTTAGTTTTCCTTCTAAGCTATTGAAGATGAAACTTGCAATTTTTTAATATCATGCCATGCATCTATTTTCAAAGATCAACTTTTCTTTCGTGCCAAAAAAGAAAAGCAAAAGATTAATTTAATTATGTGCTGTAATAAGTTGAAAAAATGAGGAAAAAATCCAAGGCCTTTCATGTGCTGAAATTTTTGTACTAATAGATGTTGCAACAACCTATTAAGATCAATTTGTTCATTTATTAACAGATGGAGAAACAATTATTTGATGTGGTATAAACAAAAGGGAAGTAAATTGAAAAAGAATAAAAATGAATTCATTAACAAATATTTGTATGACATGATACCAAAATTATTACCTCACTACATTCACATTGGATTATCAAATTTTTTTGGTGGGAAATTCATGTTTTTATGAATTAATTAAAAATAACGAAAATTTAATCCTTCTTATTATCAGACAGACACACATCATGTGACATGGTTTAAATCTAGCTTAAGCAAATCTAAACATGCTAATATGGTCACTGTTAGTCCTATTACATCTCTTAGATGTTACCTAGGTAAAATGCATAATATGACATGATACGCAAATGTAGGCACAAAAAAAAAATGTAGGGCAAGGAAAACTGCAAAACATGTGTCATGTGTGACAATTGTATATATGCAGATAAAGATAGAGTCTTATTTTCACAAAATGCTCTATACTGAATAGGTTGATTGTTCTGTTAGTTTTGTAGCTCCAGTTGTGGTTGCTATTTCATTGCTACTATCTTGGTATTGACTCTTGTTTTTCTTCTGTTTGTTGAGGGGGAAAAAAATTAAACGTGAATACAAGTAAAAAAGATATAGGATGCCCATGTCTGATGGACATGTAATTGGCAATTCTTTTTAAAACCTGCTAGAATTTGCCTTATTAATATTCAATACCAAAGTAAGACTTCCAGTGGCATTCATATACTTTTAATTTACATTTGCTTTTACCATTACTTTTTATTCCAAGGATCAACTTTTTTGATGTGTGTGTAAACAAAGCTGGATGTATATCAATCTCAGTACACCTTTCCTGAATGCTCATAGTTTTAGATGCAAATGAATGGGCACTATTAAATCTCATAGTGATTTAACCATAAACTATTTTACTATTGGGAATGGCATATACAATAGAATAAGCAGTTCTGTTGTTGTATGCCTAGAGGGATATTGTTATGCTTGACCATTTCACATGAAAATTTAAGGTAATGCCTCGAAGTAATAAATTGTAAACTGATATGGACTTTTAAAAGCTGAAATTACATATGATTTTTTAACAATCATAAAGGTGACTAATATGTAATGGCTGACTTTAGGACCTTTAACAATGATGTAGAGTTTTTTTGAAATAGCTATTCGGCATTAAATTACATTCTAGATCAATTCCTTTGAAGAATGGATACACAATTCATTGGACAAATCGTATATAATAAAGCTCAAGACCAATGAGCTGTTATAGATTGCTACATCGCACAAATGATAGAAATTACAACATTAAGAATGAGAACACTATCTTCCATTTTTGAAAGCATGGCCAAAGCTTTGTCAAACAAGACCCGTTACAAACCCAACATAATAGTACATGCCTTTGAATTTCAAGGCATATTATTAATGGCTATGTTTTAGTGTATAATGGTAGCATTAAGGTTAGAACCTATTATTAATAGCTTTGTTTACAATGAAGGCTAATTAATAAAACATTTCCATAATTTTCAATATCCAATCTAGTACAATATTTAGCTGGCCTTCAATATTTTATTCTTTTGAAATTCTTTAATGCAAAATTGAGTCCACAAAAAGATTATATCTTTTTAATTGCATAAAATTGATTAACTATTGGCTTTTGTTGGTTTCTGAAACAAACAGCTGAAATGCCCCAATCAATTTTGGTAAAATTTGTTATAAGGTAGAAAGTAATATAAGAAGATGAAAAACATATAGGGAACTGTTAAAGAATTAAAGTCCCACATTAGACAAGTCAAAGTGTATATAAGGATAGTGAGATTAAGGCCAATTGGTTTGAATCTTTTGGGTGATACACCTCCTATCCTTGATCCACATCTAAGCCCAATTCACACTCTCCCATTGGGCCCGCACTATAGACTTTAATATTTTTTTCAGCTAGATTGTTTCTAGTTGTGACTTACGTACAATCACTAAGTAGGCTATAGATCCTTTTTTTTATTATTATTATTTGGACTTGGCTTCTACCTTTTGTTTATTTGAATTACACTCTCCTATTATTTTTACAATGTTGTTATACTGATCTACAAAAAATATTTGAATTTGTATTGCGAGCCCACTGGGAGAGTGTGAATTGGGCTTAAAAGTGTATCAAGGATAGAAGGTGTATCACCCAAAAGATTCAAACCAATTGGGCTTGTCATACCCTCATTTCTGCTTATCATTTTTCTATTTATTCAATAATTTTTTTAAGCATTTGGGTCGGAATTCAAAATTTTGAGTATTTAGTTGCGTTTAGAATAATGAATATACTTCTAGTTCAGATTTTTAATAATCAAAACCCAAAAAGTTCTAAAATGTCCGTTACGTCCCTAAAATCTAATAAAATGCTAGCAGGGTAGAAAATTAATAAAAATAAATGAAAAGTGTAACACTCCTTTAATTATAATTCATATTAATTTAATTATTACTTTAAGTTGATGAAAATGTGAGTAAATGTTTTTTTTTTTGATACTAGCAGAACAGAATTTAGAAATAGAAGTGAAATGATAAAAACTAACTTATGTATATATATATATCCAACTGTACATCATGGTTTAAGTAATACATAATAGTCAAAGAGAAAACAAAGTACATTAAAAGATATATACTACCTAACCCAATATATACATAAAAAAAGGATCCTATACAGAGCAGTGTTTATCTACCCTATCTCTTAAGAAAATATTATAAACTAGGTCTTCAAATTTGGAGAAGTATCCTCTGGCTCTTCCTCAGCATCATCAGGCATTGTTATCATCTTCAATAATCACGATTCAACATGCATAACAAAAATAATGGAGTGAGGTGATTTGTTCTAAATCACTTTCACATGTATGGTAGGAATTTAAATACAATTAATGAAGGGAACCTAGGGTTTATTCTAAGTTATACTACACTACCCTTGACTTGGTATGGATCCATACTTCCCATCAGTGAGTAATAGTTCTTAACAGAACCTGGGAAGTGACTGGGAGTACATATACCTCATCAACATCATCACATGGTACAGTCCTCATCATCAATGAGGAACAAATATCAGTCAGGACGTCCATTTATAGAGATATACTCTCAAACCAATCCCGGAATGCTGAGCAGTTGTCGGGGTTATCGAGCTTGGTCAGGTGAATATCCCAGCTCACGGGCGCTACCCTGGCTATTAGGACTTTCACCACTCGATGCCTACCCCGAGACCTCCCAAATGGGTCCCTGCCTTTCATTCCTCAGCGTACCAAACTGTAGCTTCCCCAACAGGGTGTCATGCCACTGCATGTCCCTTGCTTTACATTACTCACTAATCTATTAATTTCTAAAGGTTCATTCTGGTCTCAAGTATTTGAGCACCAGTATAATTTCTACTAATATCTCTGTTTTATATTACAGAGATTTGATCCATACATATCATTCACATAATTCATAATTCAAATTAAAGCACATAAGCAATAATTCAATAAAAATAAAGATATACAAATTTAAATAAAGACTGATAATTAAGAAATAAATCATAGAATGGTCAAAAAATTCCATAAAAATAATTTTTAAACTTAGAAAAATAATTAGAATTTTATCATGAATTTTTAGAATTTTTTCGAAAATTTTTGAAATTCAGTATTTCTAAGAAAAATGTGTCCACAGGCACTTATAGAGCACAATTAGAAGTACTAAATAAGCTTTAAAATTTATGAAATTTTTACAGATGGTCTATTAGTGTGTCTAGACCTTACCTGAACGATAAGAACTTAAACTGAAATTTCTATAGTAGTTTTCTAAAAATAAATTCATAAATAGCTCATAAAATAATTTCTATCTTTAGTTTCATATTATGAGATTTATGGTTTATTTCTTCTACTATTTTTGCTAAACTAATTAAGTATTACTAAAATTTGATAATTTAATAATTTAATTATTTATCATAATAGCTAAAAATATTTTTTCTAAATTTGGGCAGTATAACAGCTTAGTAATTCTACTGTAATTGTTTAAATTCGAGCAGTAAAACAACTTAATAATTATACTATGGTTGTCTAAATTTGAGCAGCATAACTACTTAATAAGAGTATTTTAATTATCTAAAATTGAGCAGAGTAACATCTTAGTAAATGCATTTTAATTTTCTAAAAATGAGCAGAGTAACAGCTTAGCAAGTGCATTTTAATTTTCTAAAATTGAGCAGAGTAACAGCTTGGTATAATTTAATAATTTAAATTTGAGCAAAATAATAACTTAGCAAAATTTAAAGTTTAACATCAAATAATATAACAATAATATTAATAGTAAAACTAAAGCCTAAACGGGTTTAGGGGAAAACCCTTCCTACCAACATGCAAAGTAATTGAAAATTAGAACCAACCCCACTCCCCCCATTACCTCAAAGAGTTGGTGAAATTGTTGGTGCAGAGCTCCTAGGAAGAGGATTTTTACTAGTTATTGAAAAACTAGTAAAATTTTAGCATAAAAACAAAGTAAAAGAAATTTTTCTAAAGAGAGAGAATTTATCTATGGAAACTCACGGCTGAGAAGAGGGATGAAAAACTCAATTCAAGGTCATATCTATTTATAGGAAAAAAATTGGCTTAGGTGTCCATGGAGTTATGTCACCCATGATGTCAAAATTTCAATTTTTATTTTTTTTATTAGGGACACATATTCATATAGGGGATGAATCACCCCTTGCTAGAGCTGGTACGTGGGATAGCAGCTGTCCCAAATATTTGCAGTATAAATTTTGACTGTTAATTAATTAGCCGGTACCGATAAAATCGCCTAAACTTGAAAAAAATAACTTTTAATACCAAAATAATTAATTTAGATATAAATCTGAACAAATGTAATATTTTTCATCAAAAATAATTTCTAAAAATAAATTTTAATTTTTTCGAATTATAAATATATATATTATATATTTTAAGCTTAGAAAATTCATATTAAATTCATTTTAATTCAATAAATGCTCAAATTTTTATGAAAATTCTAAAATTACATATTTTACCTAGAAATGTATTAAAAATATCATTTTCATCATTTTTGGATGTCAAACCAATACTGAGTTGGTTATTTGACAACTAGGGGTATTTTGGTCATGTTGTACAGGAATTTCAGAAAATTCCCAAAATTATATTTTAATACATATGACATGATTTTAAACTCAATTTGACATTTTAATATCAATTGAATATTTTTCTCATGTCAGCCCTTAATATTGACAAATAAGGACAAAATCGTCATTTTCGAATTTCTCCGGGCTTCAACTTGGAAAAATTATTGAAAATCATGATTAGATAGTTTTCAATATTCTGAGTTTAACCGTGGGGATCAGAATTTTTAGATTCCTTCCCGATTTTTCAGAATTAAATATAGAATAAATAAATAAATAAAACAATTAATAAAAGTGAGGGTGTTACAAAAAGGTTTAAAATTATTTTTTAATTTAGAAATATGCTTAAAATAATAAAATATAATTTTAAAAGTTTTATGAAAATTAATTGAATTTGTTTGTGCGAAATGACCAAAATGTCCTTGATTAAATGCAAAAGGCCAATCAAAGACTTTTGGCTTAGAAAAATTTTGAAAAAAATTTGTAATGTGTCTATTTTAATTAGAAAAAAATTATTTAAAGGTTAAAGTTTTAAAATTTTTTTAAATGGAAATTATTGAATATAAAATGAATTATTAAGCAATTATTTACCATTTTTACATAAAATAATTACAAAAAAATTATATTATGAATAAAAATTATGAAAATTTTTGCAAAAAAAATCAGTTTTTATATGGGCTTTGACATGGAAGCCCAATATCATCTTAAAGCCCAAAACTTACTTAATTTAATTAATATTTAATTATATAATTATCTACTATTATATATTTAAAAAATAAAAATATTTGGATATTGTCTAAGGGATATTTTCGGTCAGCACTTGCTTGGCAGCCAAGCTTATCTCTTAAAGGATAATTGTAAGATTTCTTAATTAAATTGAAATACTTTGGCAAAAAAACAAATAACCACAAATTTTTTTGCACTTATCCTATAAATTAACAACACTTTAAATAAAATTCACTCTTCCTCTCCATCTCTTCACCGCACACGACGCACACACCACACTATCCTTTTTTTTTTTCAATTGTCTTCTTACCTAAAACACAAGTAATTTTGATTGGTGGTTGATCTTGGAAGCAAAGAGACTTACTCCCTTGGTGGTTTTCTTCTCCAAAATCCTTCTCCTCTTTCAATCAAGATCTCTTTGAAGTAAAGGAAGGACTGGGGATTTAACTTCATTTTATCATTGATCAAAATAGGTAGGATGGAGGTTTGCCCCCAAACCTCTTTAGTTTATCTTTATATTGTATTATTCCATATATGTTGTTGTTGTTGTTGTTGTGATGTTAAATATTGTTATACTATTTCCATGATTGATCTTGGTTATTTGATATTCAATTATGATTTGTGTGGCTTGATCTTGAATGAAATTGATGAAAGTTATTTGCTTTTTATTTGTTGATTTTTATGAAAATAAAATTAATTCATGCTTGTTTCCAAGCCTATATTATTTTGTTTATTTGATTCATGTGTGAAGGAAGAAGAAAAATTTTCTTTTTATTTTCACCCATTATTATTATTAAATTATTTTCTAAGAGAAATTATGTTGTTAAAAATTTTGATAACTTTTATTGTGCAGATAAGGTTCTCTGCCATTAATAGAATTAGGGGGATTTTTTTAAAAAATAATAAGTAATAAGATTTAATCATTAATAACACAACTATTTTATTTCAACTTATATATACATATATATACATACATAATACATACATACATATATATATATGTATGTATAATGTATGTATGATATATTATATATAGTATATATAATTAAGATTGGATGTATATATGTATCATGGTACCGATCTGCCATTAATAGAATTAGGGGGATTTTTTTTAAATTAAATAATAAGTAATAAGATTTAATCATTAATAACACAACTATTTTATTTCAACTTATATATATAATATATATATACATACATATATATATACACATACATACATATATACATACATACATACACATACATACATACTACATACATACATACATACATACATATATACATACATTCATATATATATACATACATACATCTATATATATATGTATATATATGTATGTATGTATATGTATGTATGTATGTATGTAGTATATATATATATATATATATATATATATATATATATATATTAAGATTGGTATGTATATATGTATCATGGTACCGATGAACTTGAATGGGGAAGAAATTGTTTTACTTCAAATTTTATTCATTTATATTAAGAAAATTAATAATACAATTTGATAGGGGAAATTAATTTGTTGCAACTTATCTATATATGCTAGTAATATTAATTACGGATTATTTTAAGTAGAAAACTTTTGAAAATCTGATATATATGTTTTCACAAGAAAGAAAGAAATAACATTTTACTTCAAAATAATTTTTTTTTACCTTAAAAGCAGTTTAATTTAATTAAATTATAAAAATAAAATTATATATATATATATATAACAATTTAATTTTAATTAAAATTATATGTGGAAACTTAAAAATTTATTCTATTTACTATTGGGTATTAATATTTTTTAATAAGTTTTTTCATATATAATAATTTTATTAAGTTTCGTTTTAATGAAAAAAGAAAAGTAGTTTCTTTTGAAAAATATGAATACTTAAATTATAAAATAAAAAGAAAACTAAATGGAGAAAAAAACAATGTATCCCTCTCGGTTTTGTTAGAAAAATGGGAAAATATAATTTATTTGAGTACTTAATTTTAGATATAAAATTTAAAAGTTTTAAATATTTTTATTTTAAAAAAAATTGAAAAAAATAATAAATACATATTTAATTAAGAAAATAATTATTTTTGTAATTATAAATAAAAAATTATTTTGAATATTGTAATATTATTGGAAGCAGAGATAAGATATTATCTATGTGAAACTAACTCTATTAGTGGTTGAGGAAACTCTGTTAGATTTTTTGGAGAGTGAGAATCATAACTTATTATTTAAGTGATGAGTAAAGTTTGTAAGGACCATTCTGTGAGAGCATGTGTGCCTGTCTATGGAAAGTTACAATTTGATACACTACGGGATGAAGGCAAGGACCACTAATAAGGTCTAGAGGGTACTGGTATTGAGTTCTGAGAGTCCTATGGTCAGGGCAGCACCCTAGATGTCAGGACAATCACATAATTGACTTGATAACCTTAACAACCGCTTAGCATCACCAAGATTGATGTAGTGTATACTCCTCAGGAGCTGCATGCTCGTTTCTTGAGAAAATGATGATGATGTTGGTACCTTTTGTGAGGGGTTGTACGAGCTCCCAATCACTTCCTAAGATTGTGGATGATTGATGATAATTATCAATGGGGGTATGGATCTATACGTATTGTGAAAGTTTGGGTTGTTTCATGATAATTTAGGTTGAGCCATTGGTTCCCCATTGCATTTCTTTGCCTATAGCTTGTTTGCTTTATAAGTTGTAGGTTGGTCCTACAAACCTTTTGTGAAAATGATTTGAGGTTATATATATCCTTACTTCCTTGCTTTGTTTCTTTCTTTCTATTTCTCTATTCTATATATATGTTCGCGACATATTATGAAGATAGAGGATGCTGACATCAAAGATGCTAAAGCTGGGAAGAATTCAAAGGAAGGTGATGCCATAGAAGAATTATCATAACTGTAGTTTACACTTTATGTTCTGTTCTAGGATAAGGGTAGGATTATATGTAGTCATTGCTCTGACTTAGGTCCTTTATGAGGGGTAGTTATTTATTACTCTAGTCATGTATTTATTCCATAACAAGGATTAAAGTAATCATATTAATAACAGTGATGTACGTTTATCACTGGAATGCATGATGTTTGCATCTACCTTGAACATATGTTGTTTTATAATTCCAGAATTCCATTGAATTTTTTTTACATAATTAAATTAAATAAAAAATCCCTCAATTTAATTAAAATAAATCTAATAAATTATGGAAATAAGTGTCAATGTGATTGGGTGTCATAGACCTTAATCTCACTATCCTTATATTTGCTTTGACTTGACTTTATTTGTCTGATGTGGGGCTTTAATTCTCTAATAGTAACAAAGCATTAACATACCACAATCCTCAAAGCAAATATTTCTTGCATTCCACCATATTTCCATTTTATGGTAATCACCTCTCCAACTCTTCAATCAAAATAAACCTATTTGAAAATTTGCATCTAAATAATTTTCCTAGCAGTGATAAAGATACCACAAGCTATGATTGTTAACAAGTCAACCCCAAAACAGATTTGAAAATAAATTGGAACAAAGGTTAATGAAAAAGGTGATACAATCAATAGGAAGGTAAATTGGTTATTTCTAATTTAAGACTAATGTTAAAGACAACTTCTATCCATAATAAAGTCAGCTTACTATACAATATAAGACAATATAAGAACCTGCATTTGGTTCTATCCAAAATAAAGACAGCTTAATATACAAAACTGATGAGCTCTACAACTCTAGAGATAACTAGTACTATAAATAAGTAAAACTATACAATAAAAATGTGAGCCTTCTAAAGAATCTTATTCCTTATATCTCTTTTCTTGACTAGAACACACATTCCTTAAAAATTACCACCAAAATAAACCATAGTCCTTGAAAAAGCTCCAATTAATTATGCCACCATAACATTAACATCCTAGACATTGATGAGGGTGGGGAGTGATTGCCAGTGTAATAAGACACGAACAAAAAGTGACTCCTAACAGGCTTCCAGCGGAAGGGGTATGTAAATGAATTGAATACACACCAAAATGAGAGGGATCTAGAGGTTGTACAAGTATGGGACTGTACAGTTGAAAATAGCTTAAAGGAATTAATAAGTGCTACTTATACCAACAAGATGCTTCTACTTTTCGATAGCCTGTCACTTAAGAACTCCATAGTTAAGCATGCTTGACTTGGAGCAATTCTAGGATGGGTGGCCTCGTACAAAGTTTCCTAGGAAGCGTGTGAGTGAGGACAAAGCATGCTAAAAAGTTTTGTGTTGGTTTGTGGGGACAGTCTTCAATCCTAAAAGTAGCTAGGTGTTACGTGTCATACAAGGGATCCTAAAATCTTGTTAAATTCAACGATGAGTGGTGTCGGACACATATGAAGCACGCAAATGAATAATTACATTATCATGAGATTGAGAGTAGAATAGAAGCAAGAGAGGAGACTTGAGAGAAGAAAAGGAAGAAGTTTTGGTACGAAAATAGAGACAAACTGTAACTTTAACAATGTTATGTTTGGATTTGCTCAGACGCAAGATAGGTGCGCACAAGTTGTGTAATAGTAGGGGAAAAATATTCTCCCTAGTTTTGAATAAATTGATGAAATCACAGTCATCCTTTAACTATAATATTTTGATAAATTTAAATTGTAAATGATAAAAAATATTTGAATGGTTGAAATTGATTAAACTGAACACTCTCTAGTTTTCCCAATTGTAGAGGAACCATGTCTGTAGTAGAAAAATATGGAAAAACTTGAAAGGGAGAATGTACATAGGTCGAGAATTTTGAGAATGAAATTTGATTATTTGATTCTCTCCCTCCAGAATTTCATGGAGTGTATTCTTCTATTTTTGCTATATTATTTAAAAAATCAATAAATTTATTAAAAAATATTTTAATAATTACAATTATTATTTTCATATTTTGATTCAGAAAATATTATATTTAAAAAATATTTTATTATTCCATGTAATAAATACAATAGTTATTATTGTAATATAACAAGAGAGTATATTTTATTTTTATACATAATTTTACTATTATTTCTGAATTTTCATAATATTATATATTATTTCTATCTTTATGATTTTACAAAATTCAAATAAAAGTCAAGTGAATTTTGGGACAACTAAATTAATAATTTAATCTACACAAGTTACAGTGTTAGTGTTTATTTCGTTCAACTGGTTTTAATGGAATAATTATTTGTTAATATTTTCTTAAAAAAGTACTTATTATTTTCCACAATATAATTGTTTTTTTAATTTTTTTCATATATGTTTTAAATTTATGCACTTGAATAGTGAAAAGCGATACAAAAATTAATAATGAGTTTGAGTGCTACAAGAAAAAAAATTTGCATGAATAATGTGCACTAAACTCACATTACAATCACAACCTGAATTATTGTTAATCACATGATAACAAAAGTGTTCAAAAATAAGTCATAACATCTAGGGATATAACTATGTATAAAACTATTCATCATTGACCATTTGATTAAGCATCATTAAGCTTTTATCTTATAACAAAATTCAACTTATCATTGGTTCTTATATTCATTCAATATAGGTTCGTGATCAATAATGTTAAAAAAAGTTGACACAAAAGATTATCTATACCAACATATTTCGTCTACATGTGCTTGAAATGGCACCATTCAAAATAAGTTAGAAAGAGGAAAAAATAAAAATAAAAAACAAAAGAAAAGAAAACCATTGCTACATCATCACTTTATGTTTGGATTTTGTACTTCCAAACATATATCTTGTTGTTTTTAAGGAATAAAATAAAAGCTACTTCCTTCTTTGATGGAGAAGGATTTGATATATTTTCTACAGCACTATTAAATTTTGGAAAAAATGAATTGGACACAAAAAATGTACTGGCTGACTTCAAGACCTTTTACTTTGATGTAAAGTTTTTGGAATGTTTATTTGACATTAGATTGCATTCTTGATCAAGCATTTTAAAAATGGATACACAATTCATTTGACCCATGGTACATAATATAAGCTCAAGACTAATGAACTGTTATAGATGGGTACATCCCACACATCACTGTTATATATTATGAAACACTAATACTTTAATTTCCTTATGTATCCACATCTGTATCCAAGCCTACAAGAAATTTATGAAAATCCAATGTAGCGACATGAGACATTTAACCATGTATAATATAGAAACACAGAAGCATTGTTCATTGATGAACTAAAAATGGAAATTGTCCTCTTTGTAGATGATCTCAAAAAAGAAATGAGATTGATAGTACTATTCCTATTTGTGAATAATAGGAAGTAATTTATGATAAAAATGATTTATAATTTTTTTATTTTAGTAATGTCCAAGAAGTATGTTTTCAATTTAGATTTACAAAATTGTAATTATATATTTATTAGTTTTATTAATTTTCATGCATATCTGAATATTAACTGATATTTATGATATCTTATATATTTTTAGAATAATTGTATTGGATATGTATCGTATCTATGCATCGTAGGTTATATATAGTCTGTATCTGTGGGTACGAAATTTTTGCCATCCTTATGAGGGAGTTTATTAGTGAGTGGCAAGTTAGTATAAAACAAAGGTGAGTGGTGTAACACTCCCACTTTAATTTACTCGTATGTTTTTCTAATTATTCTATGATTAATTGTGAAAAATAAAATAGGAACCTCAAGGGTGTGATTTTCATGAATATATTCATGTTAGCAAGTTTTATCTAGTTTATATTTTTAATAATTTATTTGGATTAGGGCCCGGAAGTGATAAAACAACTGATTTATCCCTGAAAACTTGCATAATAGGATAAAATAGTAAAAAATTAGCTAGAGTTGTTTAAAAAATTGTTTTAAATCATATATATATTCAAAATAATTAATAATAACATTAGAAATTTTTTTGGAATTTTCTGAGACAGTTTTTGTGAAATGACCGGTATACCCTTAACTAACTGTGAAAGTCAGCAAGAGACTTTTTAACCTCAAAAAATTCTGCGAAATTTATATTGAGTATATTTTAATTATACCAATATTATTTTAAGTAAAAAATAGTGAAATGTTCGAAAAATATATTTATTTGGCAAAAATTGGATTTACTGGCTTAATAAATGCCTTTTTAGTGAAAAAATTATTATAAATAATATATACATGAGAAAAATCTGAAAAATTTTTGTAAGGCTTACCAAAATATAATTAAAAACGTGGTCTGGCCAGATTTTCTAAAAACCTATCCAAAATTTCTATCTAATTTTGTTGCATTAAATTAATATTTAATTATTTTTAATATCTAACAATTATATAAAATATTTTTTAAAATTATTTTCAGACCTTTGACTGGTCTGGACGTTTCCCCTCAGTCCACATGTGGAAAGTACAAATAGAAATGATATTATATGATTTTTGATTCAAAAACTAAATCTAAAATACCTACTTTTTGTCCTATAAATAAATCCTATCAACCACTCCACTATTACACTCTTCACTTCAGATTTCAGAGCTCTCTCTCTGCCCCTCCCAGCTGCTGGACGTGCAGCTCATCCTCCCCCAACTTCTTGAATTTTTTTTCACCACCATTAAAAGCTTTACACCAAGTTTTAGGGTCCTAAACCTCTAAAGCCACCTCTCCTCTTCTATTTCTCCACCAACCAACCATATTTAGAGGTAAGGGGGAGTGAGGTTTAAGCTCTACATTTGTTTCTTAATGGGTGGGTATGTGGGTTATCCCTTAAACCCAATTAATTTACTAATCCTACTACTACTACTATATAATAATTTATATTCTTGTTCATTTAAATTCTTGTTTTATTAAGTCATTTACTTTAATGTTCATTTATTTTCTTGTCTTGTTATTATTTCCATTATGTTGCCATTTATTTTTATTTTGTGCTTTATTTATATTTTTACCCATTTACATTATGTCATTTACTTTATTGTTTAAGTTTCTTGCTATTTAAATTCTTGCCCTTTAATTTTTGCTTTACTTATTGCAATTTATATTTGCCCATTTAAATTATTGTCATTTATCTTATTGTTATCTTGGTCATTATCATTTATTTTTATGTTAAATTATTTTATTGTTGGTACCATATTATAACTTAATATCCTATTATAAATAACCATCAATGAACCTATTTTTATGCAAGCTAGTTATTTTCTTGAAAACCAATTTTTAAGCCTCAAGATCACTTGGAGCAACAAATTTTGGAACCCATTTTTCTCTTAAAGGCTCTCAGCCATGCTTAAAGAAAAGGATAAGAAATATATTTTTTTTGTGTCAATTAACTTATTAGAATGGGTAAGATAATGGAGAAATAATAATTACTTATAAAATCAATTTTTGGACCACATAGAAAATGAATTTAATTTCTAAAAAGAAAAACAAAAATTTGGGCTTTTTCAAAAGAAGGGCATTCGGCCCATTGAAAAATGAAATAATGAAGAAAATGAATTTTTCATTTAGATTTAGCATTTTTGATAATTACTTGATTTAATTCAAATTGGTGAGAATAAATCTTAGGAAAAGTTAAAGAAAAAGGTTGTCTTGAAAAAGCAAGTTCTATTAAATTTTTGTGCATTAATCTAAGAAATAAAGTTTTGTCAAAATTAACTAAATGGACTTTAGGCCCAAACTAGGAAAAGTTTTTAGAAATAAAGACCTTATTGGACAAATTTTAATTTGTTAGCATTCAACTATTATTTTGAACAAATTATGGCTAGTATGGAAATAAATAAATAATCTTGTTCAAATAAAGTTAACAAATGTTTGGTAAAAAGCATGCAATTACATGATTTTCTTCAAGAAATTAGAAGTCTTGGTTTTGTAAGATGAACACCCCAAATTTTAGTAAATGGAGATAACTAGAGAGAAGTTCTAAGTATGCTCTGTGGTTGCAGCACAATCTGACCTTCCACATCAGAAAAGAACTTCTCTTCAAATTTTATTACTACGTCCTAGTCATGATTGTAGACAAAAGTCTTCTCTTTAAAACAATCTAATTTGAAAAGTTAGAAAAGGATAAGGATAAAACAAAGTAATTAAAATAAGAACTATGATAAATATGAGAATGAATATGTATGTAACTTTGATTGTTGATATTTTCCTTCCTATGACATTTGCATCAAATTATTTCTAAGTTTTAAGTAAGAGTGACGGATGAATGAAATATCTGTGATGTGTAACTCTGGAACTTTGCTGGATTATCCAGAGAGTATGTCTTGAAACTTAGAAAGTAAAATCACAAGGAAAACCCTGATTGAGTTAGGACCATGCTGAGAAGCATGAGTGCCTGTGTCTGGGATGTCACAGTATGGTACACTGTGGGATGAAAGGCAGGGACCATTCGTCGGGTCTTGAGGGTAAAGGTACTGAGTTGTGAACATCCCAATGACCAGGTTAGCACCCTGAGCTAGGGTAAATCACATAAACCGACTTGGCAACCCTGACACCTGCTCAGCATCACCATGATTGGTGTAGTGTATATCCCTGGGCGTGTGGCCCTTTCCTCAAGGATGATGATTACGACATGGATGTCTGTACCTTGTGAGGGATTATACGAACTCCCAATCGCTTCCCAAGGATTCCTAATGGTTAAAGTAAATCATCAGAGATAGGTATGGATCCATACGTCTAGTAAAGGTTGAGATTGAGTCGTAATAACGTAGGTCAGACCTTAAGATTTCCCCTGATTGCTTGTTTAATTTGTTGTTTGTAGCCTATTAAGAAACGAATGAGGCTTTTATAAAAACCTCACTCCTTTCTTGTTTGTTTCTTTTCATATACGATCGTGGTACAAGTAGATGACTCTGAGGACTAGCAGTGATGACTACTATACGTATGACTTTTGTAGATTTTATAGGATGGGCTAGCTTAGTATAGACCTATACTGCTCTGACATAGGTCATTTTTGTTGTATAGCTATGGGCAGGTATTTAGGCTTCCTTTTGATGTATTTATGATGTATGTACTTAACATCTGACCTTGTACAAAGGCTTGACGCACACACACACACACACACACACACACACACATATATATATATATATAATGATGTTTATTTCATGATCATGGTTCTTTATATAATGTCTCTTGGAATTACTAAACGGTTGCAAAAAATAAGTATGTATTAGTTTTGAATCAAGCTGATGCTCTGACAAACGAATTAAGAAATAATAAAATAAAATGAATGTATGTGTTATTTTAGTGGGTGTTACAAGTGGGACGTGGGAAATAAATTTGGGAATTGTGGGAGAACAATAATAAAAGTTGAAAAATTTAAATTTAAGAGTAATAAGATGAATGGGAGTGGAATGTGTGGGAAGTGGAAAAAAAAATTGGGAATTGTGGGGTCGTTAAAAATTGAAAGTTCAGATGCATGATGAAGGGAGGGAGACATGTGTAATTTGTGAGGGATGGAGTGAGATAGTTTTCATGGACCCATAGAATTAATTATGTTATTTATTCTGATTCATTTCTTTTGCATTTATTTTGCTTCTAATGATATGTGTGATTTGCATTTAGTGATTAAGTGCAAAATATGTCTTTTAATGCTAATGAATATCTTTTAATATTAATAATTTCCTTTTAATATAATTTTGTATTAAATTAAAGTTATTTAGAATAAAAATATTTTAAATAAGTTTAATCACATTTTTGTTTCTATAATTTTTTTGATTTCTATATTTTACATCAGTTTAATCACTTCATTCTACCGTGAGTTGACCAATGAGGTAGTGCTTTTGCATAAAATATATATCTTGGTTATTTTTTAGGATAAAAACTTGAGGTTTGAGTATATTTTTGGGAAATAGGAAGATGGTCCAAAGGTGGAGGCTATGATCATGCGTGTTGTCTACAATGTGGTGACCGAAAATAATAAATTTGCATAAACTTTTTATATGTAATAGTAGTTATATGTTGAGAATTTTTGACAAATAATTTATGTATGAACTTTATTTAATTGTATGAGTGGCTATTAATTTATTTATGTTGTTGAGTCATTCAAACATGTATGGATTTGTTAAATATATCAGTAGCTGCTAAAGTATTCCTATTTTAGTATTTTTTTTAATTAGTTTTTACTTCAGATATTTCATAATGATGAAAAAAATATTAATTATTGGTTAATATCATGGATTATATAATGATACAAAACATTTTAATATAAGTGTGGAAGGGATGTGGGATAGCATGAATAGCAGTGTGGAAGGGATGGTATTTAGGTGGGTTTTCATGGAGCTAGGTTCCAATTACCATGGCTTCATGTATCTCTTCTCCCTCTTTTCTTTTTTTAATTTTTTGGAAGATTACAATCTCATCACAATAGAGAAAAATGAGCACCAAGCATGGCAAAACAATGGAAATAGATGCAAGGAAAGTTTAAGTCTTTATTCTTTCTTTTCTTTTCTTTTCTTTTTCAAACTATAATTAAGGTTGTCAATGTGAGTGCAACTCAGTGTTTGTGAGAAACTAAAGGAAGAAGATTTCAATTTTCCCTAAGAAAAAAGTAATAGTGATGGAACCAAAAACAAGCAAACAAAACAAATAAGATGCACTGAATCCTAGAATCTCAACATAATAATCCCACCATACACTACAACATTAAACATGTGCCACATACCTAACACACGAAACATTTGTCTTATTTTTTACTTTATTTATGCATTTTCTTTCATTTATCTTATTGTTTATTGTATTATATGCATGTTCTTATGATGGTGAATCTTGGTCACGAATACATTACAATTGTTAGATGGAGGTTGAACAAAGCAACAACATTGATGATTTTCGAAGGGGCAATGGTTGTCAAAAGCTAATGACAGGGTGACTGTAGTTGCAATAGCAATGATGGCTATTGGAGCTATTAAAGAAAAACTTGTGGAGTAAATGTGTACCTTTAAGATCCAATTCCTCATGTAACAACCATCATCATATTTGCAATTACAGTCTTTTGGGTATTATGTTAGGAATTCAAAATCCAATTTCTCATATAATTATTGGTACAATGTTTTCTATAATTGCTCCAATAACCATCATCATTGTTGCAACTGCGGTCTTTTGGATATTTATGTTATGAATAAATGTGTACGTTCAATATCCAATTCTTTATATAATCAATTCTAGTTTTAATAGTAAAGCATTATTTTTGGGTTTTGTTATCATATTTTGCTGTTTAAATTAAATAGTTGATTTGATATGGTCTTTGATTAAAACTAAAGACTTATTATCATAGTAGAGATAATGATAATGAGAAATGTAACATCCTCTCTTTTCCTATTTTTTTGAAAATAATTAAATAAATGATATTAATATCTTTATAATTATTAGTATTTCAGATACAATGTTAATATTTATACTTGCAAGTATTGATGAAATTATAAAAAAATAATTATAATAACATTTGAAAGAGGTTTTATTTATTTGAGTTTGAGAAAAATTTTGTAAACTTAAATGAATCTATTCTTAGACTCAAATTAAATATTAATAGTCTTTTTGTTAAAAATATTTGTATTATTAATAGCGGGTTTGCATTTATTTTACTCCTAATTATATGTGTGATTTGCAATTACTGATTAAGTGCACAATATGTTTTTATTGCTAATGAATACCTTTCAATATTAATAAATTCCTTTTAATATATCTTATTATCTATTATATATTATATATTATAAAAGAAGCTTTTGCAACATAAGTAGCTATCACATGACATCATTATATTCATTCTTTTTTTGGCATAAATTTCACAATTATTTTTATTTTTTACTTCACAAAAATATATATTATATTTAATTATAATAATTAAGATGTTTATAACAAGTATATATTCTAATTAAATTCATCAATTAAATCATTAATCTTAAAATTTGTTGATTTTATATAATATGGTAATTAATTTATTAAATTTTATGAAATATTTTTATAATTATTGTAATTTTTTTTACTATCACGATTTATGGTAATTTTGACCAATGTATATTTTCATTTGAATAATTAAGATAATTATGACTTACATACACACACACACACACACACACACATATATAGATAGATAGATAGATTAAAAGTTAACAATTATATTCTGATTCAAATTTACAACATATTCAAATTAGGATTATATTAAATTAATGTAATAAGGTAATTAGCAATATTTATGCTTTGAACATTCAATCATTCCTTTTTAAAATATTGAATTATTATTATTATAAATAATTTATTGTGTGAATACCAGGCCATATGATAACATGCCTTTCATTTTTGATTCTATTGCAGATATCAGTGTTCAGGATTATTCACCTATGGAATCTTCAAAACTTTAAGGCCTTCATTTTATTTTTTTTACTTGTTTCATGTTTTTATTGTATATTTCTTTTATTTTTATAGAATTCAATTTTTTTTTGTTTTATACTTTTCTCCCTTTTTTGTCTTCTTTCTACCTTTTTCCTTCATTCTCTTTGAATTCATTTTTAAATTTTTCCTAATATTTGACATTTGCATGATGATATTATTTGGTTATTTCTATATAATTCAACTATCAATTAAAATACATAAATTGATTAAAGGAGGGGTTTCATATAAGAAGATAAACATATAACTATGTTATAATTGTAAGGTTTAATATTTCTTTTTTTTATAATTTTAATTTTATTTTTTTCTTTTTTCTTTCCTAGAAGTATTTCTTTTATTATTCTTTTATTTTTTTTAAGTTTCATCTTTTCAGCTTTTCTATTTTTATTATCTTCTTTCTCTAGATTAATGTTCTATCTTTTTTTTTTTTACTAGTTTTTAAAAAAATTAAAAGATTTAGAATTTGAATTTTCTATGCTAACATTATTTAATAATTTTTACAATTTCAATTATTAACAAGGAGTAAAAACTTAAAAAGGGTGTTTCACAAAAAAAAAAGAAAAAGGAATCCCATAGTGATACCAAAACAATTTTATTCTTTCTCCTTCACTATACACGCATGCGCACAAACACATACTCATACATCATTTTTGTATGAATTATTTTTATAACTAATATTTCATGCATCACATGCCAAAGAAATATATATTGCTAAATGTATTAATCATTTTTTATATGATAATCACTTTATTATTTCAATTTTTTGTTTAAATTTTAAAACATATAAAGAATATTTCTATTTATTAAATCTTATGTCAATTATTATCATCACAGTAATTATTTTTTTCAATCATAAAAAAAATAATTCTTTTTTCTCTAAAAATAATTTTTATTTTATTATCTTTTAAGTAATTAATAAAAGAAAATAATTTAATAAAACAGTAATTTGGATATTAAATAAGATTGTGTTTAGATCAAGATATTATATAATTAGTTTAAAATTTTTTAAATGACATACATTATAAAGAATAACTATAAATATGAAACCAAATTATCAATAAAAAAATATATTTAGACAGCAATAATTTATTCAAGTGCCTACAAATTTAATTAGCCTGTCGTTTGATTGATGCTGTCTTTTTCTCTTATTTTTGTTATCTAGTAGAAACCAAATTTTAAATTATAAAATCAATTATTACAAACTATATTATATATAAATTTTTAATTCATAGCAACATTAAATTGAGATTAATATATATGTATGTGTGTATATAGATCTACTCTATATTCATACATATTCATAAAATTAATAATTTATATAAAAAAACATGTTTAATACTTAGAATAATATACGAGATTAAAATTTTAACATCATGACTTCAGGAAATTGGAATGAATTGTGATTACAAAATTTTACTATTAAATTGTATCATTTTGTACATATTTTAATATGATAAAAATAATATCATGATTATCAAAAAATTGGGAAAAAATTATAAATAATGAACAAATTGATAATTAAAATTAGGAATAGTGTATGTGAGGATGATGTCTACCCAATTTTAATGTAACATAGAATACATCAGAAAAAAAAAGCTAATATATCATAAACTAGAATTTCTATTGTAAAAAATAGGAAATCAGATCATGATAAGATGATTTTTTTTACTTGAAATAAATATATTTAAAAGGAATGAATAAGAATTTAAAATGTAACAATGTAATCTAAAATATATCATTCTTTAATCTTACTGAAATTTTTAGATATTATCTAATTCGTTATTACTAAAGTTTAAAACTACATACAAAGTAATATTCTTTTTTGTCATATAAATATTTTAATTCAAAGAAGAATGTTCATTATCAAAAGTTGTAACTGTTTTTTCTTTTTAATTTATATACGTTAATCAAGATGAGATTTCTTTATCAACCGTAAACATTTAAATTACTTTAAAACTAAGGATAGTTTTATCATCATAAATGAGACAAAACATAATCACACTAAAATGTATAAACATTTAATTTAATAATTTCCTAAAATAAACTTATTTAATAGAAAATAAATAAGAATTTAACATATATAGATGTAATTTAAAATGTATAGACCACCTTAATTGTATTATACTTTATTTGAGTCTTATTTAATTCGTTATTACTAAAGTTTAAAAGAAAACAAATTGATACTTTTTTAGATAACAACTGATACCTATTTGTAGTAAAAATAGCTCAATTTAAATAAGCTATCGTCATCATTGAAAACCATAGTTTGTAATATAATGGAATAGCTTTTATATAAGACCAAAAATAGAAAAACAAATGGCCATTAATTTTCATAATAACATGTTCTAATTGGAGAATTATGATCAACATTTGATAATCAAAAGTGCAAAACTTGCTACTTTATAAAATAAAAAAAAGAATTGAATCACATGTATAATAAGAAATAAATATCTGATATATGAGCAAAGTTAAAAAAAAATCCTGATAGAAATAGTAATCAAGATTAAAAGCAATATTATAAATGATATCTAAGGAAAGTTGTTTAAAAATTTATTATTTATAATCTATTATAAAAGAAGATTTTGCCACATAAGCTGATGCCATGTAGCATCACCATATTCATCCGTTTTTCGCCTAAATTTTATTGATTTTTAAGTAGTCATTTTTAATTCATAAAAAATAATATTATATTTAATTATAGTAATTAAGATAATTATAACAAGTATATGATCTAATTAAATTAAAAAATAAAATCATATGTACATTTTGATTTTATATAATATGGTAAACAATTTATTAAATTTTATGAAATATTTTTCAATAATTATGGATACTTTTTCTATTTTCATGATTTTATAATTATAATTATAATAGTTACAGTAAATTACACTAGGTATGTTCCCAGGAAAGAGAGGTGGGTAACAACGGACATTCCTAAATACCAAGCCTTTCCTAGCTAGAACATTTCCTAGACATGTACTTTCACATTACTGCACCCTAACCAGCAACAGTAATATTGTTATAAATATTCTCTTGGTAGATATGTAGGCTGTCTCTGTCTAGCTTTCTAACGTAAGCTAGTCGTCTCATGCGTCCATTACCTTTTTATGATATTAGTCTATGCGTAATATTATTGTTATTTATCTTACACTTCTGTTTTTCAAAAGAAAATGTAAGAGCACACAGCACAAATAATAGTCAAGACCATACCCCAGGCTTGACAAGAAAGAACTGCTCTGATACCACTAAATGTGACACCCAAATTAATTAAACTAATTTTAAGATGATTTTAATTTTATTTATTTTTAATTTGAAAATGTAGATTAGAATTTTTTAAAATTAAACTTATTTAATTTTGATCTATTTCGAAAACTTTTTATCTAAACTTATAAATTATTTTACCATGTCAAAGATTATTTACGACATGTTAATGAAATCAATATATAACATTTGATCGTAATACACAAACATACTGCATCGTACATCATACATTATAACAAACATAGATCGTTGTTATAAGTATTATATAGTAATTCAAAGTACCAAAAATATAAACGGTTGCATATACATTTGCCAAAAAGAAAGCCCTAACTACCCACCTATATATACAATCAAAATAAAAAGGCCTTTGTCAAAGCTGTGAACTATCTACAAACCCTAAAATCACCTAGAGGTGCCAAAAAGCTAAGTCCATGCTAGATCCCTCCAAAGGAGTCCTCTCCATGATCTGTCTCTATAGCCTCTAAATCCTCCATGGCCTGTACATGCCCATTGGGCATATAGTCTCCATCCCTATGATGTCCACAATTGCTAGAAGAAGAAGAGAAGCTCAACCATTCATTCTCCATACCAAGCTCATAGATAGGACAGTGTGGTGGTGAATCGACCTGTGGCTGTTGGACTGGTGGATCAAGAAAATAGTAGTGAATATATGGGGCCTAAATAGGATCGAGCACAATGTCATCAACAGGTGGATCTCCCTAAAGAGGGGGTTCAGGCATAGGAAAAATGTCCTCCATAGAATGGTCCTCAAGGGTAGGAGGTGGTGGTGGTGCAAGAGCTCTAACATAACCCTTGGGGGCAGTAGCAGACAAAGTCATGGGAAGAGTAATACTGGACATGGGTAACCAGATACTGGGGATTAGGGACAAGAAAGTAAAAGTGACGAACCCACAAAACGTACTAACTCTGGTGTGTTCGTCATACACCCAACGCCTATGAGGGCTATAGGATATGTGAATATTCCCCATCCTGTAGAAAATTTCCATCATCTGCTCGTACCACAATCATATAAAATGAAACAGAGAAAGAAACACACAAAAAGAAAAAGGAGTGAGGATTGTATTACCTTAATCATTTTTCACAACAGATTCATAAGACTAGCCTACAACCTAAAACAAACAAATTGTTAGCAAACAAATGCAGGGAACCTAGGGTCTAACCTAAATTATCATGAAATAATCCAGACTCCCACAATGTGTATGGACCCATACCCTCTCTAATGATTATAATTAATCATCAGGAATCTTGGGAAGTGATTAGGAACTCGTTAATCCCCTCACAAAGTACCGACATCCATGTCATAATCAACATTATCCTCGAGATATGGGCTCCTAACCCAAAGCAGTACACACTACACCAATCTTGGTGATGCTAAGCAAGTGTCAGGGTTATCAAGTCAGTTTGTGTTTTGTTCCGGCTCAAGGGTGCTACCTTGACCCTTAGAGTGTTCGCAACTCAATACCTTTACCCTCTAGACCTTTCCAGTGGTCCCTACCTTCATTCCACAATGTACCAAACTGTAATTTCTCATACGCAAACGCACATGCCCTCACAGCATGGTCCTTACATAAAAAAACTTTACTAATGCATTGGGCACTAAGTTATGATAAATACTCTCTAGAAATTCTAGCAGAGTTTCCTCATGCATAAAAAATGTCAGTAACAAAAATAATATCTAATCTCTGCTTCCTAATTATAATATTCACTAGTAAGGTAAAGATAAGCACAACATTTAATTATTTGTAAATATTAAATCTCTTATACTTAAAAATACTTTAACACACTTTTCTTTAATAAATTTAAATACTTAACTTGAAATATTTTCTTAATTTAAATAGTGAAAGAGTATGTTATATATATATATATATATATATATAATATTATTATTATTTATTTTTCTCCTAAGGATATAAAGTTAAGTTTTAATATATATGAAAACCAAATCTATTAATATTTATATATTTCTATTTACTTAATCTTTTTTAATTATTTTAAATAATTATATAACTTCAATTATAGAAACCGTATAAAAATTTTACTTTGTTTAGACAAACTGTGTATATATATTTTAGTTATATATACAAAATCAAACATCACTAATATAAATTAAATATCCATAAAACCGTGCATTCCAAGTATCACATATATATATATATATATATATATAGATAGATAGATAGATAGATAGATAGGTATAGGTATATATATTTGTAAAATTCTTTCTAAATACTTACTTATATTTAAGTTAGCAAAAATATTTTATTTATATAAATCATATATTTTTTAATAGTTATATAAAAAATTAGAATTTTTCTTCTATTTTCATAAACTGCCGTGATAGAAAATAATATTTCACACACACACACACACACACACACACATATATATATATATATTGATTCATTTTAATAGGGCGTAGCCCATTTTTTTCTAATGGATCCGTAAAACGCTGCATCAAAAAGATGTTAAAAACAGTATTACATATTCTTATCATAATATGATTTTTAATATCAATATTAATAATATACATAAATAAAAATATATTTAAAAAAACCATCATGTGTTTAAATCTTTTTTTGTCCATCCAAAACACTTCTTAATTCAAAAATTAGTTATAACTAGGCACAATACACCATAATAAATATGATTCAAGCATTAATACACAAGATTAACCATGATAAATCATCCAATTATCAAGATATCTCATCAAATAAAATTTTAAATCAATCAATAATAATAACACAAGACAATAATATAAACACTAAAGCATCAAATAGAGACAGAATTAAAACTGTTAGGGATTTAGGGGCAAATTCCTCCCCAAACCCATTGATCAATGAAAAAAATAAGGTTATTTCCCCACTCCCCCCTTTTACCTTAATAGAAGCTTTGATGGAAAAGAGGAGTAAGTTGGAGAAGACAACTTGAGCCACAATACCAAGCTAAACCACCTTTGGATCTTGTAATATTTCTGAGTGTTTAAGTGACTAAAAAAATGAAAATGAAAGAGGGAGAGAGGAATAACAGCTCTGCAGTAGAGTGAAATGGAGGATAAATGTGGTTAGAAAGATATGAATGGATTTTTATAAACATGTGTAAAAATAATTTTTTGTTAAAAGAAAAATTTTGTTATCTAATAGAAAACTCTAGGCTGCCAGCACAATCAAAACTGAGTAAATTGTAAGCTGAATTTATCCAAGATTTTATTTTTTTATAAATATTAGGTGTAAAATAAGTTAATTAATAATTAATTATGTTAATTTACTTTGGGCTTGGAAAAAAAAATGTGTTGGGCTTTCCATAAGGCTCCAACATGCAACCCATTGAAAATAACAGATTTTTATAACATATATAAATATATATTTTATTTTATTATAATTATTTTATGTAAAGAAATGCTAAACAATTTTGAATTTTGAGAATTAAATTTTTTTCCTTTAAATAAAAAAATTAATCAAAATAGACATATAATTAATCAAAATTAATCAACATTCTTCAGTCCAGAAAAATTATTAAAAATCTAAACTGAGTAATATTTATTACTATGAACCTAATCGTGGGTATCAAATTTTTGAAATTTTCATCTGGTTTTCCAGAATAAAATACAGAATAAAATAGAAAAATAATTCAAGTAAAAGTGAGGGTGTTATGTTACTCCCCTCCTTTTAGGAATTTCGTCCTTGAAATTGACTAACCTTAGAAAAGTTGAGGATATAACTCTCGCATGTTGCTCTCTAGTTCTCATGTGGCATCTTCATTGTCTTGTTGACTCCAAATAATCTTCACTAAAGGTATTTTGTTTTCCTGAAGTCATTTGATCATACGATCCCCAATTCTCGCTGGAAATACATCAGAAGTGAGGTTTTCTCTTACCTGTACTATATCCAGTTCAATTACATGAGAAGGATTGGCAATGTATTTTCAGAGTTGAGAAACATGGAATACATTATGAAGGTTAGAAAGATTTGGAGGTAAAGCAATTTGACAAGCAATAGAATCAATTCTCTTAAGAATTTGATAAGGACCAATGAATTTAGGAGAAAGTTTTCTAGATTTAAGGGCTTTGCCAACCTAGTTATTGGTGTAACTTTCAAAAACACATGTTTTCATTCTTGAAACTCAAGGGGTTTTCTCCTTTTGTTATAGTAACTTTTCTACCTATCCTGTGATATATTCATCTTTCCCCAATCATTTTTATCTTACATGAAGCTTGTTGAACTATCTTAGGTCCTAAGATTAGAGGTTCTCTAGTCTCACACCAACATAACGGAGTTCTGCATTTCCTACCATACAGAGCCTCATATAGAGCCATTCCAATACTAGAATGGAAACTGTCATTATAGGTAAACTCAATTAGTGATAAGAATTGATCCTAGTTACTTGTTTGCTCCAATACATAGGCTCTTAACAAATCTTCTAGGGATTGGATAGTCCTTTTAGATTGTCCATCTGTTTGAGGGTGATAGGCTGAACTAAGTCTAATCTTAGTTCCTAGGGTCGTTGTAAGCTATCCTAAAACCTAGAATGAAATGTGGGTCCCTATTAGAGATTATACTAGAAGGTACACCATTTAGTCTAATAATCTCTTTGACATACAATTAGTGATAAGAATTGATCCTAGTTACTTGTTTGTTCCAATACATAGGCTCTTAACAAATCTTCTATGGATTGGATAGTCCTTTTAGATTGTCCATCTGTTTTAGGGTGATAGGTTGAACTAAGTCTAATCTTAGTTCCTAGGGCTTGTTGTAAGCTATCCCAAAACCTAGAAGTGAAATGTGGGTCCCTATTAGAGATTATACTAGAAGGTACACCATTTAGTCTAATAATCTCTTGAACATACAATTGGGCTAACTTTTCTAAAGAAGATCTGATGTTAATAGGTAGAAAATGAGTAGACTTAGTTAATCTATCCACAATTACCCATATAGCATCATGACCGGAGTAAGTCCTAGGAAAACCTATAAGGAAATCCATTGATATGCTATCCTATTTCCACTTTGGGATATTCAAAGATTGTAGTTCACCTAGAAGGCTTCTAATGTTCTACTTTTGTTTTTTGACATACCAAACAAGAAGCTACAAACTCAACTACAACTTTCTTCATTCCCGGCCACCAAAATATCTTCTTCAAGTCTTGATACATTTTGGTGGCACTTGGATGAATACTTAATTTGCTTTTATGAGCTTCTTCTAGAATTAGTTTCCTTAGATCTTCTTCAATGGGCACACAAATCCTATCTCTGAATTTAATGATTCCCTTGCAATCCTTGTGAAATTTTGTTTCTTTACCTTCTTCTCTTGCTCTTAGTTTCTCTTCTAAAAACTGATCCATTTCTTGTGCTTCTCTGATTTGTTCCAAAAATCCACTTGAACTCTTTAGCATTCCTAAATAAAGACTTTTGACTTAAAGCGTCCGCTACGACATTTGCTTTACTAGGATGATAATGTAACTCAAACTCGTAATCTTTCAAAAATTCCATCCATCTTTGTTGTCTCATATTCAATTCTTTCTAATCAAACACATACTTCAAACTCTTATGGTCACTGAAAACTTCAAACCTTGCACCATACAAACAGTGTCTCTATATCTTTAATGCAAAACATTGCAGCTAATTCTAAATCATGCATATTTTAATTAACTTAATGTTGTCTTAATTGTCTTGAAGCATATTGCTACTTTCTTTCTTGCATTAAGACACACCCTAATCTTATCCTGAGGCGTCACAACATACTCCAAACTTTCCAGTTGGGTCAAGCATATTAATACAGAGTAGAAATCAGTCTTCTCTTTAACTCTTGGAAACTAACCTCACAAGCTTTATTCCAAACAAATGGTTGTTCTTTACGTGTTAATTAGTCAAAGGCAATGCCAACTTCGAAAATTCTTCAATGAATTTTCTATAATAGTTTGCAAATCTTAAGAAACTATGTATCTTTGTGATTGTTGTTGGTTGCTCCTAACGTAAAACTGCTTCAACTTTCGTAGGATCATGTGCCCTAAGAATTGCATTTGTTCCAACCAAAATTCGCACTTCGAGAGTTTTCCACATAACTGTCTTTCCCTCAAAATCTGCAACACAATTCGTAGATGTTCTTCATGACTTTTAGAGTACACTAGAATGTTGTCCATGAAGACTATTACGAACTTATCCAAAAACTGATGGAAAATATTATTTATATAATCCATAAAAATGGCAGGGGCATTGGTTGCACCAAAAGGCATTACCAAATACTCATAATGACTGTCTCTCATTCTAAAAGTAGTCTTTGGAATATCTTTAGTCTAGACTCAAATTTGATGATACCCAGATTACAAGTCAATCTTAGAAAACATAATAGCACCCCTTAATTGATCCATTAAATCATCAATCCTAGGGAGAGGATATCTATTCTTAATGGTGAACTTGTTAAGCTAATGGTAATCTACACATAATCTCATATTTTCGTCTTTCTTTTTAACTAACAATACTGAAGCACCCTAGGGAGAAACACTAAGTCTTATAAACTATTTCTCTAATAGTTCCTCTATTTGTTTCTTTAACTCTGCTAATTCTAGAGGGAACATCCTATATGGAGCTATGGATATGGGATCTGATCCTAGTACCAAGTCTATGGTAAACTCTATCTATCTCTTAGGAGGTAGTCTAGGAATATCCTTAGGAAAAACATCAGGGTAATCACAGACTATAGAAAACCTACTAACATCAAGGTTTCCCTTTACTTCCAGAGAAGTAAGGATCATGTAAACTTGAGCTCCTTTCGAAGCCTTAGTTTGGTTGGTAGTAGCTATTCTTAAATCCTCTGATTCAGAAGGTTTATCAAAAATTGGCTCAAACACCAAGGTCTTATCATGATAGTTTAGAAGGAGATGATTGGAAGATAATCGATCCATGCCTAGTACAATGTCTAGATGAGATAAAGGTAAACAAATTAAGTTTACAGAGAAATTTCTACCTCCTATAGAAATGTAACAATTCAAGCATGCTAAAGAAGTAATAGCAGGGACATTTGTAGGGGTAGAAATAGTTAAATCATAGGGTAGCAGAGAAGTAGGTAATTTCAAATATTTTACAGTCATGTGATATGAATGAATGGATAGCACCTGAATCATACAGTACATTCAAGAGATATCCATTTATAATGCACTTACCTTGGATGAGGTCATTAGATTGAATGGCTTCGGTTCCAGTCATAGTGAAAACTCTGCCTGTTGCCTTGAGCCTTCCAACTTGAGCCTTCCCATTGTTGCTTCTACTTCCATTGCCATCTTCTTTCTTCAGCTCTTTGCAATTTGTACTACAGTGGCCAGGTTTTCCATAATTGTAGCAAGTAACAATTTACACAATACAATCCTTTGCAAAGTGAGATCCTCCATAATGGAAGTAGCGAACAGGGCTGTTAACTCCAGAACTGGAGTTATTAGTAGTAACAACATAATTCTTCTTACTTGAAGAATTTCTGGCAAACTAAGACGAAACTGATATGGCTTCCTCCTAATAAAGAACTTCTTCCTTTTATTCCTTTGCAGCCCAACATTCTTCCGTTAAGCTTGCCTCGCCTTTGTGTCACCCTCGTAAATCCTACAACGATTAACCAGAGTAAGGAATTCAGTAATCTCCATATGCCCTACAACTTTTTAATGTCAGGTCGCAATCCACTCTCTAACTTTGAGCATCTGGAACGCTCATCCACTCCTACATTGAAGTATAGGCAAAATTTCGACAACTCATCGAATTTTGTCGCATATTCCCCAACAAACATATTGCCTTGTTTTAAATTTAGAAACACAACTTCCTTTCTTTTTCTGAGATCCTCTGGGAAATACTTATCCAAAATTTTCTGTCTAAACACTCCCCAAGTAACTTGTCTTCCTTCAACTTCCAACTGATGCCTAGTGAACCTCCACTAGTTCTTAGACTCTTCGACCAAAATAAACACGGCAAAAGTGACTTTATGTGCATCAGTGCATGCCATTGCCATAAAGATCTTCTCGATTTCATCAATCCATAGTTGAGTGCCATTTGGATCAAATCCTCCTTTAAACTGAGGTGGACTATTCTTCCTAAACGTTTCCAATCCTCTATATTCAACTGGTTCAGCGTCTTTTTCTTGATTCATTTTTCTAAGACCACGGTCATCCATTCTAACAATTGCCAAGTAGTATTATCGTTCCTTGGTCTTCCAGCCATCTTTTCCTGAAAAGAAGAACATCTGTTTAGTCATTCCTTGAATAATACAATATACTGGAAAAGTGATTGTAAATTGTGATCAGTACATGAGGTAAGTTGCCAGAAAAGAGAGGTGGGTCACAATAGACACTCTTAAATACCAAGTCTTTTCTAGCCAAAACTTTTCCTAGACACGTACTTTTCACATTACTGTACCCTAACTAGCAACATTAATATTCTTATAAATATTCTCTTGGTAGATATATAGGCTGTCTCTATCGAGTTTTCTGAAGTAAGCTAGTCGTCTCATATGTCCATTACCTTTTTATGATACTCATCTATGCTTAATATTATTGCTATTTATCTTACACTTTTGTTTTTCAATAGAAAATGTAAGAGCAAACTGACACAAACAATAATCAAGACCATACCCCAGGCTTGACAAGAAATAACTGCTCTGATACACTAAATGTGACACCCAAATTAATTAAACTAATTTTAAGAAGATTTTAATTTTATTTATTTTTAATTTGAAAATGTAGAGTAGATTTTTTTGAAAAACTAAACTTATTTAATTTTGATCTATTTCAAAAACTTGTTATCTAAACTTATAAATTATTTTACCATGTCAAAGATTATTTAATCTACAACATGTTAATGAAATCAATATATAACATGTGATCGTAATACATAAACATACTGCGTTGTATATCATACATTATATCAAACATACATCGCTGTTATAAGTATTATACAATAATTCAGAGTACTAAAAATATAAACAGTTGCATATACATCTGCTAGAAAGAAAGTCCTAACTACCTGACTATATATACAATCAAAATAAAAAGGTTTATGTCAGAGCAGTGAACTATCTACAAACCCTAAAATCACTCAGTGGTGCCAAAAAGATGAGTCCATGCCAAATCCCTCAAAAGGAGTCCTCTCCATGATATGTCTTTGTAGCCTCCGAATCCTCCATGGCCTGTACAAGCCCATTGGGCATATGGTCTCCATCTCCATCATGTCTGGAATTGCTAGAAGAAGGAGAGAAGCTCAACCATCCATTCTCCATACTAGGCTCATAGACAAGAGTGTGTGGTGGTGAGTCGACTTGTGGCTGCTAGACTGGTGAATCTAGAAAATAGTAGTGAATATATGGGGCCTGAATAGGATTGAGTGCGATGTCATGAAAAGTGGATCTCCCTGAACAGGGGGCTCAGGCATAGGAAAAATTTCCTCCATAGGATGGTCCTCTAGGGTAGGAGGTGGTGGTGGTGCAGGAGCTTTAACATAGCCCTCAGGGCAATAGTAGACAAAGTCATGGGAAAAGTAGTACTGGACATGGGTAACCAGATACCTAGGATCGAGGACAAGAAAATAAAAGTGACGAACCTGCAAAACGTACTAACTCTGGTGTGTTTGTCATACACCTAACGCTTATGGGGGCTATAGGATATGTGAATATTCCCCAGCCCCTAGAAAATTTCCATCATTTGCTTGTACCACAATCACATAAAATGAAACTGAGAAAGAAACACACAAAAAGAAAAAGGAATGAGGATTGTATAACCTCCATCATGTTTCACAATAGATTCATAAGACTAACCTACACCCTAAAACAAACAAATTGTTAGCAAACAAATGCAGGGAACGTAGGATCTGACTTAAATTATCATGAAATAATCTAAACTCTCATAAGGCGTATAGATCCATACCCCTCTGATGATTATCATTAATCATCAAGAATCTTGAGAAGTGATAGGGAGCTCGTAAATCCCCTCACAAGGTATTGACATCCATGTCGTAATCAACATTATCCTCAAGGTATGGGCTCATGAGTAGGTGTCAGGATTATCAAGTCAATTTACGTGATTGGTTTCGGCTCAAGGGTGTTATCCTAACCACTGGAACATTCACAGCACAATACCTTTACCCTCTAGACCTTTCCAGTAGTCCTTGCCTTCATCTTGCAATGTACCAAATTGTAACTTCCCATAGACAAACACACATGCCCTTACAGCATGGTCCTCACATAAACAAACTTTACTAATGAATTGGGCACTAAGTTATGATACATACTCTCTAGAAATTCTAGCAGAGTTTCCTCATGCACAGACAATGTCGGTCATATAAATAATATCTTATCTCTGCTTCCTAATTATAATATTCACTAGTAAAGTAGAGATAAGCACAACATTTAATTATTTGTAAATATTAAATCTGTTATACTTAAAAATATTTTAACACACTTTTCTTTAATAAATAAATACTTAACATGAAATATTTTCCTAATTTAAATAATAAAACAGTATGTTATATATATATATTTATATAAAATATATTATTATTATTATTATTTATTTTTCTGCTAAGGATATAAAGTTAAGTTTTAATATATATGAAAACCAAATCTATTCATATTTATATATTTCTATTTACCTAATCTTTTTGTAATTATTTTAAATAATTATATAACGTCAATTAACTTCAATTATAGAAACCGTATAAAAATTTTCCTTTGTTCAGACAAACCGTGTATATATATTTTAATTATATATACAAAATCAAACGTTACTAATATATATTAAATATCTGTAAAACTGTACATTCCAAGTATCAGCAAAACCATATATATATATATATATATGTTAAATTCTTTCTAAATACTTATTTATATTTAAGATAGCAAAAGTATTTTATTTATATAAATCATATATTTCTCGATAGTTATATAAAAAATTAAAATTTTTCTTCTATTTTCATAAATCGCCGTGATAGAAAATAATATTTCAAATATATATATATATATGATTCATTTAATAAGGCCGTAGCCCATTTTTTTTTCTAATAGATCTGTAAAATGCTGCATCAAAAAGATGTTAAAAACAGTATTACATATTCTTATCATGGTATGATTTTTAATATTAATATTAATATAATATATAAATAAAAATATATTTAAAAAAAACCATCATGTGTTTAAATTTTTTTTTGTCCATCCAAAACACTTCTTAATTAAAAAATTAGTTATAACTAGGCAAAATACACCATAATAAGCATGATTCAAGCATTAATACACAAGATTAACTATGATAAATCGTCCAACTATCAAGTAAAATTTTAAATCAATCAATAATAATAACACAAGACAATAATATAAACTAAAGCATCAAATAGAGAAAGAATTAAAACTATTAGGGATTTAGGGGCAAATCCCTCCTACAAACACATTGATCAATTAAAAAAATAAGGTTATTTCTCTACTCCCTCCTTTTACCATAATAGAAGCTTTGAAGGAAAAGAGGAGTAAGTTGGAGAAGACAACTTGATCCACAATGTAACACCTATTTTCCTAAAATATGATTCAGTGTTGTGATGACTAAAAAGTGAAAATTAGATGTGTAATTTAGGTGATTAAAAGAAATAAATAAATTGTTGTTCTGTATGGTATATAGTATGTGGTGACAATGGTGTGTTGTTTATTTGAAATATTGGTTTGAATTTAGGAAACTTGAGATATATACTTGAGCCAATGTGGTTGTGTTGAGAGTCTGATTTTGGGTTTTGAGAGAAAAATAGTTGACTTAAATCAGTTTTGGGACAAGGGGAGTGGCTTGGTGACGTTTGGGCCTCAGTTGGGCAAAAGTCCGTGTAAGAGCTCTAGCGAGCTCGAATATAAAAGGAGGAGGGGGGGAAAGCCCCTCATTCTCTTTCTCTCTCTTCAATTTCTCTCTTTCCATTCTCTCTCAATCTCTCTCTAGAAATTTAAGGGTCATAAGTGTGTTAGAAGATTTTTAAGCCCAACTTAGTGATTGTTGTGAGAAAAGGGACAAATTTGTGGAAGGTTTTGGCTCAAGACACAAGTTTTCTCAAAGAACCAAATTTCAAGTTGAAAGCTTTTGAGGTAAGGGAAGCTTACTAGTGCTTGATTTCATGTTTATGGTCGTTAATATGTTGATTTCTTGCCTTGGAATGGATTGATTTTGGTGAAAATCTTGTGTATCAAAGTTTTGAAATAAAATGGGTTTTTAGAAGGGATTTTGAGATTTGAGGATGATTGGTGGATAAATTTGTTGTATAATCGGTTAGAAATGTATTAAAAGTGTCTAAAATTGTTTTGGAATGATTGTATAGCAATTAGTATAACACCCATTCTTATTTAATAGAATTCATATCAATTTAGTTATTAAGTTTAAGTAAATGAAAATGCGTGTATATTTTTTTTCCCACTAAAAGCAATTCCAAACTTAACAGAATTCGAAAACAGTAGTAAAAGATGAAAGATAAAACTGTATATGCATATATATTATAAAACTGTACATCATGGTTTGATAATAAAAAAAACTAAAAAAAATACATCAAAAGATCCTATACAGAGCAGTGTTCATCTACCCTATCTCTCATACAAAAAAAATACTATAGGTCTTTAGGTCCTCCCCGTTGACGTGTCTTCTAACTCATACTCAACATTACGGGGTGTTAATATCATCTTCAATAATCACGATCAATCATACACAAGAAAATAATGGAGTGGGGTGTTTTGTTCTAAAATCACTTTTACATATACGGTAGGAAATCTACCAAAAAACAAAGATAAAACACAGCTGACAATACAAGGGATCCTAAGGTTCATTCTAAGTTGTATCCGACTATCCTTGACTAGGTATGGATCCATACTTCCCATTAGTGGGTAATAGTTCTCAACAGGACCTGGGAAGTGACTGGGAGTACATATACCTCTCTCAACACCATCACATGGTACAGTCCTCGTCATCATTGAGGAACAAAATAACAATTTAGGATATCCATTTATAGAGGTATACTCTCAAACCAATCCTAAAATGCTAAGCAGTTGTCAGGGTTATCAAGTTTGGTCAGGAGAATATCCCGGCTTAAGAGCACTACCCTAGCCATTGGGACCTTCACCACTCGATGCCTACCCCCAAGACCTTCGCAAGTGGGTCCCTGCCTTTCATTCCTCAACGTACCAAATTGTGGCTTCCCTAGCAGGGTGCCATGTCACTGCATGTCACTTGCTTTACATTACTCACTAATTTATCACTTCCTAATTTCTCAAACAGAGGTTTCCCTGGTCTCATTTAATTTGAGCACCAGTATAATCAACATTTCTGCCTTATTTTGCAGAAATTGCACTATACCAAAATTTTAACAGAATAATGATATAACAATTATAGTATAATTACTAAAATTTTGGCAAAATAACAACTAAATAAATGCATTTTGATTTTCTAAATTTGAACAGAGTAACAGCTTAGCAAGTGAAATTTAATAATTTAAATTTGAGCAGAGTAACAATTTAATAATTTAAATTTGGGCAGAGTAAAAATTAAGTTTAACTTTAAACAATAATAACAATACTAAAATTTAAGCCTAAACGGGTTTAGGGGAAAACCCTTCCTACCAACATGCAAAGTGACAATAAATTTAGAACCAACCCCACTCCCCCCATTACCTCTAAGATAATTGGTAGAGAGAATGAAATTGCTGATGCAAAGGTCCTAGAAAGAGAACTTTACTAGTTGTTGGAAAACTAGTAAAATTTTAACATAAAAACAAAATAAGAAAAATTTCTAGAGAGAGAGGCTCTCTAGCTTATGGAGGAGAGGAATGGTGAAAATCTTGTTCATGGATGGTGGTATTTATAGGGGAAGAGGGGGGCGTAGGTGTCCCACCATTACATCATCCATTATGTCATTATTATGTCATAAATCTAATTTTTATTTATTTTTAATCCAATTTAGGGACACATACACCATTTAGGGTGGTGAATCAGCTATTCCTAGGTTGGGGACGTGCTCCCTTAGCTGTCCACCTTCTAGATGTCAATTTTGTCTACCGGTAAATTAACCGATACCGATAAAATTGCCTAAACTTAAAAAATTGACTTTTAATATCAAAAAAATGAAATTAAATGTAAAAATTTACAAATACATTATTTTTTATCAAAAATAGATTTCTGATAATTAATTTTAATTTTATTAATTTATTTGGAATTATATGTATTTATTTTGTATTTTTAAGCTAGAAAAATCATAAAAAATATGTTTTAATTCAATAAATACCAAATTTTTTATGAAAATTATAAAATTAAATATTTCACCTATAAATAAATTTAAATTACCATTTTCACCAATTTTGGACTTTAAACCAATATCGGCTGGCTTATTAGACACCTAAGGGCATTTTGATCATTTTACACAGGAATTCCAAAAACTTCCCAGAAAATTTCCAAAATTATATTTTAATATATATAACATGATTCTAAGCTCAAACTAACATTTTAATGTCAGTTTAATCTTTTACTCATGCCAGCCCTTACTGTTGAGAAGTAAGGACAAAATCGTCATTTTTTAATATTTTTGGGCTTTGGCTCAGAAAAATTATTAAAAATCACGACTTGATAGCTCTTGAAATCTTGAGCATAAGGGTGGGAATCAGAATTTTAAAATTTCTTCCCGATTTTTCAGAATTAACTAGTCAATTATTAGAATAATAGTTGAAAAGCTGAAATAAGAGTGTTACATTTTTCACTGTTTCTCTTTCAAAATAAAATTTTTATAATTAAAACATACCTAGTATAAAATTTTCAAAATACTTTAAAGTCAAAAAGTCTCTGGTCTGCTCTCGCAGTTAACTAGGGCTATTTTGGTCATTTAACAAAAAATTACCTCAATAAATTCTAGAAAATTTCCTAAAATTATTATTAATTGTTCTAAATACATTGATGACTTAAAAACAATTTTTAACATACAAAATAATTTAATATACAAAAGTAGGGGTGTTACAATTAGAACCCAAGGAATTGAAGAATTAAAGCCAATATACCTTGTTCGCATCACAGGTGGTGCCGGGCGACAACCCATGTTGCTAGGCGACGTTCCACCCGAGACCAGAATGGGGTTCTTGGAAGAACGTCGCAGGGAGACACTTTACCCTGCCGGACGACAAACCTGCCAGGCCGCCTCCTAGTTGTAACACTCCTCTAATTTTAAATATAATTCATATTAATTTAATTATTACTTTAAGTTGATAAAAATGTGAGTAAATTTTTTTTTTCAATACTAGCAAAACAGAATTTAGAAATAGAAGTGAAATGATAAAAACTGCTTATGTATATATATATATCCAACTGTACATCATGGTTTGAGTAGTACATAATAGTCGAAGAGAAAACAAAAATACATCAAAAGACATATACTACCTAACCCAATATATACATAAAAAAAAAAGATCCTATACAGAGCAGTATTTATCTACCCTATCCCTTAAGAAAATATTATAAACTAGGTCTTCAAATCTGGAGAAGTATCCTCTGGCTCTTCCTCAGCATCATCAGGCATTGTTATCATCTTCAATAATCACGATTCAACATGCATAACAAAAATAATGGAGTGAGGTGATTTGTTCTAAATCACTTTCACATGTATGGTAGGAATTTAAATACAATTAATGAAGGGAACCTAGGGTTTATTCTAAGTTATACTACACTACCCTTGACTTGGTATGGATCCATACTTCCCATCAGTGAGTAATAGTTCTTAACAGAACCTGGGAAGTGACTGGGAGTACATATACTTCATCAACATCATCACATGGTACAGTCCTCATCATCAATGAGGCACAAATATCAGTCAGGACGTCCATTTATAGAGGTATACTCTCAAACCAATCCTGGAATGCTAAGCAGTTGTCGGGGTTATCGAGCTTGGTCAGGTGAATATCCCAGCTCACGGGCGCTACCCTGGCTATTAGGACTTTCACCACTCGATGCCTACCCCCGAGACCTCCCAAATGGGTCCCTGCCTTTCATTCCTCAGCATACCAAACTGTAGCTTCCTAACAGGGTGTCATGCCATTGCATGTCCCTTGCTTTACATTACTCACTAATATATTAATTTCTAAAGGTTCATTCTGGTCTCAAGTATTTGAGCACCAGTATAATTTCTACTAATATCTCTGCCTTATATTACAGAGATTTGATCCATACATATCATTCACATAAGTCATAATTCAAATTAAAGCACATAAGCAATAATTCAATAAAAATAAAGATATACAAATTAAAATAAAGACTGATAATTAAGAAATAAATCATAGAATGGTAAAAAAATTCCATAAAAATAATTTTTAAACTTAGAAAAATAATTAGAATTTTATCATGAATTTTTAGAATTTTTTCGAAAATTTTTGAAATTCAGTATTTCTAAGAAAAATGTGTCCACAGGCACTTATAGAGCACAATTAGAAGTACTAAATAAGCTTTAAAATTTATGAAATTTTTACAGATGGTCTATTAGTGTGTCTAGACCTTACCTGAACGATAAGAACTTAAACTGAAATTTCTATAGTAGTTTTCTAAAAATAAATTCATAAATAGCTCATAAAATAATTTTTATCTTTAGTTTCATATTATGAGATTTATGGTTTATTTCTTCTACTATTTTTGCTAAACTAATTGAGTATTACTAAAATTTGATAATTTAATAATTTAATTATTTATCATAATAGCTACAAATATTTTTTCTAAATTTGGGCAGTATAATAGCTTAGTAATTCTACTGTAATTGTTTAAATTCGAGCAGTATAACAACTTAATAATTATACTATGGTTGTCTAAATTTGAGCAGCATAACTACTTAATAAGAGTATTTTAATTATCTAAAATTGAGCAGAGTAACATCTTAGTAAATGCATTTTAATTTTCTAAAAATGAGCAGAGTAACAGCTTAGCAAGTGCATTTTAATTTTCTAAAATTGAGCAGAGTAACAGCTTGGTATAATTTAATAATTTAAATTTGAGGAAAATAATAACTTAGCAAAATTTAAAGTTTAACATCAAATAATATAACAATAATATTAATAGTAAAACTAAAGCCTAAACGGGTTTAGGGGAAAACCCTTCCTACCAACATGCAAAGTAATTGAAAATTAGAACCAACCCCACTCCCCCCATTACCTCAAAGAGTTGGTGAAGTTGTTGGTGCAGAGCTCCTAGGAAGAGGATTTTTACTAGTTATTGGAAAACTAGTAGAATTTTAGCATAAAAACAAAGTAAAAGAAAATTTTCTAAAAAGAGAGAGATTTTCTATGGTGTCTTACGGAAGAGAAAAGGAGTGAAGTGCTTGGTTCAAGTTTCATGGCTATTTATAGGAAAAAAATGGCCTTAGGTGTCCATGGAGTTATGTCATCCATGATGTCAAAAATGCAATTTTTATTTTTTTTATTAGGGACACATATTCATATAGGGGATGAATCACCCCTTGCTAGAGCTGGTACGTGGGATAGCAGCTGTCCCAAATATTTGCAGTATAAATTTTGACTGTTAATTAATTAGCCGGTACCGATAAAATCGCCTAAACTTGAAAAAAATAACTTTTAATACCAAAATAATTAATTTAGATATAAATCTGAACAAATGTAATATTTTTCATCAAAATAATTCTAAAAATAATTTTAATTTTTTTCGAATTATAAATATATATATTATATATTTTAAGCTTAGAAAATTCATATTAAATTCATTTTAATTCAATAAATGCTCAAATTTTTATGAAAATTCTAAAATTACATATTTTACCTAGAAATGTATTAAAAATATCATTTTCATCATTTTTGGATGTCAAACCAATACTGAGTTGGTTATTTGACAACTAGGGGTATTTTGGTCATGTTGTACAGGAATTTCAGAAAATTCCCAAAAAATTCCCAAAATTATATTTTAATACATATGACATGATTTTAAACTCAATTTGACATTTTAATATCAATTGAATCTTTTTCTCATGTCAGCCCTTAATATTGACAAATAAGGACAAAATCGTCATTTTCAAATTTCTCCGGCTTCAACTTGGAAAAATTATTGAAAATCACGATTAGATAGTTTTCAATATTTTGAGTTTAACTGTGGGGATCAGAATTTTTAGATTCCTTCCCGATTTTTCAGAATTAAATATAGAATAAATAAATAAAACAATTAATTAAATAAAAGTGAGGGTGTTACACTAGTCGCATCGGGCAGCAGGGTCTCACCGGGTGGTATTCTTCTCTCGTCGGGCTACATTTTGCCAGAGTCCAAAAATGGGTCTCTGGTATTATGTCGTCGGGCAACAGTTTTGTGTAGCCAGGCGACATGTTATGAATGAAAATTTGATTTCTTTTTCTTGAGTGAGAGTTGAGTCCAGGAAAGAATGTGAAAGGTAGTTGATTACCTTGGATTTCATATTTATGTGTAATCCTTTGAAATATTGGAAAAATGTTTAGCTTTAAAAGAAAGACATATTTGTCATGTGTGCTTTGTTTATCAACTTTGTTATTGTTGGTGTGTGTTGTTGTTACCATTCCAAACTTGGTTCTTAGTTTTCTTTATTATTGTTGTGGATTGGTTTTGGTAAAATGTTGGAAAATGGTAATTGAGTGGAAGGTTGCTCAAGTAGAGCCTCCACTTGTTGTAATATGTTGTGATGGTGAGATACCTTACTTGTTGACCATGCAAGGGGCTGGATTGGGCCTACATGGGCTTGATAGTGATTGTTGGACCACAGGTGGTGCTAAGTAGGCCATGTGGTGATATATTGATACATATATATATGATATGATGATTGTTATGGTTAAGTTGATGGTTGTGTTGATATGTTGATACATATATATATGATATGATGATTGTTGTGGTTGAGTTGATGGTTGAGTTTATATGTTGGTACTAACTGCAAGAAAGCATATTTAAGATATAACATAAGAATCTCCAAAAGAAATGTAAATACATATATAAGAAATTTCAATAATTCAAAAATCTAATAGAATGCTGTAAAACAATCTTGGGTTAGATAAATAATGTGAATATTGTTAACAAAGCCCCTATTAGTATTTAATTACTAACAAAATAATCTCATTTTTATACTGATAATATTGCTTGAAAATTTATTTGGTTCTTGAGAATAGATTAATTTAAGTTTACAATTTTTTTCTCAAACTCAAATAAATAAAACCTCTTTCAACTGTTATTATAACTGTTTTGTTATAAGTTCATCAATACTTGCAAGTACAAATAATAAAATAGTATCTGAAACACTAATAATAATCAAGATATTCATATTATTTATTTTGGAAAAACTAGGAAAAAAAGAGGATGTTACATTTCTCACTATCATCATCTCTACTATGATAACAATTCTTTAATTTTAATTGAAGACCTTATCAAATCAACTATGTGATTTATACAGTAAAACATAATATTGAAAACCAAAAATAATACTTTACTATTAAAACTAGAATTAGTTACGTGAGGAATTGTATCTTGAACGTACAAATTTATTCCTAACATGAATACACAAAGGACCAAAGTATTCAATGTTCAAAACATCAATCACATAACTTGGTGAGGCAAAATGTCATAGCCATAATTGTCCACCATCCAATCCCTGAGACCTAGCTTTTTCACTGGAGTTTTTACAAGCATTGCCCTTACCCCTCCAAATACTAACATTGCCAAGCTAGATGCAGCAACAACAACAATCATCCAAAATTTATAATGTCGTGAGAAATAAGCTGCTAGTAATTGTACAATGGTATACAAATAAAACTATAATTGATTACATGAGGAATTAGATCTTCAACATACACATGTGTTCCTAACATAAATACCTAAAAGACCGAAGTATTCAACGTTCAAAAGATCAATTAAATAACTTGGTGAGGCCAAATATCATAGCCATAGCAATCCACTCTCCAATGAGCACCCTAACACTTGGAGAATGGATGGCTATGGCCATGATATTTGGCCTCACCAAGTTATTTAATTAATCTTTTGAACGTTGAATACTTCGTTCTTTAGGTATTTATGTTAGGAACAAATGTGTATGTTCAAGATCTAATTCCTCATGTAATCAATTCTAGTTTTATTTGGATACCATTTTACCATTACTAGCTGCTTATTTCTCAAGGCATTATAAATTTAGGATGATTGTTGTTGTTGTTGCATGTAGCTTGGCAATGTTAGTATTTGGAGGGGCAAAGGCAATGCTTGTAAAACCTCCAGTGAAAAAGCCAGGTCTTAGGGATTGGATGGTGGATGATTATGGCTATGACATTTTGCCTCACCAAGTTATGTAATTGATGTTTTGAACATTGAATACTTTGGTCCTTTGTGTATTCATGTTAGGAATAAATTTGTACGTTCAAGATACAATTCCTCATGTAACTAATTCTAGTTTTAATAATAAAGTATTATTTTTGGTTTTCATTATTATGTTTACTGTATAAATCACATAGTTGATTTGATAAGGTCTTTAATTAAAATTAAAGAATTGTTATCATAGTAGAGATGATGATAATGAGAAATGTAACATCCTCTTTTTTTCGTAGTTTTTCCAAAATAAATAATATGAATATCTTGATTATTATTAGTATTTCAGATACTATTTTATTATTTGTAGTTGCAAGTATTGATGAAATTATAAAAAAATAGTTATAATAACAGTCGAAAGAGGTTTTATTTATTTGAGTTTGAGAAAAAATTTGTAAACCTAAATGAATCTATTCTCAAGAACCAAATATATTTTGAAGCAATATTATTAGTATAAAAATGAGATTATTTTGTTAGTAATTAAATACTAATAGTGGCTTTGTTAACAATATTCACATTATTTATCTAACCCAAGGTTGTTTTACAGCATTCTATTAGATTTTTTAATTATTGAAATTTCTTATATATGTATTTACATATCTTTTGGAGATTCTTATGTTATATCTTAAATATACTTTCTTGCAATTAGTAGTAATTGTTTTGCCCATGTTTAAGATGAACAATGATTTCTTATCATTGGATGCCCTTGCATATAACATCTGTACATTTGATTTCAATTTGGTTTTATAGGTGCTTGTACGTGATATCATGTTTGCTTAACTACATGTGGACATAACTTAAGATTTAATTAATTGTATTTTAATATAAGCCACAACTTTGTTTATTATACTAATACAAGATTCTTTAGACTTCAATTTTTTTATTTTCACATTAATAAAAGTTTTTTGATTTAATTTTTTTTTATCTTTCTCTAGAGTTATGTTTATTATAAAATATATTTTTGTTCTCCTCCTCCTTTTATTTGATGTAAACAAGCAAATATCCTAGCCCTTAAATGTTGCCCATAGACCTAACGTGCAAGGTGACAAAATCCCATTATGCAACTAATTTCTATTTATGAAACAGTGTAACCCTTAGCATCTCATCATTCCTTTTACTCTCTATTCATGTGCCTCAGACCATTTTGTCATTTTGGGGCCAGTGAAGTCAGAAAATAACATTAGTATGAACAACTTTATATTTCTGAATAATTTACCCAAATAAAAACTATATTTCTTATTCACTAAGCTTTAATCACACTTGGTTGGGTCATCAAACAAACAAAATTCACGAGAAATCCAATTAGGAATACAACTTCTATTTTTTTGTATTGTGTTTGTGACCCCCAAGCTATTGAGCTTTCAATTAATATCTAAAAATAATTAAATTAGATGACTCGGGATTACCATGTGAGTGCATCACTATGAGACTACAAATTACTGTAATCTAGGTTCCCCTAATTTCTACTAGCTTTTCATTAATGTGCCAGCATGAGTGTTCCATTAGTTTGTGAAGTTGGAATTTTTAAATTCTTTTTTTATGCTTTTGCTTGAGTGTTCTTTGGTTGGTGTGGAAAAATTTCTTTTTCCCTGTATTGAACCATGAGAAACCAAGTGAGAGTTGGCATCTTATTTTGCTCTTATACTGTAACTCGAAGTTGAAGTTTGAGAGAGAGGCACCAAATGAAAATTACCACAAAGAAACCAAGCAACAAGAATGAAGATGATTCCATTGCAACTGAAGATGTTTCCCAAAATGCAAACCGTATTTTGGACATTCATTTCCCAATGTCACTACCAGGGTCACAACAGGATGACAAAAAATAATGATAAAAACATACGAGTTGCCACCATAGTTTATTAAGGAAAAACATATGGAAAAACCCAAAAAAATGGTCTCGAACCAAAAATAGGATTCGAGAGTTGTTTACGTGTAGGGAAGGTATTAGCATCCTATGATGTCTGTCATAAAGACGGTTACCCCTAATTAAATGCGCAAAATTAAGATAGCTTCAAAAATATTTATTTTACCACTAAAGAAATTTTATTTTATCTATTTACAAATTTTATTATTTTTTTATCAAAAGAAATTTATTTAAGAAGAGAATATTTTATTTTAAAGAAGAGATTAATTTTATTATTTTTTGAGATTGACAGGAGTGGGGCCCTATTCCTACGTATCCTCTGGTGCAATGAGGAATTAGACTCACGTAGTTCTTTAGTAGGAAAATATTGTGTGTTGATTTTTTTAATTTTGAGTTTTTTTAATTGTTATTTAATTCGACATCACCAAGTTATGCAACTCAGATGTGTCAAATTTACTTAATGACTAAATAGGAAGTATTTCCAAAATGGTCATTTTAAATCTTATGATTATTTGTTCTTTTTATATTTTTTTTCTTAAAAAGCATTTTATTTTATTTTAGGGATTGATCTCAATTGCCCTAACATGGAAAATAAGATAAACATTCAAGGAATGCTAATTTTATTTGCTTAGAAAATAAAACTTACTTTAATTTTATCTCGTTTTGCATTAATATTATTCTTTTGGACTTGATTTTATTATGAACTTTAGAAACAGTAATGAAACAAAAAGGGATAAGATTAAAAAGACTTATTCTTCGCATCAGCATTTTTTATTTTTATTTTTGTTGTTTTGAGTTTTGATAATATAAAAAAGTAACAGAATATAACAAATAAGAAAGTAGAGTGGAATGAAAAGCTAATTTCAATTTTTATGCTTAAAGTAGCGTTTTTTTTCAATTATTAATTTTACTAGTCCTTTTTTATTTATATTTTAAAACCACACTTGTGAATCTTTTGGTAATGATACGGTGACAATTATTTTTAGACTTATTAAAGGCATGAATTAAAACCCATTTCAATATTTAATATGAGGCTCACCAGCAAAAGCCATCAACATTATTTAAGTTGATATAGAAAATCCTAACATTTAGCAGTCCCTTATAAACCACACCATCCAAAAGTATGAGAATAATAAAACATGAGAAGAAGTCAAAAAGCACAAAAAGACAAACCAATATAAGCGAAAGAGACACCGAAACAGCAATTTTAAAATTAATGAATCCAGAAAATAAAAACCAATACCATTCGAATCCATAACCAAACAATGCGTTAGACAAGTAAAACAATATGAAAGTTCAAACCCAAATTCAACCAAACAAGCATTAGGTATCACATTGATAATCTGAATAAACTGAAAATAAAACATGTAAACCAATAGAAATGGGAAAACAGGTCTGGGAACGTTTAAGTAATCACAACAGCATAAAAATATCTAGCTAATAATATATCAAGTATCATTCAGACCAAGCCGTGAGTGCTAAATCGAAAAGACAAACCTGAGATGCAATGCAGTGACGTGAAGAAGGTGCTGTCATGGATCTGTGTTCGGTTGCAGAGCATGATATGCGTCTGTTGGTTGTGTTGGCTATATGGTTACTGAGAACTGAAGAAGAGAACATGGCATGATTCCTAGATGCTGCTCACGAATGCATGGTGTGGTGCGACGTGCTTAGGGAGGATCAAAGAAGACTGCCATGGATTCTTCTTTAGAGAGAGAGATGCTAAGAGGGTTATTACGAGAAAGAAAATGCTTTTTGCTGGTGTGTCTCTTTTCGGTGTATAAATCGGTGGTGAGAGAAATGGATTTTTTTTTTTTAGGGTGAGAGTTGAGTGCTGTGTGTGTATTGTATAGATGAGAAAGTTGAAAAAATCTAAAAGAATAATGAAAAGAGGTTGAAGAAAGGGCCTATGCGGTGAGTGTATTGTTGAGGGTGGCCGGCCCTCCAAAACTAGAGTGTGCTCGTGCTATTTATTTTTCGAGAAGGTTCGGTGCTAGTGTGAGTGAGTGTTGAGAGGATGAGTGTATATGTGAACAGAATCGTTACAAGAGAGAGAGAGAAAATAGGAGAGCCAGTGTTGTAGCTAAGCAGGTTTGTTACGTGAAAGAAAATAGGAGTTTCTTACGTAAAAGAGACAGAGAAAATAGGAGAGCCAGTGTTGTGCCTAAGCAGGTTTGTTACGTAAAAGAGGGAGAGAAAATAGGAATGCTAGTGTTGCACCAGTGCAGGTTTGTTACGTAAAAGAGAGAGGAAAATGAGTGGGGCCAGCGTTATGCCTCAGCAGGTTTGTTACGTGAGAGAGAATGTTTTTGTTTTTGTCTTTTAGTGTTTTTATATTTTTACTATTTTCTATCATTTTTTCTTTTTTTAATTTTCTTTCATTTTATATTTTCTTTTTATGCCTTCTAGGAACTAACAAGAATAAAATTTTTATTTTATTTTAGATTTAACAAAATTTAATGGTAAATAATTTTTTTATGGATTTCTCTCTTTTTCTCTTTTATTTGTTTCTATTTTTTTTTGTTTTAACTTTTCTCATCTTTTTAATTTAACTTTTAATTATCTAGACGAAATTGGGTGTTAACACCCAGTACATAGGCGGAGAAGGTGTGAGCTGTGAATGAGTTTGAGGCGTGATGTTTTGGACCGTAGGTGGTCTTGAAAGATTAGAGAAAAAAAAAGAACACAACATGGGCTAGGGTCTAAAATCGAATAACAAGCCAATTATAATAAAATCCATTAAGAAAGATACAAAATAAAATACAACAAGGCAATCACTATTTATGCTCTCCTTTTATTTATTTTTTTCAACAATATCCCATTCTGGAAAGTAAATTCCATAATTTATTTGACAAACTAATTTTCAAGGTATTTTGGAAATTAGTTTCCAGAAGTGTTAAAACTCCTTATTTTCTATTGCCACAACCGACCAATACAGGATAAGACAAGCATTTTGTTCCTATTAGAATGAAAACTTCTAAAGTTGAAAACAATGCTGCAATACAGACAGGTCACATAATAACTACTGAAACATTACACTCTATTGTACAGCTATCCCATAAAATGATACAATGTTTAGAATATTATCTTGAGTATTATCCATCTAAAATTCTACCGGAACATTTTATGAGGTCACCCAGAATGCAATTTCATAACAAAGTCTACAATATTTCCCAAAGCATCAAAACAAGTAAAAAGATGAGTAAAGATTTGATAGATCATACAATCAAACTTCAATATATAGGATTGATAAAATCAAGAGAAAATTTTATTACGGAATTGGGTCCTTGAAATGCTTGCAAAACTGTGAACAATTGTAATATGAAATACTACTTCCAGCATTACAGAAAGCACTGTATAGCTTACCATTTGAATATTTCATCAATGAAATTAGTAGTACACCTCCTTTTTCTAGTCCACATAACTTCAATGTTCTTTGAATTTTTTTTTTTCATTTTTCCATAGATCAAACTGAAAACAGAAGAGCAAATACAATGTCAAAAATGACAATGGACATAAAAAATAACAAAGGCCTTCAATTTTAATCAAAACAAGAGGAGAAAAATTGTTTATACCTGTTCCCTTCTAGGATGGCTTCTAAAATATCCATTTTCACAAGTTGATGCTTTGAAACAAGCATTAAATAACTAGTATGGGATCCCAATAGTCGAATCCTAAATCCTAACTCTGAAGATAAGTTTATTGTAACACATTTTGGGCTTACTAATTACTACTTGATTTGGTTCTAAACTTCAATTTCTTCTACTATAATTCAAGAAGTAGCGATCCGGTTGCCCATTGCATCGTTCTTCCCTATGCAACTCAGAATTTGCTTGCTTGCGATCACACTCCATGCCACTATCTTTACTAAAGTTTATCAACCGATCAAGGCAACTTCCGACACATGTGGGATTAAAAAAACATCACAGCTAAATTAATCAATTACAAAAAAAATAGAAAATTAACAGTTTCTACAATGACCAACAATAAGTAAGCAAAATAAAAAATAAAAAAGAAATTAATTAGCATTAATTTTAACATTTTTGAAAATTTATTTCACATAACAAACAAGAAAGGGTAGAATAAAAATAAAAAGGAAATTGATGAATACTGATTTTATTTTATGTTTATTATTTATTTATTTTTCATTTTTTTAAATGATTTTAGAACTTATTTATTTTATAACTTAGTTTTCCTTCTTAGCTGTTAAAGATGAAACTTGCAATTTTTTAATATCATGCCATGCATCTATTTTGAAAGATCAACTTTTCTTTGGTGCCAAAAAAGAAAAGCAAAAGATTAATTTAATTATGTGCTGTAATAAAGTTGAAAAAATGAGGAAAAAATCCAAGGCCTTTCATGTGCTAAAATATTTGTACTAATAAATGTTGCAACAACCTATTAAGATCAATTCCTTCATTTATAAACAGATGGAGAAACAATTATTTGATGTGGTACAAACAAAAGGGAAGTAAATTGAAAAATAATAAAAATGAATTCATTAACAAATATTGGTATGACATGATACCAAAATTATTACCTCACTACATTCACATTGGATTATCAAATTTTTTTGGTGGGAAATTCATGTTTTTATGAATTAATTAAAAATAACGAAAATATAATCCTTCTTATTAACAGACACACACACATCATGTGACATGGTTTAAATCTAGCTTAAGCAAATCTAAACATGCTAATATGGTCACTGTTAGTCGTATTACACCTCATAGATGTTACCTAGGTAAAATGCATAATATGACATGATACACAAATGTAGGCACAAAAAAAAAAATTGTAGGGCAAGGAAAACTGCAAAACATGTGTCATGTGTGACAATTGTATCTATGCAGATAAAGATAGAGTCTTATTTTCACAAAATACTCCGTATTGAATAGGTTGATTGTTCTGTTAGTTTTGTAGCTCCAGTTGTGGTTGCTATTTCGTTGCTACTATCTTGGTATTGACTCTTGTTTTTCTTCTGTTTGTTGAGGGGGAAAAAAATTAAACGTGAAAACAAGTAAAAAAGATATAGGATGTCCATCTCTGATGGACATGTAATTGGCAATTCTTTTTTAAACCTGCTAGAATTTGCCTTATTAATATTCAATACCAAAGTAAGATTTCCAATGGCATTCATATACTTTTAATTTACATTTGCTTTTACCATTACTTTTTATTCCAAGGATCAACTTTTTTGATGTGTGTGTAACCAAAGCTGGATGTATATCAATCTCAGCACACCTTTCCTGAATGCTCATAGTTTTAGATGCAAATGAATGGGCATTATTAAAGCTCATAGCGATTTAACCATAAACTATTTCTTACTATTGGGAATGGCATATACCATAGAATAAGCAGTTCTGTTGTTGTATGCCTAGAGGGATATTGTTATGCTTGACCATTTCACATGAAAATTTAAGGTAATGCCTCGGAGCAATAAATTGTAAACTGATATAGACTTTTCAAAGCTCAAATTACATATGATTTTTTAACAATCATAAAGGTGACCAATATGTAATGGCTGACTTTAGGACCTTTAACAATGATGTAGAGTTTTTTTGAAATAGCTATTCGGCATTAAATTACATTCTAGATCAATTCCTTTGAAGAATGGATACACAATTCATTTGACAAATCGTATATAATAAAGCTCAAGACCAATGAGCTGTTATAGATTGATACATCCCACAAATGACAGAAATTACAACATTAAGAATGAAAACACTATCTTCCATTTTTGAAAGCATGGCCAAAGCTTTGTCAAACAAGACCCGTTACAAAATCCAACATAATAGTACATGCCTTTGAATTTCAAGGCATATTATTAATGGCTATGTTTTGGTGTATAGTGGCAGCATTAAGGTTATAACTTATTATTAATAGCTTTGTTTAGAATGAAGGCTAATTAATAAAACAATTCCATAATTTTCAATCTCCAATCTAGTACAATATTCAGCTGGCCTTCAATATTTTATTCTTCTGAAATTCTTTAACGCAAAATTGAGTCCACAAAAAGATTATATCTTTTTAATTGCATAAATTGATTAACTATTGGCTTTTGTTGGTTTCTGAAATAAACAGCTGAAATGGCCCAATCAATTTTGGTAAAATTTGTTATACGGTAGAAAGTAATATAAGAAGATGAAAAACATATAGGGAACTGCTAAAGAATTAAAGTCCCACATTAGACAAGTCAAAGTGCATATAAGGATAGTGAGATTAAGGCCAATTGGTTTGAATCTTTTGGGTGATACACCTCCTATCCTTGATACACATCTAAGCCCAATTCACACTCTGCCATTGGGCCCGCCCTACAGATTTTAATATTTTTTTCAGCTAGATTGTTTCTAGTTGTGACTTACGTACAATCATTAAGTAGGCTATAGATCCTTTTTTTTTTAATTATTACTATTATTATTTGGACTTGGCTTCTACCTTTTGTTTATTTGAATTACACTCTCCTATTATTTTTGCAATGTTGTTATACTGATCTAAAAAAAATATTAGAATTTGTATTGTGGGCCCACTGGGAGAGTGTGAATTGGGCTTAAAAGTGTATCAAGGATAGAAGGTGTATTACCCAAAAGATTTAAACCAATTGGGCTTGTCATACCCTTATTTCTGCTTAGCATTTTTCTATTTATTCAATAATTTTTTTAAGCATTTGGGTTGGAATTCAAAAATTTTGAGTATGTAGTTGTGTTCAGAATAATGAATATACTTTTAGTACAGATTTTTAATAATCAAAGCCCAAAAAGTTATAAAATGTTCGTTACGTTACGTCCCTAAAAACTAATAAAATGCTAAGAAGGTAGAAAATTAATAAAAATAAATGAAAAGGTTTAAAATTCATTTTTAAATTAGAAATATACTTAAAATAATAAAATATAATTTTAAAAATTTTATGAAAATTAATTGAATTTGTTTGTGTGAAATGACCAAAATGTCCTTGATTGACTGCAAAAGGCCAATCAGAGACTTTTGGCTTAGAAAAATTTTGAAAAAAATTTTAATGTGTCTATTTTAATTAGAAAAAATTTATTTAAAGGTTAAAGTTTTAAAATTTTTTAAAATGGCAATTATTGAATATAAAATGAATTATTAAGATATTATTTACCATTTTTACATAAAAAAATTATATAATAAATAAAAATTATGAAAATTTTTGCAAAAAAAATCAGTTTTTATATGGGCTTTGACATGGAAGCCTTGAAGAAGCCCAATATCATCTTAAAAGCCCAAAACTTATTTAATTTAATTATATAATTATCTACTATTATATATTTAAAAAATAAAAATATTTGGATATTGTCTAAGGGATATTTTCGGCCAGCACTTGCTTGGCAGCCAAGCTTATCTCTTAAAGGATAATTGTAAGATTTCTTAATTAAATTGAAATACTTTGGCAAAAAAAAAAAACAACCACAAATTTGTTTGCACTTATCCTATAAATTAACAACACTTTAAATAAAATTCACTCTTCCTCTCCATCTCTTCACCGCACACGACGCACACACCTCACTATCCTTTTTTTTTTTCAATTGTCTTCTTACCTAAAACACAAGTAATTTTGATTGGTGGTTGATCTTGGAAGCAAAGAGACTTACTCCCTTGGTGGTTTTCTTCTCCAAAATCCTTCTCCTCTTTCAATCAAGATCTCTTTGAGGTAAAGGGAGGACTAGGGATTTAACTTCATTTTATCATTGATCAAAACGGGTAGGATGGAGGTTTTCCACCAAACCTCTTTAGTTTATGTTTCTATCGTATTATTCCATATATGCTGTTGTTGTTGTTGTGATGTTAAATATTATTATACTATTTCCCTGATTGATCTTGGTTATTTGATATTCAATTATGATTTGTCTGGCTTGATCTTGAATTGAATTGATGAAAGTTATTTTCTTTTTATTTGTTGATTTTGATAAAAATAAAATTAATTCATGCTTGTTTCCAAGCCTATATTATTTTTTTTATTTGATTCATGTGTGAAGGAAGAAGAAAAATTTTCTTTTTATTTTCACCCATTATTATTATTAAATTATTTTCTAAGAGAAATCATGTTGTTAAAAATTTTGATAACTTTTATTGTGCAGATAAGGTTCTCTGCCATTAATAGAATTAGGGGGATTTTTTTAAAATTAAATAATAAGTAATAAGATTTAATCATTAATAACACAACTATTTTATTTCAGCTTTTATATATATATATATGTTAAGATTGGTATGTATATATGTATCATTGTACCGATGAACTTGAATGGGGAAGAGATTGTTTTATTTCAAATTGTATTCATTTATATTAAGAAAATTAATAATACAATTTGATAGGGGAAATTAATTTGTTGCAACTTATCTATATATGCTAGTAATATTAGTTACGGATTATTTTAAGTAGAAAACTTTTAAAAATCTGATATATATATATATATATATATATGTATATATGTATATATATATATAAGGTATATGTTTCACAAGAAAGAAAGAAATAACATTTTACTTCAAAATAATTTTTTTTTACCTTAAAAGCAGTTTAATTTAATTAAATTATAAAAATAAAATTATATATATATATATAACAATTTAATTTTAATTAAAATTAGATGTGGAAACTTAAAAATTTATTCTATTTACTATTTGGTATTAATATTATTAAATAAGTTTTTTTATATATAACAATTTTATTAAGTTTCGTTTTAACAAAAAAAGAAAAGTAGTTTCTTTTGAAAAATATGAATACTTAAATTATAAAATAAAATAAAAACTAAATGGAGAAAAAAACAATGTGTCCCTCTCGGTTTTGTTAGAAAAATGGGCAAATATAATTTATTTGAGTACTTAATTTTTAGATATAAAATTTAAAAGTTTTAAATATTTTTATTTTTAAAAAAATTGAAAAAAATAATAAATACATATTTAATTAAGAAAATAATTATTTTTGTAATTATAAATAAAAAAATTATTTTGAATATTGTAATATTATTGGAAGCAGAGATAAGATATTATCTATGTGAAACTAACACTATTAGTGGTTGAGGAAACTTTGTTAGATTTTTTGGAGAGTGAGAATCATAACTTATTATTTAAGTGATGAGTAAAGTTTGTAAGGACCATTTTGTGAGAGCATGTGTGTCTGTGTATGGAAAGTTACAGTTTGATACACTATGAGATGAAGGCAAGGACCACTAATAAGGTCTAGAGGGTATTGGTATTGAGTTCTGAGAGTCCTATGGTCAGGGCAGCGCCCTGGATGTCGGGACAATCACATAATTGACTTGATAACCTTAACAACCGCTTAGCATCACCAAGATTGATGTAGTGTATACTCCTCAGGAGCTGCATGCTCGTTTCTTGAGAAAATGATGATGATGTTGGTACCTTTTGTGAGGGGTTGTATGAGCTCCCAATCACTTCCTAAGACTATGGATGATTGATGATAATTGTCAATGGGGGTATGGATCCATACGTATTGTGAAAGTTTGGGTTGTTTCATGATAATTTAGGTCGAGCCATTGGTTCCCCATTGCATTTCTTTGCCTACAACTTGTTTGCTTTATAAGTTGTAGGTTGGTCCTACAAACCTTTTGTGAAAATGATTTGAGGTTATATATATCCTCACTCCTTTGCTTTGTTTCTTTCTTTCTATTTCTCTATTCTATACATATGTTCGCAACATATTATGAAGATAGAGGATGCTGACATCAAGGATGCTAAAACTGGGAAGAATTCAAAGGAAGGTGATGCCATAGAAGAATTATCGTAATTGTAGTTTATACTTTATGTTCTGTTCTAGGATAAGGCTAGGATTATATGTAGTCACTGCTCTGACTTAGGTCCTTTATGAAGGGTAGTTATTTATTGCTCTAGTCATGTATTTATTCTATAACAAGGATTAAAGTAATCATATTAATAACAGTGATGTACGTTTATCACTGGAATGTATGATGTTTGCATCTACCTTGAACATATGTTATCTTATAATTCCAGAATTCCATCAAATTTTTTTTACATAATTAAACTAAATTAAAAATCCCTCAATTTAATTAAAATAAATCTAATAAATTATGGAAATAAGTGTCAATGTGATTGGGTGTCATAGGCCTTAATCTCACTATCCTTATATTTGCTTTGACTTGACTTTATTTGTCCGTTGTGGGGCTTTAATTCTCTAATAGTAACAAAGCATTAACATACCACAATCCTCAAAGCAGATATTTCTTGCATTCCACCATATTTCCTTTTTATGGTAATCACCTCTCCAACTCTCCAATCAAAATAAACCTATTTGAAAAATTGCATCTAAATAATTTTCCTAGCAGTGATAAAGATACCACAAGCTATGATTGTTAACAAGTCAACCCCAAAACAGATTTGAAAATACATTGGAACAGAGGTTAGCGAAAAAGGTGATACAATCAATAGGAAGGAAAATTGGTTATTTCTAATTTAAGACTAATGCTAAAGACATCTTCTATCCAAAATAAAGTCAGCTTAATATACAATATAAGACAATATAAGAACCTACATTTGGTTCTATCCAAAATAAAGACAGCTTAATATACAAAACTGATGAGCTCTACAACTCTATCGAGCTAACTAGTACCATAAATAAGTAAACTATACAATAAAAATGTGAGCCTTCTAAAGAATCTTATTCCTTATATCTCTTTTCTTGACTAAAACACACATTCCTTGAAAATTACCACCAAAATAAACCATAGTCCTTGAATAAGCTCCAATTAATTATGCCACCATAACATTAACATCCCAGACATTGATGAGGATGGGGAGTGATCGCCAGTGTAATAAGACACGAACAAAAAGCAACTCCTGACAGGCTTCTAGCGGAAGGGGTACATAAATGAATTGAATACACACCAAAATGAGAGGGATCTAGAGGTTGTACATGTATGGGACTGTACAGTTGAAGATAGCTTAAAGGAATTAATAAGTGCTACTTATACCAACAAGATGCTTCTACTTTTCGATAGCCTATCACTTAAGAACTCCATAGTTAAGCATGCTTGACTTGGAGCAATTCTAGGATGGGTGACCTCGTACAAAGTTTCCTAGGAAGCGTGTGAGTGAGGACAAAGCATGCTAAAAAGTCTTGTGTTGGTTTGTGGGGACAGTCTTCACTCCTAAAAGTAGCCAGGTGTTACATGTCATACAAGGGATCCTAAAATCTTGTTAAATTCAACGATGAGTGGTGTCGGACACATATGAAGCACACAAATGAATAATTACATTATCATGAGATTGAGAGTAGAATAGAAGCAAGAGAGGAGACTTGAGAGAAGAAAAGGAAGAAGTTTTGGTATGAAAATAGAGACAAACTGTAACTTTAACAATGTTATGTTTGGATTTGCTCAGACGCAAGATAGGTGTGCACAAGTTGCATAATACTAGGGGAAAAATATTCTCCCTAGTTTTGAATAAATTGATGAAATCGTAGTCATCCTTTAACTATAATATTTTGATAAATTTAAATTATAAATGATAAAAAGTATTTGAATGGTTGAAATTGATTAAACTGAACACTCTCTAGTTTTCCCAATTGTAGAGGAACCATGTCTGTAGTAGAAAAATATGGAAAAACTTGAAAGGGAGAATGTGCATAGGTCGAGAATTTTGAGAATGAAATTTGATTATTAGATTCTCTCCCTCCAGAATTTTATGGAATGTATTCTTCTATTTTTGCAATATTATTTAAAAAATCAATAAATTTATTAAAACATATTTTAATAATTACTATTATTATTTTCATATTTTGATTCAAAAAATAATATATTTATATTGATTATATTTTAAAAATATTTTATTATTCCATGTAATTAATACAATAGTTATTATTGTAATATAACAAGAGAGTATATTTTATTTTTATACGTAATTTTACTATTATTTCTGAATTTTCATAATATTATATATTATTTCTATCTTTATGATTTTACAAAATTCAAATAAAAGTCAAGTGAATTTTGGGACAACTAAATTAATAATTTAATCTACACAAGTTACAGTGTTAGTGTTTATTTCATTCAACTGGTTTTAATGGAATAATTATTTGTTAGTATTTTCTTAAAAAAGTACTTATTATTTTCCACAATATAATTTTTTTTTAATTTTTTTCATATATGTTTTAAATTTATGCACTTGAATAGTGAAAAGCGATACAAAAATTAATAATGAGTTTGAGTGATACAAGAAAAAAAAATTGCATGAATAATGTGCACTAAACTCACATTACAATCACAACCTGAATTATTGTTAATCACATGATTACAAAAGTGTTCAAAAATAAGTCATAACATCTAGGGATATAACTATGTATAAAACTATTCATCATTGACCATTTGATTAAGCATCATTAAGCTTTTATCTTATAACAAAATTCAACTTATCATTGGTTCTTATATTCATTCAATATAGGTTCATGATCAATAATGTTAAAAAAAAGTTATCTATACCAACATATTTCGTCTACATGTGCTTGAAATGGCATCATTCAAAATAAGTTAGAAAGAGAAAAAAATAAAAATAAAAAACAAAACAAAAGAAAACCATTGCTACATCATCACTTTATATTTGGATTTTGTACTTCCAAACATATATCTTGTTGTTTTTAAGGAATAAAATAAAAGCTATTTCCTTCTTTGACAGAGAAGGATTTGATATATTTTCTACATCACTGTTAAATTTTGGAAAAAATGAATTGGACGCAAAAAATGTACTGGCTGACTTCAAGACCTTTTACTTTGATGTAAAGTTTTTGGAATGTTTATTTGACATTAGATTGCATTCTTGATCAAGTATTTTAAAAGTGGATACACAATTCATTTGACCAATGGTACATAATATAAGCTCAAGACTAATGAATTGTTATAGATGGGTACATCCCACACATCACTGTTATATATTATGAAACACTAATACTTTAATTTCTTTATGTATCCGCATCTGTATCCAAGCCTATAAGAAATTTATGAAAATCCAATGTAGCGACATGAGACATTTAACCATGTATAATATAGAAACACGGAAGCATTGTTCATTGATGAACTAAAGTTGGAAATTGTCCTCTTTATAGATGATCTCAAAAAAGAAATGAGATTGATAGTACTATTCCTATTTGTAAATAATAGGAAGTAATTTATGATAAAAATGATTTATAATTTTTTTATTTTAGTAATTTCCAAGAAGTATGTTTTTAATTTAGATTTACAAAATTGTAATTATATATTTATTAGTTTTATTAATTTTCATACATATCTGAATATTAACTTATATTTATGATATCTTATATATTTTTAGAATAATTGTATTGGATATGTATCGTATCTATGCATCGTAGGTTATATATAGTCTGTATCTGTGGGTACGAAATTTTTGCCATCCTTACAGGGGAGTTTATTAGTGAGTGGCAGGTTAGTATAAAAAAAAGGTGAGTGGTGTAATACCCCCACTTTAACTTACTCGTATATTTTTCTAATTATTCTATGATTAATTGTGAAAAATAAAATAGGAACCTCAAGGGTATGATTTTAATGAATATATTCATGTTAGCAAGTTCTATCTAGTTTAGATTTTTAATAATTTATTTGGATTAGGGCCCGGAAGCGATAAAACAATTGATTTATCCCTGAAAACTTGCATAATAGGATAAAATAGTAAAAAATTAGCTACAGTTGTTTAAAAAATTATTTTAAATCATATATATAGTCAAAATAATTAATAATAACTTTAGAAATTTTTTCGGAATTTTCTGAGACAGTTTTTGTGAAATGACTGGTATACCCTTAGCTGACTGTGAAAGTCAGCAGGAGACTTTTTAACCTCAAAAAATTCTGAAAAAGTTATATTGATTATATTTTAATTATACCAATATTATTTTAAGGAAAAAATGTGAAAAGTTCAAAAAATATATTTATTTGGCAAAAATTGGATTTATTGGCTTAATAAATACCTTTTTAGTGAAAAAATTATTATAAATAATATATATATGAGAAAAATCTGATATTTTTTTTAAGGCTTAACAAAATATACTTAAAAACGTGGTGTGGTCAGATTTTCCAAAAACCTATCCAAAATTTCTCTCTAATTTTGTTGCATTAAATTAATATTTAATTATTTTTAATATCTAACAATTATATAAATTTTTTTTTAAAATTTTTCAGACCTTTGACTGGTCTGGACGTTTCCCTCAGCCCACATGTGGAAAGTACAAATAGAAATGATATTATATGATTTTTGATTCAAAAATTAAATCTAAAATACCTACTTTTTGTCCTATAAATAAACTCCATCAACCACTGCACTATTACACTCTTCACTTCAGATTTCAGAGCTCTCTCTCTGCCCCTCCCAGCTGCTGGATGTGCAACTCATCCTCCCCCAACTTCTTGAATTTTTTTTCACCACCATTAAAAGCTTTCCACCAAGTTTTAGGGTCCTAAACCTCTAAAGCCACCTCTCCTCTTCTATTTCTCCACCAACCAACCATATTTTGAGGTAAGGGGGATTGAGGTTTAAGCTCTACATTTGTTTCTTAATGGGTGTGTGTGTGGGTTATCCCTTAAACCCAATTAATTTACTAATCCTACTACTACTACTATATAATAATTTATATTCTTGTTCATTTAAATTCTTGTTTTATTAAGTCATTTACTTTAATGTTCATTTATTTTCTTGTCTTGTTATTATTTCCATTATGTTTCCATTGATTTTTATTTTGTGCTTTATTTATATTTTTGCCCATTTACATTATGTCATTTACTTTATTGTTTAAGTTTCTTGCTATTTAAATTCTTGCCCTTTAATTTTTGCTTTACTTATTGCAATTTATATTTGCCCATTTAAATTATTGTCATTTATCTTATTGTTATCTTGGTCATTATCATTTATTTTTATGTTAAATTATTTTATTGTTGGTACCATATTATAACTTAATATCCTATTATAAATAACCATCAATGAGCCTATTTTTATGCAAGCTAGTTATTTTCTTGAAAACCAATTTTTAAGCCTCAAGATCACTTGGAGCAACAAATTTTGGAACCCATTTTCCTCTTAAAGGCTCTCAGCCATGCTTAAAGAAAAGGATAAGAAATATATATATTTTTGTGTCAATTAACTTATTAGAATGGGTAAGATGATTGAGAAATAATAATTACTTATAAAATCAATTTTTGGACCACATAGAAAATGAATTTAATTTCTAAAAAGAAAAACAAAAATTTGGGTTTTTTCAAAAGAAGGGCATTCGGCCCATTGAAAAATGAAATAATGAAGAAAATGAATTTTTCATTTAGATTTAGCATTTTTGACAATTACTTGATTTAATTCAAATTGGTGAGAATAAATCTTAGGAAAAGTTAAAGAAAAAGGTTTTCTTGAAAAAGCAAGTTCTATTAAATTTTTGTGGATTAATCTAAGAAACAAAGTTTTGTCAAAATTAACTAAATGGACTTTAGGCCCAAACTAGGAAAAGTTTTTAGAAATAAAGACCTTATTGGAAAAATTTTAATTTGTTACCATTCAACTATTATTTTGAACAAATTATGGCTAGTATGGAAATAAATAAATAATCTTGTTCAAATAAAGTTAACAAATGTTTGGTAAAAAGCATGCAATTACATGATTTTCTTCAAGAAATTAGAAGTCTTGGTTTTGTAAGATGAACACCCCAAATTTTAGTAAATGGAGATAACTAGAGAGAAACTCTAAGTATGCTTTGTGGTTGCAGCACAGTCTGACCTTCCACATCAGAAAAGAACTTCTCTTCAAATTTTATTACTACGTCCTAGTCATGATTGTAGACAAAAGTCTTCTCTTTAAAATAGTCTAATTTGAAAAGTTAGAAAAGGATAAGGATAAAACAAAGTAATTAAAATAAGAACTATGATAAATATGAGAATGAATATGTATGTAACTTTGATTGTTGATATTTTCCTTCCTATGACATTTACATCAAATTATTTCTATGTTTTAAGAGCGATGGATAAGTGAAATATCTGTGATGAGTAACTCTAGAACTCTGCTGGATTATCTAGAGAGTATGTCTTGAAACTTAGAAAGTCAAATCATAAGAAAACCCCGATTGAGTTAGGACCATGCTGAGAAGCATGAGTGTCGGTGTTTGGGAAGTCACAATATGGTACACTATGAGATGAAAGGCAAGGACCATTGGTCGGGTCTTGAGGGTAAAGGTGCTGAGTTGTGAACATCCCAATGCCAGGTTAGCACCCTGAGCCAGGGTAAATCACATAAACCGACTTGGCAACCCTGACACCTACTCAGCATCACCATGATTAGTGTAGTGTATATCCCTGATGGGCGTGTGGCTCTTTCCTCGAGGATGATGATTACGACATGGATGTTTGTACTTTGTGAGGGATTATACAAACTCCTAATCGCTTCCCAGGGATTCCTGATGGTTAAAGTAAATCATCAGAGATAGGTATGAATCTATACGTCTGGTAAAGGTTGAGATTGAGTCGTAATAATGCAGATCAGACATTAGAATTTCCCCTGATTGCTTGTTTAATTTGTTGTTTGTAGCCTATTAAGAAAAGAATGAGGCACACACACATACTCATACACCATTTTTGTATAAATTATTTTTATAACTAATATTTCTAATATTTCATGCATCACATGCCAAAGAAATATATATTGCTAAATGCATTAATCATTTTTTATATGATAATCACTTTATTATTTCAATTTTTTGCTTAAATTTTAAAACATATAAAGAATATTTTTATTTATTAAATCTTATGTCAATTATTATTATCACAGTAATTCTTTTTTTTAATCATAAAAAAAATTATTCTTTTTTTTCTAAAAATAATTTTTATTTTATTATCTTTTAAGTAATTAATAAAAGAAAATAATTTAATAAAACAGTAATTTGGATATCAAATAAGATTATGTTTAGATCAATATATTATATAATTAGTTTAAAATATTTTAAATGACATACATAATAAAGAATAACTATAAATATGAAACCAAAATATCAATAAAAAAATATATTTAGACAGGAATAATTTATTCAAGTGCCTACAAATTTAATTAGCCTGTTGTTTGATTGATGCTGTCTTTTTCTCTTATTTTTGTTATCTAGCAAAAACCAAATTTTAAATGATAAAATCAATTATTACAAACTATATTATATATAAATTTTTAATTTATAGCAACATTAAATTGAGATTAATATATATATATGTGTGTATATAAATCTACTCTATATTCATACATATTCATAAAATTAATAATTTATAAAAAAAACATGTTTAATACTTAGCATAATATAAGACTTTAAAATTTTAACATCATGACTTCAGGAAATTGGAATGAATTGTGATTACAAATTTTTACCATTAAATTGTATCATTTTGTACATATTTTAATATGATAAAAATAATATCATGATTATCAAAAAAGTGGAAAAAATTATAAGTAATGAAAAAATTAATAATTAAAATTAGGAATAGTGTATGTGAGGATGATGCGTACCCAATTTTAATGTAACATAGAATACATCAGAAAAAAAAAAGCTAATATATCATAAACTAGAATTTCTATTGTAAAAAATAGGAAATCAGATCAAGATAAGATGATTTTTTTTACTTGAAATAAATATATTTAAAAGGAATGAATAGGAATTTAAAATGTAACAATGTAATATAAAATATATCATTCTTTAATCATACTGAAATTTGTAGATATTATCTAATTCGTTATTACTAAAGTTTAAAACTATATACAAAGTAATTTTTTTTTTGTCATATAAATATTTTAATTCAAAGAATGTTCATTATCAAAAGTTGTAACTGATTTTTCTTTTTAATTTACATACGTTAATCAAGATGAGATTTGTAACACCCTCACTTTTATTAATTGTTTTATTTATTTATTTATTCTATATTTAATTCTGAAAAATCGGGAAGAAACCTAAAAATTCTGACCCCCACGGTTAAACTCAGAATATTGAAAACTATCTAATCGTGATTTTCAATAATTTTTCCAAGTTGAAGCCCGGAGAAATTTGAAAATGACGATTTTGTCCTTATTTGTCAATATTAAGGGCTGACATGAGAAAAAGATTCAATTGATATTAAAATGTCAAATTGAGTTTAAAATCATGTCATATGTATTAAAATATAATTTTGGGAATTTTTTGGGAATTTTCTAAAATTCCTGTACAACATGACCAAAATACCCCTAGTTGTCAAATAACCAACTCAGTATTGGTTTGACATCCAAAAATGATGAAAATGGTATTTTTAGTACATTTCTAGGTAAAATATGTAATTTTAGAATTTTCATAAAAATTTGAGCATTTATTGAATTAAAATGAATTTAATATGAATTTTCTAAGCTTAAAATATATAATATATATATTTATAATTCGAAAAAAATTAAAATTTATTTTTAGAAATTATTTTTGATGAAAAATATTACATTTTTTCAGATTTATATTTAAATTAATTATTTTGGTATTAAAAGTTAATTTTTTCAAGTTTAGGCGATTTTATCGGTACCGGATAATTAATTAACAGTCAAAATTTATACTGAGATTCTTTGGGACAGCTGCTATCCCACGTTTCTGATCTACCAAGAGGTGATTCACCACCTACTTACATATGTGTCCCTAATTTTCAATTAAACATAAATCAAAAATTGTATTTTTGACATCATGGATGATCTCATCAATGGACACCTAGGTTCATTTTTTTCCTATAAATAGCCATCACTTAGAACTGAATTTTTCATCCCATTCCTCCTTTCACCACCGTAAGCTTCCATAGAGAAATTTTCTCTCTTTAGAAAATTTTCTTTTACTTTGTTTTTATGCTAAAATTCTACTAGTTTTCCGATAACTAGTAAAAATCCTCTTCCTAGGAGCTCTGTACCAACAACTTCACCAACTCTTTGAGGTAATGGGGGGAGTGGGGTTGGTTCTAAATTTCAATTACTTTGCATGTTGGTAGGAAGGGTTTTCCCCTAAACCCGTTTAGGCTTTAGTTTTACTATTAATATTCTTGTTATATTATTTGATGTTAAACTTTAAATTTTGCTAAGTTATTATTTTGCTCAAATTTAAATTATTAAGTTATACCAAAGCTGTTACTCTGCTCAATTTTAGAAAATTAAAATGCACTTGCTAAGCTGTTACTCTGCTCATTTTTAGAAAATTAAAATACATTTACTAAGATGTTACTCTGCTCAATTTTAGATAATTAAAATACTCTTATTAAGTAGTTATGCTGCTCAAATTTAGACAACCATAATATAATTATTAAGTTGTTATATTGCTCGAATTTAAACAAAGCTGTTATACTGCCCAAATTTAGAAAAAAATATTTTTAGCTATTATGATAAATAATTAAATTATTAAATTATCAAATTTTAGTAATACTCAATTAGTTTGGCAAAAATAGTAGAAGAAATAAACCATAAATCTCATAATATGAAACTAAAGATAGAAATTATTTTATGAGCTATTTATGAATTTATTTTTAGAAAACTACTATAGAAATTTCAGTTTAAGTTCTTATCGTTCAGGTAAGGTCTAGACACACTAATAGACCATCTGTACAAATTTCATAAATTTTAAAGCTTATTTAGTACTTCTAATTGTGCTCTATAAGTGCCTGTAGACACATTTTTCTTAGAAATACTAAATTTCAAAAATTTTCGAAAAAATTCTAAAAATTCATGATAAAATTCTAATTATTTTTCTAAGTTCAAAAATTATTTTTATGGAAATTTTTGACCATTCTATGATTTAATTCTTAATTATCAGTCTTTATTTTAATTTGTATATCTTTATTTTTATTGAATTATTGCTTAAGTGCTTTAATTTGAATTATGACTTATGTGAATGATATGTATGGATCAAATCTCTGTAATATAAGGCAGAGATATTAGTAGAAATTATACTGGTGCTCAAATACTTGAGACCAGAATGAACCTTTAGAAATTAATAGATTAGTGAGTAATGTAAAGCAAGGGACATGCAGTGGCATGACACCCTGTTGGGGAAGCTACAGTTTGGTACGCTGAGGAATGAAAGGCAGGGACCCATTTGGGAGGTCTCGGGGGTAGGCATCGAGTGGTGAAAGTCTTAATAGCCAGGGTAGCGCCCGTGAGCTGGGATATTCACCTGACCAAGCTCGATAACCCCGACAACTGCTCAGCATTCTGGGATTGGTTCGAGAGTATACCTCTATAAATGGACGTCCTGACTGATATTTGTTCCTCATTGATGATGAGGACTGTACCATGTGATGATGTTGATGAGGTATATGTACTCCCAGTCACTTCCCAGGTTCTGTTAAGAACTATTACCCACTGATGGGAAGTATGGATCCATACCAAGTCAAGGGTAGTGTAGTATAACTCAGAATAAACCCTAGGTTCCCTTCATTAATTGTATTTAAATTCCTACCATACATGTGAAAGTGATTTAGAACAAATCACCTCACTCCATTATTTTTGTTATGCATGTTGAATCGTGATTATTGAAGATGATAACAATGCCTGATGATGCTGAGGAAGAGCCAGAGGATACTTCTCTAGATTTGAAGACCTATTTTATAATATTTTCTTAAGGGATAAGGTAGATAAACATTGCTCTGTATAGGATCCTTTTTTTTATGTATATATTGGGTTAGGTAGTATATGTCTTTTGATGTACTTTGTTTTCTCTTTGACTATTATGTATTACTCAAACCATGATGTACAGTTGGATATATATATATACATAAGCAGTTTTTATCATTTCACTTCTATTTCTAAATTCTGTTTTGCTAGTATCAAAAAAAAAAAAAAATTACTCACATTTTCATCAACTTAAAGTAATAATTAAAAAATATGAATTATACTTAAAATTAAAGGAGTGTTACAAGATTTCTTTATCAACCGTAAACATTTAAATTACTTTAAAACTAAGGATAGTTTTATCATCATAAATGAGACAAAACATAATCACACTAAAATGTATAAAGATTTAATTTAATAATTTCCTAAAATAAACTTATATAATAGAAAATAAATAAGAATTTAACATATATAGATGTAATTTAAAATGTATAAACCACCTTAATTGTATTATACTTTATTTGAGTCTTATTTAATTCGTTATTACTGAAGTTTAAAAGAAAACAAATTGATACTTTTTTAGATAACAATTGATACCTATTTGTTGTAAAAATAACTCAATTTAAATAAGCTATCGTCACAATCGAAAACCATAGTTTGTAATATAATGGAATAGCTTCTATATAAGACCAAAAATAGCAAAAAAAATGGCCATTAATTTTCATAATAAAATGTTCTAATTGGAGAATTATGATCAACATTTGATAATCAAAAGTGCAAAACTTGCTACATTATAAAACAAGAAAGAATTGAATCACATATATAATAAGAAATAAATATCTGATATATGAGCAAAATTTTAAAAAAAATCTTGATAGAAATAGTAATCAAGATTAAAAGCAATATTATAAATGATATATGAGGAAAGTTGTCTAAAAATTTATTATTTATAATCTATTATAAAAGAAGATTTTGCCACATAAGTTAATGCCATGAAGCATCACCATGTTTATCCGTTTTTCGCCTTAATTTTATTGATTTTTAAATAGTCTTTTTTAATTCATAAAAAATAATATTATATTTAATTATGGTAATTAAGATAATTATAACAAATATATGTTCTAATTAAATTAAAAAATAAAATCATATGTAGATTTTGATTTTATATAATATGGTAAACAATTTATTAAATTTTATGAAATATTTTTCAATAATTATGGATACGTTTTTTATTTTCATGATTTTATAATTATAATTATAATAATTACTATAAATTACACTAGGTATGTTCCCAGGAAAGAGAGGTGGGTCACAACGGACATTCCTAAATACCAAGTCTTTCCTAGCCAGAACATTTCCTAGACATGTACTTTTCACATTACTACACCCTAACCAGTAACAGTAATATTGTTATAAATATTCTCTTGGTAGATATGTAGGCTATCTCTGTCTAGCTTTCTAAAGTAAGCTAGTCGTCTTAGATGTCCATTACCTTTTTATGATATTAGTCTATGCTTAATATTATTGTTATTTATCTTACACTTTTGTTTTTCAATAGAAAATGTAAGAGCACATGGCACAAATAATAGTCAAGACCATACCCCAGGCTTGACAAGAAAGAACTGTTTTGATACCACTAAATGTGACACCCAAATTAATTAAACTAATTTTAAGATGACTTTAATTTTATTTATTTTTAATTTGAAAATGTAGATTAGATTTTTTTTAAATTAAACTTATTTAATTTTGATCTATTTCGAAAACTTTTTATCTTAATTTATAAATTATTTTACCATGTCGAAGATTATTTATGACATGTTAATGAAATCAATATATAACATGTGATCATAATACACAAACATACTGCATTGTATATCATACATTATAACAAACATACATCGTTGTTATAAGTATTATATAGTAATTCAGAGTACCAAAAATATAAATGGTTGCACAGATATCTGCCAGAAAGAAAGTCCTAACTACCCACATATATATACAATCAAAATAAAAAGGCCTTTGTTAAAGCTGTGAACTATCTACAAACCCTAAAATCACCCAGAGGTGCCAAAAAGCTAAGTCCATGCTAGATCCCTCCAAAGGAGTCCTCTCCATGATTTGTCTTTGTAGCCTCTAAATCCTCCATGGCCTGTACATGCCCATTGGGCATATGGTCTCCATCCCTATGATGTTCAGAATTGCTAGAAGAAGAAGAAAAGCTCAACCATTCATTCTCCATACCAAGCTCATAGATAGAACAGTGTGGTGGTGAATCGACCTGTGGCTGCTAGACTGGTGGATCAAGAAAATAGTAGTGAATATATGGGGCTTGAATAGGATCGAGCACAATGTCATCAATAGGTGGATCTCCCTAAAGAGGGGGCTTAGGCACAGGAAAAATGTCCTCCATAGGATGGTCCTCAAGGGTAGGAGGTAGTGGTGGTGCAGGAGCTCTAACATAGCCCTTGGGGGCAGTAGCAGACAAAGTCATGGGAAGAGTAATACTGGACACGAGTAACCAAATACTCAGGATTAGGGACAAGAAAGTAAAAGTGACGAACCCACAAAACGCACTAACTCTGGTGTGTTCGTCATACACCCAACGCTCATGGGGGCTATGGGATATATGAATATTCCCCAGCCCCTAGAAAATTTCCATCATCTGCTTATACCACAATCACATAAAATGAAACAGAGAAAGAAACACACAAAAAGAAAAAGGAGTGAGGATTGTATAACCTCCGTTATGTTTCACAATAGATTCATAGGACTAACCTACAACCTAAACCAAACAAATTGTTAGCAAACAAATGCACGAAACCTAGGATCTGACTTAAATTATCATGAAATAATCCAGACTCTTATAACGTGTATGGATCCATACCCTCTCTAATGATTATCATTAATCATCAAGAATCTTGAGAAGTGATTGGGAGCTCGTAAATCCACTCACTAGGTACTGACATCCATGTCGTAATCAACATTATCCTTGAGATATGGGCTCCTGACCCAAAGCGATACGCACTACACCAATCTTGGTGATGCTAAGCAAGTGTCAGGGTTATCAAGTCGGTTTGTGATTTGTTCCGGCTCAAGGGTGCTACCTTGACCCTTAAAGTGTTCACAACTCGATACCTTTACCCTTTAGACCTTTCCAGTGGTCCCTGCCTTCATTCCACAATGTGCCAAACTATAATTTCTCATACGCAGATGCACATGCCCTCAAAGCATGGTCCTTACATAAAAAAACTTTACTAATGCATTGGGCACTAAGTTATGATACATACTCTCTAGAAATTCTAGCAGAGTTTCCTCATACATAAAAAATGTCAGTCATAGAAATAATATCTAATCTCTGCTTCCTAATTATAATATTCACTAGTAAAGTAGAGATAAGCACAACATTTAATTATTTGTAAATATTAAATCTCTTATACTTAAAAATATTTTAACACACTTTTCTTTAATAAATTTAAATACTTAACTTGAAATATTTTCTTAATTTAAATAATGAAAGAGTATGTTATATATATATATATATATAATATTATTATTATTATTTATTTTTCTCCTAAGGATATAAAGTTAAGTTTTAATATATATGAAAACCGAATCATTAATATTTATATATTTCTATTTACTTAACCTTTTTTTAATTATTTTAAATAATTATATAACTTCAGTTATAGAAACCATATAAAAATTTTACTTTGTTTAGACAAACCGTGTATATATATTTTAGTTACATATACCAAATCAAACATTACTAATATAAATTAAATATCCATAAAACCGTGCATTCCAAGTATCATATATATATATATATATAGAGAGAGAGAGAGAGAGAGAGAGAGAGAGAGAGAGAGATAGATATAGATAGATAGATATAGATATATATTTGTAAATCATATATTTTTTTATATAAAACATTACTTATATTTAGGTTAGCAAAAATATTTTATTTATATAAATCATATATTTTTTAATAGTTATATAAAAAATTAGAATTTTTCTTCTATTTTCATAAACTGCCGTGATAGAAAATAATATTTCACACACACACACACACACACACACACACATATATATATATATTGATTCATTTTAATAGGGTCGTAGCCCATTTTTTTCTAATGGATCCGTAAAATACTGCATCAAAAAGATGTTAGAAACAGTATTACATATTCTTATCATAATATGATTTTTAATATCAATATTAATAATATACATAAATAAAAATATATTTAAAAAAAACCATCATGTGTTTAATTTATTTTTTTGGTCCATCCAAAACACTTCTTAATTCAAAAATTAGTTATAACTAGGCAAAATACACCATAATAAGCATGATTCAAGCATTAATACACAAGATTAACCATGATAAATCATCCAACTATCAAGATATCTCATCAAATAAAATTTTAAATCAATCAATAATAATAACACAAGACAATAATATAAACTAAGACATCAAATAGAGATAGAATTAAAATTGTTAGGGATTTAGGGGCAAATCCCTCCTACAAACCCATTGATCAATGAAAGAAATAAGGTTATTTCCCCACTCCCCCCTTTTACCTTGATAGAAGCTTTGATGGAAAAGAGGAGTAAGTTGGAGAAGACAACTTGAGCCACAATACCAAGCTAAACCACCTTTGGATTTTGTAATATTTCTAAGTGAGTGTTTAAGTGACTAAAAAAATGAAAATGAAAGAGGGAGAGAGGAATAACAACTCTGCAGTAGAGTGAAATGAGGATAAATGTGGTTAGAAAGATATGAATGGATTTTTATAAACATGTGTAAAATTAATTTTTTGTTAAAAGAAAAATTCTATTATCTAATAGAAAACTCTAGGTTGCCAGCACAATCAAAATTGACGTAAATCAGTAAGCTGAATTTATCCAAGATTTTATTTTTTTTTATAAATATTAGGTGTAAAATAAGTTAATTAATAATTAATTAAGTTAATTTACTTTGGGCTTGGAAAAAAAATGTGTTGGGCTTTCCTTAAGGCTCCAACGTGCAACCCATTGAAAATAACAGATTTTTATAACATATATAAATATATATTTTATTTTATTTTAATTTTATAAAATTTTATTTATTATTTAGTTATTTATAATTATTTTATGTAAAGAAATGCCAAACAATTTTCAATTTCGAGAATTATTTTTTTTCCTTTAAATAAAAAAATTAATAAACATTCTTTAGTCCAAAAAAATTATTAAAAATCTAAATTAAGTAATATTTATTACTACGACCCCAATCATGGGTATCAAACTTTTGAAATTTTCATCCAGTTTTCTAGAATAAAATACAGAATAAAATAGAAAAATAATTCAAGTAAAAGTGAGGGTGTTACGTTACTCCCCTCCTTTTAGGAATTTCGTCCTTGAAATTGACTAACCTAAGAAAAGTTGAGGATATAACTCTCGCATGTTGCTCTCTAGTTCTCATGTGGCATCTTCATTGGCTTATTGACTCCAAATAATCTTCACTAAGGGTATTTCTTTTTCCTGAAATCATTTGATCATACGATCCCCAATTCTCGCTGGAAATACATCAGAAGTGAGGTTTTCTCTTACCTGTACTATATCTGGTTCAACTACATGAGAAGGATTGGCAATGTATTTTCAGAGTTGAGAAACATGGAATAAATTATGAAGGTTAGAAAGATTTGGAGGTAAAGCAATTTGATAAGTAACAGAATCAATTCTCTTAAGAATTTGATAAGGACCAGTGAATTTAGGAGAAAGTTTTCTAGATTTAAGGGCTTTGCCAACCTAGTTATTGGTGTAACTTTCAAAAACACATGTTTTCATTCTTAAAACTCAAGGGGTTTTCTCCTTTTGTTATAGTAACTTTTCTACCTATCCTGTGATATATTCATCTTTTCCCCAATCATTTTTATCTTATATGAAGCTTGTTGAACTATCTTAGGTCCTAAGATTAGAGGTTCTCTAGTCTCACACCAACATAATGGAGTTCTGCATTTCCTACCATACAAAGCCTCATATAGAGCCATTCCAATACTGGAGTGGAAACTGTTATTATAGGTAAACTCAATTAGTGATAAGAATTGATCCTAGTTACTTGTTTGTTCCAATACACAGGCTCTTAACAAATCTTCTAGGGATTGGATAGTCCTTTTAGATTGTCCATTTGTTTGACGGTGATAGGCTGAACTAAGTCTAATCTTAGTTCCTAGGGCTCGTTGTAAGCTATCCCAAAACCTAGAAATGAAATGTGGGTCCCTATTAGAGATTATACTAGAAGGTACACCATTTAGTCTAATAATCTCTTTGACATACAATTAGTGATAAGAATTGATCCTAGTTACTTGTTTGTTCCAATACACAGGCTCTTAACAAATCTTCTAGGGATTGGATAGTCCTTTTAGATTGTCCATCTGTTTGAGGGTGATAGGCTGAACTAAATCTAATCTTAGTTCCTAGGGCTCGTTCTAAGCTATCCCAAAACCTAGAAGTGAAATGTGGGTCCCTATTAGAGATTATACTAGAAGCTAGGTACACCATTTAGTCTAATAATCTCTTTGACATACAATTGGGCTAACTTTTCTAAAGAAGATCTGATGTTAATAGGTAGAAAATGAGCAGATTTAGTTAATCTATCCACAATTACCCATATAGCATCATGACCGGAGGAAGTCCTAGGAAAACCTATAACAAATCCATTGATATGCTATCCTATTTCCACTCTGGGATATCCAAAGATTGTAGTTCACCAGAAGGCTTCTAATGTTCTACTTTTGTTTTTTGACATACCAAACAAGAAGCTTCAAACTCAGCTATGACTTTCTTCATTCCCGGCCACCAAAATATTTTCTTCAAGTCTTGATACATTTTGGTGGCACTTGGATGAATACTTAATTTGCTTTTATAAGCTTCTTCCAGAATTAGTTTCCTTAGATCTTCCTCAATGGGCACACAGATCCTATTTTTGAATTTAATGATTCCCCTGCAATCCTTGTGAAATTTTGTTTCTTATTTTCTTCTCTTGCTCTTAGTTTCTCTTCTAAAAACTGATTCGTTGCTTATGCTTCTCTGATTTGTTTCAGAAATCCACTTGAACTTTTTAGCATTCCCAAATAAAGACTTTTGGGTCTTACTTCTATTGCCAAGTTTAAATCTCTAAAATTTTCTATCAATTCCATTTCCTTAACCATCATCATAGATGCATGTAAAGACTTTTGACTTAAAGCGTCAGCTACCACATTTGCTTTACTAGGATGATAATGTAACTCAAACTCGTAATCTTTCAAAAATTTCATCCATCTTTGTTGTCTCATATTCAATTCTTTCTAATCAAACACATACTTCAAACTCTTATAGTTGCTGAAAACTTCAAACCTTGCACCATACAAATAATGTCTCAATATCTTTAATGCAAACACTATTGCAGCTAATTCTAAATCATGCGGATGATAATTAACTTCATGTTGTCTTAAATGTCTTGAAGCATAGGCTGCTACTTTTCTTTCTTGCATTAAGACACACCCTAATCCTTATCGTGAGGCATCACAACATACTTCAAACTTTCCAGTTGGGTCAAGCAATATTAATACAGGGGTAGAAGTCAGTCTTCTCTTTAACTCTTGGAAATTAACCTCACAAGCTTTATTCCAAACAAATGGTTGTTCTTTACGTGTTAATTAGTCAAAGGCAATGCCAACTTCGAAAATTCTTCAATGAATTTTCTATAATAGTCTACAAATCTTAAGAAACTACGTATCTCTGTGATTGTTGTTGGTTGCTTCCAGCGTAATACTGCTTCAACTTTCGTAGGATCATGTGCCCTAAGAATTGCATTTGTTCCAACCAAAAGTCGCACTTCAAGAGTTTTCCACGTAACTGTCTTTCCCTCAAAATCTGCAACACAGTTCGTAGATGTTCTTCATGACTTTTAGAGTACACTAGAATGTTGTCCATGAAGAATATTACAAACTTATCCAAAAAATAATGGAAAATACGATTTATATAATCCATAAAAATGGCAGGGGCATTGGTTACACCAAAAGGCATTACCAAATACTCATAATGACTGTCTCTCGTTCTAAAAGTAGTCTTTGGAATATCTTTAGTCTTAACTCGAATCTGATGATACCCAGATTTCAAGTCAATCTTAGAAAACACAGTAGCACCCCTCAACTAATCCATTAAATCATCAATCCTAGGGAGAGGATATCTATTCTTAATGGTGAACTTGTTAAGCTAATGGTAATCTACACATAATCTCATATGTCCATCTTTCTTTTTAACTAACAATACCGGAGCACCCCAGGGAGAAACACTAAGTCTTATAAACTATTTCTCTAATAGTTCCTCTATTTGCTTCTTTAACTCTGCTAATTCTAGAGGGAACATCCTATATGGAGCTATGGATATAGGACCTAATCCTAGTACCAAGTCTATGGTAAACTCTATCTATCTCATAGGAGGTAGTCCAGGAATATCCTTAGGAAAAACATCAGGGTAATCACGGACTACAGAAAACTTACTAACATCAGGGTTTCCCTTTACTTCTAGAGAAGTAAGGATCATGTAAACTTGAGCTCCTTTCGAAGCCTTAGTTTGGTTGGCAGTAGCTATTCTTAAATCCTCTGATTTAGAAGGTTTATCAAAATTTGGCTCAAACACCAAGGTCTTATCATGACAGTTTAGAAGGACATGATTGGAAGATAATCAATCCATGCCTAATACAATGTCTAGATGAGATAAAGGTAAACAGATTAAGTTTACAGAGAAATTTCTACCTTCTATAGAAATGTAACAATTCAAGCATGCTAAAGAAGTAATAGCAGGGACATTTGTAGGGGTAGAAATAGTTAAATCATAGGGTAGCAGAGAAGTAGGTAATTTCAAATATTTTACACAGTCTTGTGATATGAATGAATGGGTAGCACCTGAATCATATAGTACATTCAAGAGATATCCATTTATGATGCACTTACCTTGGATGAGGTCATTAGATTGAATGGCTTCGTTCCAGTCATAATGAAAACTTTGCCTGTTGCCTTGGGCCTTCCAACTTGAGCCTTCCCATTGTTGCTTCTACTTCCATTGCCATATTCTTTCTTCAGCTCTTTGCAATTTGTACTACAGTGGCCGGGTTTTCTACAATTGTAGCAAGTAACAATTTACACGATACAATCCTTTGCAAAGTGAGATCCTCCATAATGGAAATAGCGAACAGGGCTGTTAACTCCAAAACTAAAGTTATTAGTAGTAACAACAAAAATCTTCTTACCTGAAGAATTTCTGGCAAACTGAGATGGAAATTGATATGGCTTCCTCCTAATAAATAACTTCTTCCTTTTATTCCTTTGTAGCCCAACATTCTTCCATTAAGCTTGCCTTGCCTTTGTGTCACCCTCGTAGATCCTACAACGATTAACCAAAGTAGGGAATTCAGTAATCTCCATATACCCTACAACTTATTTAATGTCGGGTCGCAATCCACTCTCTAACTTTGAGCATTTGGAACACTCATCCACTCCTACATTGAAGTATAGGCAAAATTTCAACAACTCATCGAATTTTGCCGCGTATTCACCAACAGACATATTGCCTTGTTTTAAATTTAGAAACACAACTTCCTTTCTTTTTCTAAGATCCTTTGGGAAATACTTATCCAAAAATTTCTGTGTAAACACTCCCCAAGTAACTTGTCTTCCTTCAACTTCCAACTCATGCCTAGTGAACCTCCACCAGTTCTTAGACTCTTCGACCAAAATAAACACGACAAAAGTGACTTTATGTGCATCAATGCATGCCATTGCCATAAAGATCTTCTTGATTTCATCAATCCATAGTTGAGTGCCATTTGGATCAAATGCTCCTTTAAACTGAGGTGGACTATTCTTCTTGAACGTTTCCAATCCTCTATATTCAACAGGTTTAGCGTCTTTTTCTTGATTCATTTTTCCAAGACCATAGTCATCCATTCTAACAATTGTCGAGTAGTATTATCGTTCCTTGGTCTTCCAGCCATCTTTTCCTAAAAAGAAGAACATCCTTTTAGTCACTCCTTGAATAATAAAATATACTAGAAAAGTGACTGTAAATTGTGATTAGTACATGAGGTAAGTTGCCAGAAATGAGAGGTGGGTCACAATAGACACTCTTAAATACCAAGTCTTTTCTAGCCAGAACTTTTCCTAGACATGTACTTTTCACATTACTGTACCCTAACCAACAACAGTAATATTCTTATAAATATTCTCTTGGTAGATATGTAGGCTGTCTCTATCGAGTTTTCTAAAGTAAGCTAGTCGTCTCATATGTCCATTACCTTTCTATGATATTCATCTATGCTTAATATTATTGCTATTTATCTTACACTTTTGTTTTTCAACAGAAAATGTAAGAGCAAATGACACAAACAATATTCAAGACCATACCCCAGGCTTGACAAGAAAGAACTGCTCAGATACCACTAAATGTGACACCCAAATTAATTAAACTAATTTTAAGAAGATTTTAATTTTATTTATTTTTAATTTGAAAATGTAGAGTAGATTTTTTTGAAAAATTAAACTTATTTAATTTTGATCTATTTCAAAAACTTTTTATCTAAACTTATAAATTATTTTACCATGTCAAAGATTATTTAATCTATGACATGTTAATGAAATCAATATATAACATGTGATCGTAATACATAAACATAGTGCGTCGTACATCATACATTATATCAAACATACATCGCTGTTATAAGTATTATACAATAATTCAGAGTACCAAAAATATAAATGGTTGCATATACATTTGCCAGAAAGAAAGTCGTAACTACCCTGACTATATATACAATCAAAATAAAAAGGTCTATGTCAAAGCAGTGAACTATCTACAAACCCTAAAATCACTCAATGGTGCCAAAAAGATGAGTCCATGCCAGATCCCTCAAAAGGAGTCCTTTCCAAGATATGTCTCTGTAGCCTCCAAATCCTCCATGGCCTGTACAAGCCCATTGGGCATATGGTCTCCATCCCCATGATGTTCGGAACAGCTAGAAGAAGAAGAGAAGCTCAGCCATCCATTTTCTATACTAGGCTCATAGATAGGAGTGTGTGGTGGTGAGTCGACCTGTGGATCTGGAAAATAGTAGTGAATATATGGGCCTGAATAGGATCGATCGCGATGTCATCAAAGGTGGATCTCCCTGAACAGGGGGCTCAGGCATAGGAAAAATTTCCTCCATAGGATGGTCCTCTAGGGTAGGAGGTGGTGGTGGTGCAAGAGCTCTAACATAGCCCTCGGGGCAATAGTAGACAAAGTCATAGGAAAAGTAGTAGTGGACATGGGTAACCAGATACCAGGGATCGTGGACAAGAAAATAAAAGTGACGAACCTACAAAACGTACTAACTCTGGTGTGTTTGTCATACGCCCAATGCTCATGAGGGCTATGGGATATGTGAATATTCCCCAGCCCCTAGAAAATTTCCATCATCTGCTTGTACCACAATCACATAAAATGAAACAGAGAAAGAAACACACAAAAAGAAAAAGGAGTGAGGATTGTATAACCTCCATCATGTTTCACAATAGATTCATAGGACTAACCTACAACCTAAACCAAACAAATTGTTAGCTAACAAATGCACGGAACCTAGGATCTGACTTAAATTATCATGAAATAATCTAGACTCTCATAACGCGTATGGATCCATACCCCCTCTAATGATTATCATTAATCATCAAGAATCTTGAGAAGTGATTGGGAGCTCGTAAATCCCCTCACAGGGTACTGACATCCATGTCAGTAATCAACATTATCCTCGAGGTATGGGCTCATGAGTAGGTGTCAGGATTATCAAGTCAGTTTACGTGATTTGTTTCGGCTCAAGGGCGTTATCCTAATCACTGGAACATTCACAGCACAATACCTTTACCCTCTAGACCTTTCCAGTGGTCCTTGCCTTCATCCCGCAATGTACCAAACTGTAACTTCCCATAGACAAACACACATGCCCTTACAGCATGGTCCTCACATAAACAAACTTTACTAATGAATTGGGCACTAAGTTATGATACATACTCTCTAGAAATTCTAGCAGAGTTTCCTCATACACAGACAATGTCGATCATATCAATAATATCTTATCTCTACTTCCTAATTATAATATTCACTAGTAAAGTAGAGATAAGCACAACATTTAATTATTTGTAAATATTAAATCTGTTATACTTAAAAATATTTTAACACACTTTTCTTTAATAAATAAATACTTAAATTGAAATATTTTCCTAATTTAAATAATAAAACAGTATGTTATATATATATTTATATAAAATATATTATTATTATTATTTATTTTTCTGCTAAGGATATAAAGTTAAGTTTTAATATATATGAAAACCGAATCTATTTATATTTATATATTTCTATTCACCTAATCTTTTTGTAATTATTTTAAATAATTATATAACTTCAATTAACTTCAATTATAGAAACCGTATGAAAATTTTCCTTTGTTCAGACAAACCGTGTATATATATTTTAATTATATATACAAAATCAAACGTTACTAATATATATTAAATATCCGTAAAACTGTACATTCCAAGTATCAGCAAAACAATATATATATACATACATACATATATATATACATACATATATATATATATATATGTTAAATTATTTCTAAATACTTACTTATATTTAAGATAGCAAAAGTATTTTATTTATATAAATCATATAATTCTCGATAGTTATATAAAAAATTAAAATTTTTCTTCTATTTTCATAAACTGCCGTGATAGAAATAATATTTCAAATATATATATATGTATATGTATATATATATATATGTATATGATTCATTTAATAAGGCCGTAGCCCATTTTTTTTCTAATAGATCTGTAAAATGCTGCATCAAAAAGATGTTAAAAATAGTATTACATATTCTTATCATAGTATGATTTTTAATATTAATATTAATAATATATATAAATAAAAATATATTTAAAAAAAATCATCATGTGTTTAATTTTTTTTTGTCCATCCAAAACACTTCTTAATTAAAAAATTAGTTATAACTAGGCAAAATACACCATAATAAGCATGATTCAAGCATTAATACACAAGATTAACTATGATAAATCATCCAACTATCAATTAAAATTTTAAATGAATCAATAATAATAACACAAGACAATAATATAAACTAAAGCGTCAAATAGAGAAAGAATTAAAACTATTAGGGATTTAAGGGCAAATCCCTCCTACAAACCCATTGATCAATTAAAAAAATAAGGTTATTTCTCTACTCCCCCCTTTTACCATAATAGAAGCTTTGAAGGAAAAGAGGAGTAAGTTGGAGAAGACAACTTGATCCACAATGTAACACCCATTTTCCTAAAATGTGATTCAGTGTTGTGATGACTAAAAAGTGGAAATTAGATGTGTAATCTAGGTGATTAAAAGAAATAAATAAATTGTTGTTCTGCATGGTATATAGTATGTGGTGATAGTGGTGTGTTGTTTATTTGAAATATTGGTTTGAATTTAGGAAACTTGAGATATGTACTTGAGCCAATGTGGTTGTGTTGAGAGTCTAATTTTGGGTTTTGAGAGAAAAATAGTTGAGTTAAATTAGTTTTGGAACAAGGGGAGTGGCTTGGTGATGTTTGGGCCTCAGTTGGCCAAAAGTCCATGTAAGAGCTCAGGTGAGCTCAGATATAAAAGGAGGAGTGGGGGAAAGCCCCTCATTCTCTTTCTCTCTCTTCAGTTTCTCTCTTTCCATTTCTTTCTCAATCTCTCTCTAGAAATTTAACAGTGATAGGTGTGTTAGAAGATTTCTAAGCCCAACTTAGTGATTGTGGTGAGAAAAGGGACAAATCTGTGGAAGGTTTTGGCTCAAGACATAAGTTTTCTCAAAGAACCAAAATTCAAGTTTGGAAGCTTTTAAGGTAAGGGAGGCTTACTATTGCTTGATTTCATGTTTATGGTCATTAATATGTTGATTTCTTGCCTCGAATGGATTGATTTTGGTGAAAATCTTGTGTATGAAAGTTTTGAAATAAAATGGGTTTGTAGAAGGGATTTTGAGATTTAAGGATGATTGGTGGATAAATTTGTTGTATAATCGGTTAGAAATGTATTAAAAGTGTCTAGAATTGTTTTGGAATGATTGTATAGCAATTAGAACCCAAGGAATTGAAGAATTAAAGCCAATATACCCTGTTCGCATCACAGGTGGCGCCGAGCGACAACCCATGTTGCTGGCCGACGTTCCACCCGAGCCCAGAATGGGGTTCCCAGAAGAACGTCGTCAAGCAACACTTTACTCGGCGGGCGACAAACCTGCTAGGCAGCCTCCTAGTCCTATCAGGCGCAGGGTCCCGCCAAGCGGCATTCTCCTCCCGTCGAGCGATGCTCTGCCAAAGCCCAAAAATGGGTCTCTGGTATTATGTCGTTAGGCGGCAGTTTTGTGCAGCCAGGTGACATGTTGTAAATGAAAATTTGATTTTTTTTCTTGAGTAAGAGTTAAGTCCAAGAAAGAATGTGAAAGGTAGTTGATTGCCTTGGATTTCATATTTATGTGTAATCCTTTGAAATATTGGAAAAATGTTTAGCTTTAAAAGAAAGACATATTTGTCATGTGTGCTCAGTTTATGAGCTTTGGTATTGTTGGTGTTACCATTCCAAACTTGGTTCTTAGTTTTCTTTATTATTATTGTGGATTGGTTTGATAAAATGTTGGAAAATGGTAATTGAGTGGAAGGTTGCTCAAGTAGAGCCTCCACTTGTTGTAATATGTTGTGATGGTGAGATACCTTACTTGTTGACCATGCAAGAGGCTAGATTAGGCCTGCATGGGGTTGATAGTGCTTGTTGGACCACAGGTGGTGCTAAGTAGGTCACATGGTGATATGTTGATACATATATATATGGTATGATGATTGTTATGGTTGAGTTGATGGTTGTGTTGATATGTTGATACATATATATAAGATATGATGATTGTTGTGGTTGAGTTTATATGTTGATACTAATTGCAAGAAAGTATATTTAAGATATAACATAAGAATCTCCAAAAGATATGTAAATACATATAATAGAAATTTCAATAATTCAAAAATCTAATAGAATGTTGTAAAACAATCTTGGGTTAGATAAATAATGTGAATATTGTCAACAAAGCCACTATTAGTATTTAATTACTAACAAAATAATGTCATTTTTATACTAATAATATTGCTAGAAAATTTATTTTGTTCTTGAGAATAGATTCATTTAAGTTTACAATTTTTTTCTCAAACTCAAATAAATAAAACCTCTTTCAACTGTTATTATAACTATTTTGTTATAATTTCATCAATACTTGCAAGTACAAATAATAAAATAGTATCTGAAACACTAATAATAATCAAGATATTAATATTATTTATTTTGGAAAAACTAGGAAAAAAAGAGGATGTTACATTTCTCACTATCATCATCTCTACTATGATAACAATTCTTTAATTTTAATTGAAGACCTTATCAAATCAACTATGTGATTTATACAGTAAAACATAATATTGAAAACCAAAAATAATACTTTACTATTAAAACTAGAATTAGTTACATGAGGAATTGTATTTTGAACATACAAATTTATTCCCAACATAAATACACAAAGGACCAAAGTATTCAATGTTCAAAACATTAATTACATAACTTGGTGAGGCAAAATGTCATAGCTATAATTGTCCACCATCCAACCCTGAGACTTGGCTTTTTCATTGGAGTTTTTGCAAGCATTCCCTTGCCCCTCCAAATACTAACATTGCCAAGCTAGAGGCAACAACAACAACAACAATCATCCTAAATTTATAATGCCTTGAGAAATAAACAGCTAGTAATGGTAAAATGGTATCCAAATAAAACTAGAATTGATTACATGAGGAATTAGATCTTGAACATACACATTTGTTCCTAACATAAATACCTAAAAGACCAAAGTATTCAACGTTCAAAAGATCAATTAAATAACTTGGTGAGGCCAAATATCATAGCCATAGCCGTCCACTCTCCAATGAGCACCCTAACACTTGGAGAATGGATGGCTATGGCCATGATATTTGGCCTCACCAAGTTATTTAATTGATCTTTTGAACGTTGAATACTTTGGTCTTTTAGGTATTTATGTTAGGAACAAATGTGTATGTTCAAGATCTAATTCCTCATGTAATCAATTCTAGTTTTATTTGGATACCATTTTACCATTACTAGCTGTTTATTTCTCAAGGCATTATAAATTTAGGATGATTGTTGTTGTTGTTGTTGCCTCTAACTTGGCAACGTTAGTATTTGGAGGGGCAAGGGGAATGCTTGCAAAAACTCCAATGAAAAAGCCAGGTCTCAGGGGTTGGATGGTGGACAATTATGGCTATGACATTTTGCCTCACCAAGTTATGTAATTAATGTTTTGAGCATTGAATACTTTGGTCCTTTGTGTATTCATGTTAGGAATAAATTTGTATGTTCAACATACAATTCCTCATGTAACTAATTCTAGTTTTAATAGTAAAGTATTATTTTTGGTTTTCATTATTATGTTTTACTGTATAAATCACATAGTTGATTTCATAAGGTCTTTAATTAAAATTAAAGAATTGTTATCATAGTAGAGATGATGATAATGAGAAATGTAACATCCTCTTTTTTTCCTAGTTTTTCCAAAATAAATAATATGAATATCTTGATTATTATTAGTATTTCAAATACTATTTTATTATTTGTACTTGCAAGTATTGATGAAATTATAACAAAATAGTTATAATAACAGTTGAAAGAGGTTTTATTTATTTGAGTTTGAGAAAAATTTTGTAAACCTAAATGAATCTATTCTTAAGAACCAAATAAGTTTTCAAGCAATATTATTAGTATAAAAATGAGATTATTTTGTTAGTAATTAAATACTAATAGTGGCTTTGTTAACAATATTCACATTATTTATCTAACCCAAGATTGTTTTACAAGCATTCTATTAGATTTTTGAATTATTGAAATTTCTTATATATGTATTTACATATCTTTCGGAGATTCTTATGTTATATCTTAAATATACTTTCTTGCAATTAGTACTAATTGTTTTGCCCATGTTTAAGATGAATAATGATTCCTTATCACTCGATGCCCTTGCATATAACATTTGTACATTTGATTTTAATTTGGTTTTATTGGTGCCTGTACATGATATCATGTTTGCTTAACTACATGTGGACCTAACTTAAGATTTAATTAATTGTATTTTAATATAAGCCACAAGTTTGTTTATTATACTAATACAAGATTCTTTAGACTTCATTTTTTTTTTTTGCATATTAATAAAAGTCTTTTGATTTAATTTTTTTTTATCTTTCTCTAGAGTTATGTTTATTATAAAATAGATTTTTGTTCTCCTCCTCCTTTTGTTTGGTGTAAACAAGCAAATATCCTAGCCCTTAAATGTTGCCCATAGACCTAACGTGCAAGGTGACAAAATCACATTATGCAACTAATTTCTATTTATGAAACAGTGTAACCCCTAGCATCTCATCATTCCTTTTACTCTCTATTCATGTGCCTTAGATCATTTTGTCATTTTGGGGCCAGTGAAGTTAGAAAATAACATTAGTATGAACAACTTTATATTTCTGAATAATTTACCCAAATAAAAACTATATTTTTGATTCACTAAGCTTTAATCACACTTGGTTGGGTCATCAAACAGACAAAATTCACAAGAAATCCAATTAGGAATACAACTTCAATTTTTTTGTATTGTGTTTGTGACCCCCAAGCTATTGAGCTTTCAATTAATATCTAAAGATTATTAAATTAGATGACCTGGGATTACCATGTGAGTGCATCACTATGAGACTACAAATTACTGTAATCTAGGTGCCCCTAATTTCTACTAGCTTTTCGTTAATGTGCCAACATAAGTGTTCCATTAGTTTGTGAAGTTGGAATTTTAAATTCTTTTTTTATGCTTCTGCTTGAGTGTTCTTTGGTTGGTGTGGAAAATTTTCTTTTTCCCTGTATTGAACCATGAGAAACCAAGTGAGAGTTGGCATCTTATTTTGCTCTTATACTGTAACTCGAAGTTGAAGTTTGAGAGAGAGGCGCCGAATGAAAATTACCACAAAGAAACTGAGCAACAATAATGAAGATGATTCCATTGCAACTGAAGATGTTTCCCAAAATGCAAATCGTATTTTGGACATTTATTTCCCAGTGTCACTACTAGGGTCATGACAGGACGACAAAAAATAATGATAAAAATATAGGAGTTGCCACCATAGTTTATTAAGGAAAAACATATGGAAAAACCCAAAAAAATGTTCTCGAACCAAAAATAGGATTCTAGAGTCGTTTACGTGTAGGGAAGGTATTAGCATCCTACGATATCCGTCATAAAGACAGGTTACCCCTAATTAAATACGCAAAATTAAGATAGCTTCAAAAATATTTATTTTACCACTAAAGAAAATTTATTTTATCTATTTACAAATTTTATTATTTATTTATCAAAAGCAATTTATTTACGAAGAGAATTTTTTATTTCAAAGAAGAGATTAATTTTATTATTTTTGAGATCGACAGGAGTGGGACCCTATTCCTATGTATCCTCTGGTGTAATGAGGAATTAGACTCACGTAGTTCTTTAGTAGGAAAATATTGTATGTTGATTTTTTTAATTTTGAGTTTTTTTAATTGTTATTTAATTCGACATCACAAAGTTATGCAACTCAGATGTGTCAAATTTACTTAATGACCAAATAGGAAGTACTTCTAAAATGGTCATTTTAAATCTTATGATTCTTTATTCTTTTTATATTTTTATTTTTCTTAAAAAGCATTTTATTTTATTTTAGGGATTGATCTCAATTGCCCTAACATGGAAAATAAGATAAACATTCAAGGAATGCTAATTTTATTTGCTTAGAAAATAAAAATTACTTTAATTTTATCTCGTTTTGCATTAATATTATTCTTTTGGACTCGATTTTATTATGAACTTTAGAAACAGTAATGAAACAAAAAGGGATAAGATTAAAAAGGACTTATTCTTCGCATCAGCATTTTTTATTTTTATTTTTGTTGTTTTGAGTTTTGATAATATAAAAAAGAAACAGAATATAACAAATAAGAAAGTAGAGTGGAATGAAAAGCTAATTTCAATTTTTATGCTTAAAGTAGCGTTTTTTTCAATTATTAATTTTACTAGTCCTTTTTTATTTATATTTTAAAAACACACTTGTGAATCTTTTGGTAATAATACGGTGACAATTATATTTAGACTTATAAGTCAAAAAGCACAAAAGGACAAACCAATATAAGCAAAAGAGACACCGAAACAGCAATTTTAAAATTAGTGAATCCAGAAAATAAAAACCAATACCATTCGAATCCATAACCAAACAATGCGTTAGACAAGTAAAACAATATGAAAGTTCAAACCCAAATTCAACCGAACAAGCATTAGGTATCACATTGATAATCTGAATAAACTGAAAATAAAACATGTAAACCAATAGAAATGGGAAAACAGGTCTGGGAACGTTTAAGTAATCACAAAAACTAATGATAATCTCGTAACTATCATTCAGACCAAGCCGTGAGTGCTAAATCGAAAAGACAAACCTGAGATACAATGCAGTGACGTGAAGAAGGTGCTGTCATGGATCTGTGTTCGGTTGCAGAGCATGATATGCGTCTGTTGGTTGTGTTGTGTTGGCTATATGGTTACTGAGAACTGAAGAAGAGAACATGGCATGATTCCTAGATGCTGCTCACGAATGCATGGTGTGGTGCGACATGCTTAGGGAGGATCAAAGAAGACTGCCATGGATTCTTCTTTAGAGAGAGTGATGCTAAGAGGGTTATTACGAGAAAGAAAATGCTTTTTGCTGGTCTGTCTCTTTTCGGTGTATAAATCGGTGGTGAGAGAAATGGTTTTTTTTTTTTTTAGGGTGAGAGTTGAGTGCTGTGTGTAATTGTATAGACGAGAAAGTTGAAAAAATCTAAAAGAATAATGAAAAGAGGTTGAAGAAAGGGCCTATGCGGTGAGTGTATTGTTGTGGGTGGCCGGCCCTCCAAAACTAGAGTGTGCTCGTGCTTTTATTTTTCGAGAAGGTCGGTGCTAGTGTGAGTGAGTGTTGAGAGGATGAGTATATAGGTGAACAGAATCGTTAAGAGAGAGAGAGTGAACAGAATCGTTCCGAGAGAGAGAGAGAGAGAAATAGGAGAAGCTAGTGTTGTAGCTAAGCAGGTTTGTTACGTGAAAGAAAATAGGAGTTTCTTAAGTAAAGAGACAGAGAAAATAGGAGAGCCAGTGTTGTGCCTAAGCAGGTTTGTTACGTAAAGAGGGAGAGAAAATAGGAGAGCCAGTGTTGCACCAGTGCAGATTTGTAACGTAAAAGAGAGAGGAAAACGAGTGGGGCCAGCGTTATGCCTCAGCAGGTTTGTTACGTGACAGAGAATGTTTTTGTTTTTGTCTTTTAGTGTTTTTATATTTTTACTATTTTTTATCATTTTGCTTTTTTCTTTTTTTAATTTTCTTTCATTTTGTATTTTCTTTTATGTCTTCTAGGAACTAACAAGAATAAAATTTTTATTTTATTTTAGATTTAACAAAATTTAATGGTAAATAATTTTTTTATGGATTCCTCTCTTTTTCTCTTTTATTTGTTTCTCTTTTTTTTTATTTTAACTTTTCTCATTTTTTAATTTTACTTTTAATTATCTGGACGAAATTGGGTGTTAACACCCAGTACATAGAGGGAGAAGGCATGAGCTGTGAATGAGTTTGGGGGGTGATGTTTTGCGCCGTAGGTGATCTTGAAAGATTAGAGGAAAAAAAAATGAACACATCATGGGCTAGGGTCTAAAATCGAATAACAAGCTAATTATAATAAAATCCATTAAGAAAGATACAAAATAAAATACAAGGCAATTACTATTTATGCTCTCCTTTTATTTATTTTTTCCAACACTATCCCCATTCTGGAAAGTAAATTCCATAATTTATTTGACAAACTAATTTTAGGTATTTTGGAAATTAGTTTCCAGAAGTGTTAAAACTCCTTATTTTCTATTGCCACAACCAACCAATACAGGATAAGATAAGCATTTCGTTCCTATCAGAATGAAAACTTCTAAAGTTGAAAACAATGCTGCAATACAGACAGGTCACATAATAACTACTGAAACATTACAGTCTATTGTCAAGCTATCTCATAAAATGGTACAATGTTTAGAATATTATCTTGAGTATTATCCATGTAAATTCTACCAGAACATTTTATGAGGTCACCCAGAATGCAATTTCATAACAAAGTCTGCAATATTTCCCAAAGCATCAAACAAGTAAAAATATGAGGAAAGATTTGATAGATCATACAATCAAACTTCAATATATAGGATTGATAAAATCAAGAGAAATTTTTTTACGGAATTGGGTCCTTGAAATGCTTGCAAAACTGTGAACAATTGTAATATGAAATACTGCTTCCAGCATTACAGAAAGCATTGTATAGCTTACCATTTGAATATTTCATCAATGAAATTAGTAGTACACCTCCTTTTTCTAGTCTACATAACTTCAATTTTCTTTAAAAAGAACTTTTTCATTTTTCCATAGATCAAACTGAAAACAGAGAGCAAATACAATGTCAAAAATGACAATGGACATAAAAAATAACAAAGGCCTTCAATTTTAACCAAAACAAGGGGAGAAAAATTGTCTATACTTGTTCCTTCTAGGATGGCTTCTAAATATCCACTTTCACAAGTTGATGCTTTGAAACAAGCATTAAATAACTAGTATGGGATCCCAACAGTCGAGTCCTAAATCCTAACTCTCAGGATAAGTTTATTCTAACACATTTTGGGCTTACTAATTAGTACTTAT